>SJYX01018787.1:120791-194162 GCA_006410675.1 Oreotragus oreotragus | reverse complement strand
GACTGAACTTAACTGAACTGACGTTAAATAAAATAGATAACTAATGAGAACCTACTGCATAGCACAAGAAACTCTACTCAGTGCTCCAGAGTGACCTAAATGGGAAGGAAATCCAAAAAGGGGGAAATATATGTGTATATATAACTGATTCACTGTGCCATACAACAGAAACTAACACAACATTGAAAAGCAATTATCCTCCAATAAAAACGAACTTTTAAAAAGTATAAAAAAACCCTCTGATGACCTATAGTAAGAACTGCTAATGTAAGATTAGAGAAAAGGTCATAGTATGAAACTAATAAAACTATAAAAAAGGAGTGAGAAGAGGAAGAACAATTCAGCAGGAAGAAGGATGGTTAAAAATATGAAGAATAAATGTAAGACTAAACTAAACAATCTCAGGATGAAATGAAAGAGAGAAACCCAAGAACAATATGGTAAATGGGGAGTACTGCAAAGTAAGGCTTTGGAGACGAGAGGTAAATACAATAAATATTATGTTAGCAGATACTAACATTCTTTACAAGAGTGGATGTAATTGTGGAAAGAGTTACAATGAATGCAAAGACTTCTCCAGGTGTGTAGGCATTTATGTAAACATATGTATTGCAGCAGCAGCTGCTGCAGTCACCATCTTTTACCAGCTTAGTCACTGGTCAGTCAGGTACCTCACCTACTGCTTATTCAGCTGTGTATACACACTCAGTTCTCATGTTGTTTATAACCATAAAAGCAAAGATAATAGCAATGATTTAAATATATTTTTCATACCTAAGCTTTATTAAGGTTTTGCTATCCCCTCAGCCCTGTACCAACCTTTTCATGAGTAATATGGCATTGATCCTACAAGAACTACTATTACCTTCATTCTACAAACAAGGGATCTGAGACAGAGTTACTAGTCTCCAACCTAGATTTGCAATCAATGCAAAGAAATAGAGGAAGACCCTAGAATGGGAAAGTCTAGAGCTCTCTTCAAGAAAATTAGAGATACTAAAGGAACATTTCATGCCAAGGTGGGCTCAATAAAGTACAGAAATGGTATGGACCTACAGAAGCAGAAGATATTAAGAAGAGGTGGCAAGAATACACAGAAGAACTATACAAAAAAGATCTTCATGACCCAGATAATCACAATGGTGTGATCACCAACCTAGAGCCAGACATCCTGGAATTCAAAGTCAAGTGGGCCTTAGGAAGCATCACTATGAGGAAAGTTAGTTGAGGCGATGGAATTCCAGTTGAGCTACTTCAAATCCTAAAAGATGATGCTGTGAAAGTACTGCACTCAATATGCCAGCAAATTTGGAAAACTCAGCAGTGGCCACAGGACTGGAAAAGGTCAGTTTTCATTCCAATCCCAAAGAAAGGTAATGCCAAAGAATGTTCAAACTACCACACAATTGCACTCATCTCACATGCTAGTAACGTAATGCTCAAAATTCTTCAAGCCAGGCCTCAATAGTACATGAACCGTGAACTTCCAGACGTTCAAGTTGGATTTAGAAAAGGCAGAGGAACCAGAGATCTAATTGCCAACATCTGTTGGCTCATCGAAAAAGCGAGAGAGTTCCAGAAAAACAACTACTGCTTTATTGACTATGCCAAAGCCTTTGACTGTGTGGACCACAACAAACTATGGAAAATTCTTAAAGAGATGGGAATACCAGACCACCTGACCTGTCTCCTGAGAAATCTGTATGCAGGTCAGGAAGCAACAGTTAGAACTGGACATAGAACAACAGACTGGTTCCAAATAGGAAAAGGAGTACGTCAAGGCTGTATATTGTCACCCTGCTTATTTAACTTATATGCAGAGTACATCAGGAGAAACGCTGGACTGGAAGGAACACAAGCTGGAATCAAGATTGCCAGGAGAAATATCAATAACCTCAGATATGCAGATGACACCACCCTTATGGCAGAAAGTGAAGAAGTAAAGAGCCTCTTGATGAAAGTGAAAGAGGAGAGTGAAAAAGTTGGCTTAAAGCTCAACATTCAGAAAACTAAGATCATGGCATCTGGTACCATCACTTCATGGCAAATAGATGGGGAAACAGTGGAAACAGTGACAGACTTTATTTTGGGGGTTCCAAAATCACTGCAGATGGTGACTGCAGGCATGAAATGAAAACATGCTTGCTCTTAGAAGAAAAACTATGACCAACCTAGATAGCATATTAAAAAGCAGAGACATCACTTTGCCAACAAAGGTCCATCTAGTCAAAGCTATGCTTTTTCCAGTAGTCATGTATGGATGTGAGAGCTGGACTATAAGGAAGGCTGAATGCCAAAGAATTGATGCTTTTAAACTGTGGTGTTGGAGAAGACTCTTGAGAGTCCCTTTGACTGAAAGGAGATCCAACCAGTCGATCCTAAAGGAAACCAGTCCTGAATATTCATTGGAAGGACTGATGCTAAAGCTGAAATTCCAATACTTTGGCCACCTGATGCATAGAACTGACTTATTAGAAAAGACCCTGATGCTGGGAAAGATTCAAGGCAGGAGGAGAAGGGGATGACAGAGAATGAGATGGTTGGTTGGCATCACCAACTCAATGGATGTGAGTCTGAGTTGAACTCCAGGAGTTGGCGATGAAGAGGGAGGCCTGGTGTGCTGCAGTCCATGGGGTCGCAAAGAGTCGGATATGATTGAGTGACTGAATAGAACTTAGATTAGCCTTTATGACTTTTCAAATATCAGCGCTAAACTTGTGGGGTAATATGAAGTGTAAAGGGTTTCCCAGGTGGCACTAGTGGTAAAGAACCCGGCTACCAGTGGAGGAGATAGAAGAGACACGTGTTCAATCCCTGGGCTAGCAAGATTCCCTGGAGAAAGGCATGGCAACCCACTCCGGAATTCTTGCCTGGAGAATCCCATGGACAAAGAAGCCTGGAGGGCTACAGTCTGTAGGGTCTCACAGAGTCAGACACGACTGAACCGAATGAACATGCATGCACGGATGAAGTCTGAAATTACGCCAAAGGCCTGGGGTACTCACTGCTAGAACTCTGTGGTTTGCTCCTGAGGCACATGGGGCCATGCAGTTCTGCAGTCTTTTTTTCCCAGGATTTCCAGAGAGAGCCTGTGAGCTGCCTCACACTGACCTGAGCCCTGGACGCAGAGCAGGATTCACACGGGTTTATGGCCAATGGTGCGCGCTATCTTGAATCGAAGTTAACAAGAAACTGAATGATCTTGTTTACTTAACAGTCTCACTAACTGGGCAAGGCAGTGCCAAGACTAAGAACAAAAAAGCGGATGTTGTAGAATTAGGCAGACCCGGGTGCAAATCTAAGTCTACCACTTACTAGCTAAGATTACGGGCAAGTAATTTACCATCTTTAGGCTTCTGTTTCCTCCTACATTGCACAAAGAGAAATGGAGTTAGGTTTTACCTGTAGCCTGAAGAATTTAAGTGAAAAAATCAATAGACTCAGGTTTCCTAGAATCAGCATTAATTAGCACCTAGAAGGGTTTGCCAGCGAGGTTACAGAATTCTCTTTACCACGAACCTTCAGAACTATGACACTGCCTCACAAATCACAAGAGTTTCCATGAGACCTTCCCCACTTCAGAGGGCAGTACTGGTGGTCTGTGAAGAAGTCCCAGGTGGTCCCTCTAATCCCTTCATATCAATATTAATGAGAGCCTTTTGCTGTTAACCAATTTGCTTAACAAAAGATAACTTTCACTTAATAGAACCACTGTTTCGTTTGCCCACACTCCAAGTTTTGTTAAAATACATCAGAAAACGAAGCTATTGCTGCTTGAAAATTATCTGCCACGCCTCTGTTTCATGATAGCAGAGAGCCACTAAACGTGTCTGATGCTTTTTGTCAGTGTGCCAAAACATATCAAAATCAATTACTTCTCAGCATCGATGAGATAAATAAGCAGACAAATGTAAATGAGTAGTGGTTGGGTTAAATAAAGAACTTAATCCTCTTTTGTGCCTGAGCATTAAATTTGATTAGTTTAGGTCTAGTCTATTTTTTGTGGTAGGCAGAAAATAGAACAATGGGTAAACAAGCACAGAAATGTGCAGTCATGGGTTTTAGGCACTCGTGATAGGAGTCTGCCTGAATGAACGGACGAATTAGGCAGGTGCCAGTTCCACCTGGCAACCACGCTAGGGAAAGTCAGCTCAGTACTTCTGCTTCAGGGCAGACCCAACCCAAGAAAAAGCTGCCCAATAGTACAGAGGTAGACACAGATTCAGTCCACCTAGGCCACAGTCCACCCCACTACCTGCAGAATGGACCCACACAACCTGAAACTGCCTTCGCGCTCGTTCCATACGAGCGAGTCAGCAACTCTGAAAATCTGTTCCATTACCTCACAGACGATGACTGTCCAACACGTGCAAGTCCTAATCCATGTTCTCAGGACACGTGTGGTTTTGGTAAGAAAAAACACAATTATAGAAGTTACAATCAAGTCTACTGAGAATCAGGATAAGGCAGGTAGAAGAGGGGTAGGTCAGGGGTCCTAACCGAGTCTAGTGGTTAGGGACTTACAAAAAAGGAAACCGAGCCAGACACTAAGGGCAGCTGTAACTCAGGAACTACTACAGTAAGGCAGAGAGCCCTCAGTGTAAGACTGAGCCGGAGTCCAAATACAGCAGAGACAGGCAGGGACTCACAGGCAACAAGCAGAGTGACGGGGTCAGCGGATGGAAAATCCCTAAGCGGACACCTCAAGGATTAAGGATTCTGGCTAAATTGCCCTATCAGGATTTTTGCTAAAGGCAGGCCAGGAACTGAGACATCAAGGGTGGGGGATGAGGAACCTGAAGAAGTGAAGTGAAAGTTATTCAGTCATGCCTGACTCTTTGCGATCCTATGGACTATAGCCTGCCAGGCTCCTCTGTCCATGGAATTCTCCAGGCAAGAATACTGGAGTGGGTAGTCATTCTCTTCTCCAGGGAGCCTCCCAACCGAGGTCTCCTGCAGTACAGGCAGATTCTTTACCATCTTAGCGACCAGAGGAAACTGATCAGATATCAAAAGTGGTAGGACACCAAGGAAGCAGGGAATTCTCACTAAACTCATTTAACAGGATTCCTGGGAAAATGGCCTTCAGCAGGCCAAGAATAGGGCCCAAGGACAAAGTCTAGTCCAAAAAATGGCTCAGAGGAGGCTGTCTAAAGTTTGGTCAAGAAGAAAGTCTCTGCCAGAGTTCTTGTTGCATAGAAAGGAGTATTTCAACTACAAGTCAAAGCCTGACTGAAGCTGGGCTCGGAGAGATTCTGAGAAGGCAGAAGAGCACGTGTGAAGGCCTCTGAACTCAGGGAGCATGGTGTATTTGGGAAAGCGAAAGAAACTGGTTATGATTCGTCCATAAAGGTGGAGGTAAAGAGGGGAGGAAGTGAGACTACAGACACTAGCAAAAGAGAGCTTTGGGGGTTTAGTGAATTTTGTTAGAAGCTCAGATTTTGTCCTAAGGCTAGAGGGAAAGGTTGAGCTGGGGAAGTAATATGACTCGATTTCTCTCGCCTGCAGAATGGAAGAAAGGGAGATGGGAGCAGGCAAGACTGGGGGCTGGAAGTCCAGCTAAGCATGTGTGACAGCGACTTGGATGTTAATACAACTTGGGTGCTAGTGGTGGCATGGAGCTAGAGAGAAATAGAAGAATTAAGTTATTTAGGAAGAAAGAGTAGCAAGACATGATTTAGTGGCAGGAGAGAAAGGTAGGAGGCAAGACAGCTCCTAGGTTTCTGACTTTGGCTACTGATGGCTACTGAAGTTAGGAACATTAATGGAAGAACAGCTTGGCAGAAGGTTAGTTTGAAACATGACAAGTTTGAGCTGTAAGCCATTTGAGTTTGGAACTCGGGGGTTGAAACCCTATTAGCCTCAGTCCTACAGGGCTCTGCACTGTCTCTAGAGGGCTGGTGTGGCCATCCCTGACATTCTCACTGATTATTAGGTACTTGGTCTGAAGACTCACCTACACCTGGGAAGGTGGGAAATCAAGGGACAGGGGCTGGAGAAAAGGGTAGCCAGATAGAAAGGGAAAGAGTCCTAGGTTGGGAAGGACTCTACAGTCAGTAGAAAGAGACCAGAGGGACAGTCAGTAGAAAGAGAACATAGGAAACATCAAAAAGGATAATTAGCTCCTCGTTTACCTCTCTCCTTTTTAGAATCCCCCCTACCCCTGATATGATGTAACAAGAAGGGCACTCTACCTCTTTGGTATCTTTTCCAAAACATAATCATGTGAAAAACAAAAGACAAACCCATTCTACAGGATAACTTGCCAATTTCTCAGGATTGTCAAAGTCACAAAAAAAAAAAAAAAAAGACAAGGAAAGACTGAGAAACTGTCAGACCAGAGAAGCCTGCAGAGACAGGACAACGAAACTAAATGTGGGTGCCTGGAATGGAATCTGGAACAGAAAGAGGATGTTAATCTAAAAGATGGTGAAATTCAAAGTCTGGAATTTAGTTAATATAATGTACCAATGCTGACTTCTTAGTTTTAACAAATATATCGTGGTTGTGTAAGATATTAAAAACTGGGCAAACAGGCTGATGGGATATAGGAAAATTCTGTACTACTTATACAAAGTGAAAGTGAAAGAATCAGTCACTCAGTCATGTCTGACTCTCTGTGACCTCATGGACTGTAGTTCACCAGGTTCCTCTGTCCATGAAGAATAGAGTGGGTTGTGATTCCCTTTTCCAGAGGATCTTCCCAACCTAGGGATCAAACCCAGATCTTTTGCATTGCAGGCAGATTTTTCACCATCTGAGTCACCAAGGAAGCCCCCCTTTCTGTAATTCTACATTATTCCATCCAAAAAAAAAGTTGTTTTTTAAAGAGTGACTGTATGTCATCAAGAACTCTCCAATGCAAAATGAAGCCAACGAGAAACCCTCTGTGCCTTTGGGAGTCACAGCACATTATGAAAGTACAGTGGTACCTTATTTCCCAGCCCAAATGGAGAAGGAAGTGTACCATGGAGGTCAATTTTTCAGAAAATTGAAACTAACCCTTCAGTCACAAAAAAACCCCACTATTTTCAGCATTTTTTTTTTCATGGCAAGCCTTCAAAAGCAGATGATAAAGTTCCCTGCCCTCTGAGCAGAGGACAATAAATGCAATTGAATCCTTTCTGGGTTAATCAGGGTCATTGGTATGAACATCTGCTATTATATTACATCATACCAAGCATGGTTCTGCCTTTAGCTTTCTTTACTGAGTCATGGAGTTGGAAATGCAGGGACCATCTTTCTCCACAGCCATGAAATGACTAGGGAAAGCCCCAAGGACATGGATTAAGGATATGACACCTGTGTGGAACCACAGGTGAGCCCCCATGGAGAAGAGAGCATTTTCCACCATCTTAAACATTAGCAATTCAGCTGGAGAGCAGCTGGCAGCTCAATTTCCCTTTCTGTGCCTTTTCTGTTAGTAATGCAACTTCTGTAGTTTGCTGAATGCAAAACAAATCCTCTGAACAATGAAAGACCCCAGTCATCCCTACTGACATCATTCCAGACCTGAGAATCGGGTAGAGATGAGCGGTAAACTCACTGATATTTTCAGGAGGAAGTTTAAGTTGGGATCCTTCCCAGCTCTAGCTAGGAAATATTTTGCTTGTGAGGTATATCGGGGGTGGAGGGTTGGGGTGGAATTATTTGGCTTCTGTTACACGAAGGGGGCTTCCCTGGTGGCTCAGAGTTTAAAGAATCTACCTGCAATGCAAGAGATGCAGGAGACACAGGTTCAATCCCTGGGTCAGAGGGATACCCTGGAGGAGGGCGTGGCAACCCACTCCAGTAGACTTGCCTGGAGAATCCCATGGACTGAGGAGCCTGGCGGGCTACAGTCCATAGGGTCGCACAGAGTCAGACACAACTGAAGCAACTGAGCATGCTCGTATATGAAGGAGTGTCTAATAAAACCAAAGACAGCAGTATGATGTGAACCTTGGTGATAGGTCATTAGAAAAGTAGAGGAGAGGGATTAAAATCTTGACTTCCTACCAAGTCTTTCCCGTTATCCCCTTTCAGGGCTGTAGGCCTGCCTGGGCTTTCTCTGTGGAAAAACCACGTCTTTCTGGAACCCAACCATGGCCCACCCACACAGCTGGGGTAAGAGAATGGACTGGAAAGTGGACTTCACCCAGCTCTGTCCCAGCTTGTCATTCAGTCAACCATGGAACTTTACTTACTCTTACATGGAGACAAGATTGCCAGTGCCTTCCAAGAGTCTCTTTCCTTGAATATAAGCCCCTCAGACACTGCAGGCTCTATTTCTTGCCTCTTTCTTGCTGCCCAAATCACCCTGTTTGACATCAGATTATGCAATAAATCTCTCCAAGTAATCAGATGAGGCACGAGGTGATTAAGCACCAAATTATTGGTACAAGGAGGCAGTTAAAGAGCAATGGGGGACTTTCCTGGTGGTTGAGTGGCTAAGACTTCATGCATTGACCCGGATTTTATCTGTGGCCTGGGAAACAGATCCCATGTGTCACGACTAAGGCCCCACATGCTGCAACTAAAAAAAAAAAAAAAAAAAGATCCCATATCCTACAATTTAAAAACCCACACACCATAACAAAGACTGAAGATCCTGCAGGCTGCAACTAAGACCCAGCACAGCCAAATAAAGAAATATTTTTAAAAAAAAAAGAACAATGGGAATGTTCAAGAAGCTTCCCATGCAAGGACCACTTTGCTACTTGTTGGAGACACAACTCAAACTTCTGTCAGCATCGTGCATATAAAAAAGCTAGGCTGAGGTTGAAGGTTTTGACCTGAAGTTGTCAGCTGACTAATCTCAGACAAAAGTCTGACTAAGGAAAAGATATTTTAATGTTCATACTATGTCTGCCTTGCTCTGGGAAAGCGTGCATGGGTCTGTACTCATTTAGGGCAGAGTTTCTCCCCCTCAGGACTATTCACATTTTCGGCCTGATAATCCTGTGTTGTGGAGGGCTGTCCTGCACACTGTAGGAAGTGTAGCTACGAGAGTTCACAGATTTAAACATCGGGTTCCCAAATGTGAATTTCAGAAAGCAGCAAATTGCTTCAGTAATATGTACATCCCATGTAACATAAACAGTATCCATATAAACAGCATCCAATAGAAACTCCATCCTTTGGGTAGCAGCAGCATTGCCACTATCCAACCCCAAGCTGTGACAACCAAAAATATCACCAGACATTGTCAAATGTCCCCGGGGACGCAAAACTGCCCCTGCTTAAGAACCACTGATTCAAGGTGACACATCAGAAAGCCACAAGTCTCAACCTCTTTACCTTAGCTCCCAGAAAATCGCTGCGTCTGATAAAATATCAGCAAAAGAATTCGTCACGTGAGACATTCCTCAGCACATCTTACTTAAGTAACCATTTTGAAAACATTACTTAAGTCTGCTTTTTAATGTCCCTTGGGATCAACTCCCTTTGGATTTTCATAACAGGTAGATTTTTGGCGGCTGTCTTTCAGAATTAGCAGGCTCACTTTGATCAGATAATGCAAATTAGGAAACCTATCATATTTCCCTTTTCCTTAACTGCTAGAAAGCTTAGAGGCAATTGTAATGTTTGGTTTCAGAAACCATCAAAGCTCATGTGGCTAAGTATTTTCTTCTTTTAAACAAACATCCACATAGTGGCTTTTATATGCCACCTATATTTTAAATGCTCTACAAATACTAGCTTTCTGAAATCATTCTGTCATTGCAACAACCCTATGGGTGAGTACTATTATTGTCCTCCCTTTTTAGGTAATAGGGCTTCACTATCGATGGCTCAGACGGTAAAAGCATTCGCTTGGAATGCGGGAGACCCCGGTTCAATCCTGGGTTGGGAAGATCCCCTGGAGAAGGAAATGGCAACCTGCTTCAGTACTCTTGCCTGGAAAATCCCATGAACAGAGGAGCCTGGTAGGCTATGGTCCATGGGGTCGGTAATAAACTGAGGTCATTTCTTTTTAAATTTCTATGAATTATTTCCTTCTCATCATCCTTGTTCTATAAGTACCTTCAGACTCTGTTTGTAAGTCATGGGGCAAGAGTTACTGTATCACACACCTACACCAGTGCAGGTCCTCTCTGTCTCCCAACTCCTGTTCCAACTGCCACTACAGCAACCGGTTCCCAGGACTTGAGGCGCACTGCTCAGAGCCCAGCCCCGTGTCCAGGCCACACATCTCCCATCTCCCATCCCTGACTTCCCTGTTCACACAGAGGCACGGGCACAAGGCATCTTGCTCCAGAGCCCAGAAGTGCACAGCCCATATCTACATAGGAATTGACATCCTGTGGTCAAAGCACTGCCAAACGGGAGATGGAAACTGTTGATAAGTTCATCCTTTCTTCACTCCAAAAAGACTGTCCTGAGATGCAGCTTTGCCCAGGCTGATTCTTTAAGACAGAGCAACCAGGAACACTGGGTGGAAACCAGCTCAGTTACACCCACTCCAGTTTCTCTCCCTCCTTCCCTGCCTCACTCCTATGTCTCGAAGGTCTCTCATTTCTGCTCCTTGGCACTGTACCGCCTAACAAAGCAGCAGCAACATATCATTGTCTGGCTCTGCTTTCTAAGGAACCTCTCTCCGACTCTCTGCGACCCTGTGGACCATGGCCTGCCAGGATCCTCTGTCCATGGCATTCTCCAGGCAAGAATAATGGAGTGGGTTGCCATTTCCTTCTCCTCTAAGGAATCAGACCTAAATAAATATCAGTTCAGTCGCTCAGTCATGTCCCACTCTTTGCGACCCCATGAATTGCAGCACGCCAGGCCTCCCTGTCCATCACCAACTCCTGGAGTTCACTCAGACTCACGTCCATTGAGTCGGTGATGCCATCCAGCCATCTTATCCTCTGTCGTCCTCTTCTCCTCCTGCCTCCAATCTCTCCCAGCATGTGGGTTTTTTCCAATGAGTCAACTCTTTGCATGAGGTGGCCAAAGTATTGGAGTTTCAGCTTAGGCATCAATCCTTCCAATGAACACCCAGAACTGGTCTCCTTTAGGATGGACTGGTTGGATCTCCTTGCAGTCCAAGGGACTCGCAAGAGTCTTCTCCAGCACCACTGTCCAAAAGCATCAACTCTTCGGCACTAATAATTATAAATAAAATCACACTGAATTGAAGTTTACCAAATTATTTCCATTAACTTCAGTCAGTAAATATTTTCCTGTGATCCAACTGGAATACAGGAACAACTATCCCCTCCTTGCTGCTGTTCAGTTGCTCAGTTGTGTCCGACTCTTTGTGACCCCATAGACTGCAGCCTGCCAGGCTCCTCTGTCCATGGGATTCTCCAGGCAAGAATACTGGAATGGGGTGCCATTTCCCCCTCTAGGGGCTCTTCCTGAGGGATCAAATCCGAGTCTCTTGAACTGGCAGGTGAGCTCTTTATCACTGAGCCAACAAGGAAGCCCACAACTAACCCTAGCGGCACTTTAAGGGCCAATGACATCATTTTTAAAGCTGAAGAAACCGAGACCCAGAGAGGGGAGGAGACTGCTCAAGATTACATGCCCTGTTAGTGGAGTGTGAATATAATACCAACATTTATTTAGTGCCTACAATGTTGAATTTCCATATAAATGACTTCAGTGTGTGCTCAAAAATTGCATAATTAATCTTACTGTTCCCACTGTATGCACAAGAAACACGGGGTCAGAAAAAGTGAAGTGAAATGTTTAAGGTCACAATGGCAGCAAATGGAAGAATGCGGTGTCAACTCCGCAGGCCCAGTTCTTTCCCCAACTGCTTCCTAGATTTTGGCTTTGGGCTCTGGCCGTCCTGGGGGCCTGGCAGAAAACCATGATGGGCTCTGGAGGAAGACAGGCTTTCAACTGAAGTCCTAGCCCTGCTGCTGCTGCTGCTGCTGCTAAGTCGCTTCAGTCGTGTCCGACTCTGTGCGACCCCATAGATGGCAGCCCACCAGGCTCCCCCGTCCCCGGGATTCTCCAGGCAAGAACACTGGAGCGGGTTGCCATTTCCTTCTCCAATGCATGAAAGTGAAAAGTGAAAGTGAAGTCACTCAGTCGTGTCCGACTCTTAGCGACCCCATGGACTGCAGCCCACCAGGCTCCTCTGTCCAGTTACTTCCTTTTTCTGAGCCTTGATTTTAAATTCAGAAAATGGAGATCACAACATCCACTCAGAGTAAAGCTGTGAAAAGAAATGAGATGACATATGTAAATCTCCCACTGCAGTGCCTGCACACACTAAGTGCTTAATAAATGTGAGCCAGGATCAGTTCTCTGGAATCAAAGATGCCTCCAAAACACAACATTAGCTTCCCTTTTGTAGGTGCTTCTTAGGTGACACCGTGGTGCTAAGCATCCCCTACAGAAGACGAAATCACTTCTAACCATCCCAGCCTCACTGAGGGAAGGAAGATGAAGGGGGATGTTTATTAGTCAGTCATGTTCACCCTTGTTGAACTTTGCTCTCTCTGTGTAGCAGTTTTAAAGCCAGTTTATGGATTGCTGCTGCTAAGTCACTTCAGTCGTGTCTTCAGCTTCAGCATCATTCCCTCCAAAGAAATCCCAGGGCTGATCTCCTTCAGAATGGACTGGTTGGATCTCCTTGCAGTCCAAGGGACTTTCAAGAGTCTTCTCCAACACCACAGTTCAAAAGCATCAATTCTTTGGCACTCAGCTTTCTTCACAGTCCAACTCTCACATCCATACATGACCACTGGAAAAACCATAGCCTTGACTAGACGGATCTTTGTTGGCAAAGTAATGTCTCTGCTTTTCAATATGCTAATACCCACTTCAAATCCTAGGTAGCCTACCTCAAATCCTAAATTATGCCCTTCTTCTTTAAGGCATTAAGATTTACTGTTCCAGAGAGTTAATGTTTTTCAATTATTTCATATAATATGTATTATCTCACAGTTCACATGGGTCAGGAATCAGAGAGTAGCTCAGCTGGGTCCTCTGGGTCAGGGTCTCTCACAAGGCTGCTGTTACAGTATTGGCTAAAGTGAAGTTAAGTGAATTTGCTTAGTCGTGTCTGGCTCTTTGTGACCCCATGGACTGTAGCCTACCGGGCTTCTCCATCCATGGGATTTTCCAGGCAAGAATACTGGAGAGGGTTGCCATTTCCTTTTCCAGGGGAACTTCCCGACCCAGGGATCGAACCTGGGTCTCCCACATTGTAGGCAGATGCTTTACCATCTGAGCCATGATGAGCTGAGGATGTGGGTGTAGAGGTGACCCTAAGAAGCACAGATAAGGAAATGTGAAAGGTGAGACAGGGGACGGAGAAAAATCAGGAAGTGTGCTTTATCGAGCAGGGTTAACAGTAGGTTAGTAATGAGTGGGTTCCCGTTAATAGCCTCACTGAGGGTTCAACCCCACTGAGAATCCTCTGAGAAACCATGTGGAACACATCTATTATCCCTCTGGTGGTGAGGAGCCTGGGGCATTAATTCACCCACTCTATCCACAACTGGTTAAAGACTGTGACCAGGGGTAACTCCCCCTCCACATTGTGTGCTGCACCTGCCTATAACAGAACAAGCTCCCGTGGGGCCAAAGAGAGATTTCAGGCAAAGAAGAGAGACATGGAGCTGGAAGTAAGAAACTCTCAGTGTGTGGAAACCATATTGTGCTGCACTGGGGAGAGTCAAGGGGTTGTGAGGCAGGATACTAACAATGTTTGCTAGAAGTAGTTTTCCTGTGGATTCATGGAGAGGCTTATACAGTGCAGGGCTTTTGGTCTTTACTCTCCAATGTTGTCTTGTGGCTCAGATGGAGAAGAATCTGCCTGCAATGTGGGAAACCTGGGTTCAATCCCTGGGTTGGGAAGATCCCCTGGAGAAGGAAATGGCAACCCACTCCAGTATTCTAGCCTGGAGAATTCCACGAACTGTATGGTCCATGGAGTTGCAAAGAGGTGGACACAACTGAATGACTTTCACTCTCCAATGTTGTAATTCCACTTTTAAAATCAGTTCAACCCATCAGTAGAGATTCACATATCTTCAGTCTGTGATCTTGGGCAGACTGAAGTGGTAGTCTACTTCAATCCCTCTTCTCTGAAGGACACAGTGTCCTGGATATTCTCCCAGTGATCAGTAGTGCAAAGAACAGTTACACATGGCTGATCAGAGGAAAGGATGGGAGCCTAGGAGATACTGAGTGGGCTGCTTAGGGGAGGTATGAGACTGGATCTTTCCCACGATCCCTACACTGACCTCTGCCAAAGAAGGGGTGATGGAGGCTTGGGTTACAACTGGTGGCAGTGTGTTTGATGGCTTGTGGCTAAGGATGGGGTTGAGGTCGAGAAAGGTCATCTATGAAGAATAAAAAGAGCCTGGTAATGGAGTTGGAGAAGTGAAGACGATGGAGAAAATTTGAAATAGCTCTTGTTGAAAATGAGAAGACTTTATAAAACAGGGTTGTTATAGGAGGTGTGGAGGGTCATACTGAGGATGGTGCCAGTCAATCACTAGAGTAGTAGTTTGTCCAGTGGCATAATTATCTGGAACTGGGCTCAGACCCAGGTAGAGATTCACAAGGATGAGTGTCACCTTTGTGGGTTTTTTCTTACTGGTTACACCATTCATTATAATTTGTCCAACTGGTTACGGACTTTTGTGCCTACTTCTCCAATGGAGAAGCGAAGGGGTGTGTGACTAGACAGAGACCTTCTAACCCGTGACATTCCGGAATTATGTTTTTTGGTTAAGTCTCTTTCTCTTACAAGATTATGAGCCTCTTAAGGCTCATAATTATGAGGCCATAGATTATGCATTATTCATCTTTGTTTCAAATAGCTCAAAATTATGATGCATAAATGTTTGTGGAATTATGACGGAATATATTTTAAAGCCTCCAAATTTATTGAAGGTACTTTGTGACTTACTTGCTAGTTCAAACTAAGAAACTGAAAAAGTAGATTAAAAAATTAAGAACCAGGAAAGCCGTTTCTGCTTTATTAATAAACAGGAAGAAAAATATGAAGACTGAGTTAGTCTGAAAACCTAACAACTTAAGACCTTAAAACACAACTTTTGACTTATAAGAAAGTTAAAAATGTTAAACATTTGGCTGGTTAAAATAATTGCATGTATATTTAGTCTATTCTCTTCCATGGAAATTAGGAATAGTTTTATGTGTATATATATTAAAAAATTATACAATTACATAAGACTTTTGTTTAAAATAGTATTATTCACAGTGAGGTGTTAAACTCCTAAGGCTATTCAGTGGTGGGTTCACAAAACTTATAAAGCAAATATGCCATATCTTCCAGAAACGAGAGTGCTACAATTTTTCTTCAGGGAGAGTGGGAAAGGAGCAACCTGAGAGCTAGGTTGGGGTTGATTATGGTTCTCTTAGGAATACACGGCATAGAGACTGTGATGATTTTTCATGTGTTGACTGGTCCAGAGGGTACCCAGATACTTGGTCAACCATTATTTGGGTGTTACTGTGAAGGTGTTTTTGGATGAGAGTAACACTTAAATCCTTAGCCTGAGTAGGTTGTTCTCCCTAATGTGAGGGGTGTCATCCAATCTGCTGAAGACCTGAATACAACAAAAGTGTTGAACCTCTCCCAAGTGAGAGAATTCCTCCTGCCTGATAGCCTTTGAAATGGGACATTAGCCTTTTCCCTGCCTTCAGACTTGAGCTGAATCATTGGCTCTTTGGACTAGAACTAGACCACTTACCCTCCTGGATCTCCAGCTTGCCAACTCACCCTCCAGATCCTGGGACTTTCCAGCTTCTATTATCACAGGAGCCTATGCAGATAGATAGATGGTTGTATAGTCACTAAGTTGTGTCCAACTCTTGTGATGCCACGGACTGTAGTGCACTAGGCTCCTCTGTCCATGGGATTTCCCAGGAAAGAATACTGGAGTGGGTTGCCATTTCCTTCTCCAGGGGATCTTCCTGACCCGGGATTGAACCTGGGCCTCCTGCATTGCAGGTGGAATCCTGCACTGCAGGCAGATTCTTTACCAACTGAGCCACCAGGGAAGCCTAGATAGATAGATTGATCCATCTGTTTCTTCTTGGAAGAATCTTGATTAAAACAGAAGCCAAGAACATATATACCTGACCTGTTGAATTTGAAATGATTCTCTTCCTAAGTCTTCACGAACATTATTAATACTAACTTCAGTAATCAAAATAATAACTGCCATTTCCAGACTGGCCTCAAACTGAAATTGACATGACATAAAAAGAAATTGTAGAATCCAAGTGGTAGGTAAATTAATTCTCCTTGTATAAATTCTTTCCACTTTTCTATACGCTTGATAATTTTCATAACAAAACAGAGGAAAATAAAATGTATAGGTTGTGGGATTGAACCTGGGCCTCCTGCATTGCAGGTGGAATCCTGCACTGCAGGCAGATTCTTTACCAACTGAGCCACCAGGGAAGCCTAGATAGATAGATTGATCCATCTGTTTCTTCTTGGAAGAATCTTGATTAAAACAGAAGCCAAGAACATATATACCTGACCTGTTGAATTTGAAATGATTCTCTTCCTAAGTCTTCACGAACATTATTAATACTAACTTCAGTAATCAAAATAATAACTGCCATTTCCAGACTGGCCTCAAACTGAAATTGACATGACATAAAAAGAAATTGTAGAATCCAAGTGGTAGGTAAATTAATTCTCCTTGTATAAATTCTTTCCACTTTTCTATACGCTTGATAATTTTCATAACAAAACAGAGGAAAATAAAATGTATAGGTTGTGGAAAGTAAAATGTTTATAAAGTAAACAGAATAAAGTAGAACAAAATTCTTACTAGGATTTTAAATAAAATGAGTTTAATTCAAATACCCCAATTCCAAACCAGCAGTAACAAGATGCCATCTCAGCAGATGACCTTGACCCTTCCTTTACAGGTAAGAATGATACCTTTATGAATGATACCTTTATGTTCAACCACCACTCCTGCAAACTTGCTGTACAAGTTCTCTGTTTTAGCTTTCTCTAGTCTCAGAGGATGAGGAGTACCACCTCTTGGTCAAGACCAATTCAGCCATCTTGTCCTTATTGCTCCATCTCCAAAGTCTTGCTCCATCAGTTAATCCCTCTCTGCTTTTGTTTCTTCTGCTCCTTTCTCATTAATGGTTTCTTCCCCTACAGTATGTATGAAATGCTTAAGAAATCTACTTCTCCAAAACATCCCCTTTGTCTCAGATACATAAGATGACTACTATTTTACAGAGATTCCTATTTAGAAGAATATGGGCTTCCCTTGTGGGTCAGCTGGTAAAGAATCTGCCAGCCATGTGGGAGACCTGGGTTCGATTCCTGGGTTGGGAAGATCCTCTGGAGAAGGGAAAGGCTACCCACTCCAGTATTCTGGCCTGGAGAATTCCATGGACTATACAGTCCATGGGGTCACAGAGTCAGACACGATTGGCTTTCACTTCACTTTACTTCTGTTTAGAAGATTCTAGGTCTTCCTTGGGTAATGCTGGTCTGTGAAATGCTTGTTACTGATCAGAGATTGAGATAAGGAGCTTTCATCATAGTGTAAAGCAACTATTGGGTTGGCCAAAACGTTCAGGTTCTTCCACAAGATCTTGCAGAAAAACCTGAATGAACTTTTTGGCCAACCCAATACCTTAATAAGAATGCAGTTTCATTCAGCTGACTTTTGATTAAGTAAGACTTTCTCAATGAAAGAAACAGTGTGTTCGTGTACATTCTAGCACCTTACCTCACTATGATTATGATCTGGTAATGAACAGTGTGTGGACTGGCACCAGTCAGGAGACCAGTTTGTTTGTGGACTACACATCAAGTAACACGGATTGGAGTGACAGTAATGCAAATCTCTCCACACATCCACACCAATATGCTACCCCAGTCAAGTGAGGCTGGAGAGAGAACTGTCAGAATTAGCTCAGTTTGGTGTTCAGATTATGCTTCTAAGACATAGGTCACGTATGTTTGAATCAATATCTGTCTAGAGCAGTGGCCCCAACCTTTTTGGCACCAATGACCAATTCCTTGGGTAACGCTGGTCTGTGAAATGCTTGTTACTGATCAGAGATTGAGATAAGGAACTTTCATCATAATGTAAAGCAACTATTGGGTTGCACCAATGACCAATTTTGGCACCAGTGACCAATTTTGTGGAAGACAGTTTTTCCACAGACCTTGGGGGTGGAAAAGGCAGGGATGGTTTAGGGATGATTCAGTTGAATTACATTTATTGTGCACTATACTTCTATTATTGTTAAATCAGCTCCACCTCAGAGTATCAGGCATTAGATCTTGGAGGTTGAGGATCCTTGGTCTGGTCTAGAACAGTAATTATCAAACTACAGATCTTGACCCAAACTTCTTGTAAGAATTGTTTCGTGGAACTTTTTAAAAATTTTAAATTGAGGCATAGTTTCTTACAAAGTTGTGTTAGTTTCTGCTGTACATTGAAGTGAATCAGCTTTATGATACGTACATCCCCTCACCGCCCCATCCCATCTCACCCGTCTGGCTCATCACAGAGCACCGAGCTCAGTTCCCTGCACTATACAATAGCTTCCCACTAGCTGGTTCACACATGGTAGCATATATATGTCAAACCTAATCTCTCAGTACACTTGATCTTAGCCAAAAGGCCAAGAAGTGAAAAGTAGGAGGTCAAGAGATATATGGAGTAACAGGCAAATTTGGCCTTGGAGTACAAAACGAAGCAGGACAAAGGCTAACAGTTTTGCCAAGAGAACGCACTGGTCATAGCAAATACCCTCTTCCAACAACACAAGAGAAGACTCTACACATGGACATCACCAGATGGTCAGTACTGAAATCAGACTGATTATATTCTTTGCAGCCAAAGATGGAGAAGAAGCTCTCTACAGTTAGCAAAAACAAGACCAGGAGCTGACTGTGGCTCATATCATAAACTCCTCATTGCAAAATTCAGACTTAAATTGAAGAAAGTAGGGAAAACCAATAGACCATTCAGGTATGACCTAAATCAAATCCCTTATAATTATACAGTGGAAGTGAGAAATAGATCCCAGGTATTAGAACTGATAGACAGAGTGCCTGAAGAACTATGGATGGAGGTTTGTGAAATTGTACAGGAGGCAGGGATCAAGTCCATCCCCAAGAAAAAGAAATGCAAAAAGGCAAAACAGTTGTCTAAGGAGGACTTACAAATAGCTGAGAAAAGAAGAGAGGTTAAAGGCAAAGTAGAAAAGGAAAGATATACCCATTTGAATGCAGAGTTCCAAAGAATAGCAAGGAGATAAGAAAGCCTTCCTTAGTGATCAATGCAAAGAAATAGAGAAAACAGAATGGGAAAGACTAGAGATCTCGTCAAGAAAAGCAGAGATACAGAGGGAACATTTCATGCAAAGATGGGCACAATGAAGGACAGAAATGGTACAGACCTAACAGAAGCAGAAGATATTAAGAAAGGCGGCAAGAATACACAGAAGAACTATGTAAAAAAGATCTTGACCCAGATAACCACGATGGTGTGATCACTCACCTAAAGCCAGACATCCTGGAATGTGAAATCAAGTGGACCTTAGGAAGTATCACTACAAAGCTAGTGGAGGTTGATGGCATTCCAGCTGAGCTATTTAAAATCCTAAAAGATGATGCTGTTAAAGTGCTGGAATCAGTATGCCAGCAAATTTGGAAAACTCCACAGTGGCCACAGGACTGGAAAAGGTGAGTTTTCATTGCAATCCCAAAGATGGGCAATGCCTCAAAGAATGTTCAAACTACCGTACTACTGCACTCATCTCACACGGTAGCAAAGTAATGCTCAAAACTCTTCAAGAGAGGCTTTAACAGTACATGAACTGTGAACTGCCAGATGTTCAAGCTGGATTTAGAAAAGGCAAAGGAACCAGAGATCAAATTGCCAACATCCGCTGGATCATTGAAAAAGCAAAAGAATTCCAGAAAAACATATACTTCTGCTTACTGATTATAGCTTTCAATTATATAGATCACAATAAATTGTGGAAAATTCTCAAAGAGATGGAAATACCAGACCACCTGACCTGCCTCTTGAGAAATCTGTATGCAGGTCAGGAAGCAACAGTCAGAACTGGACATGGGACAACAGACTGGTTCCAAATAGGACAAGGAATACATCATGGCTGTATACTGTCACCCTGCTTATTTAACTTATATGCAGAGTACATCATGAGAAACGCTGGACTGGAAGAAACACAAGCTGGAATCAAGATTGCCCAGAGAAATATCAATAACCTCAGATATGCAGATGACAACACCCTTATGGCAGAAAGTGAAGAGGAACTAAAGAGCCTCTTGATGAAAGTGAAAGAGGAGAGTGAAAAATCTGGCTTAAACTCAACATTCAAAAAACCAAGATCATGGCATCTGGTCCCATCACTTCATACCAAATAGATGGGGAAACAATGGAAACAGTGAGAGACTTTTATTTTCTTGGGCTCCAAAATCACTGCAGATGGTGACTGCAGCCATGAAATCAAAAAACGCTTGCTCCTTAGAAGAAAAGCTATGACCAATCTAGACAGCATATTAAAAATCAGAGACATTACTTTGCCAACAAAGGTTTGCCTAGTCAAAGTTCTGGTTTTTCCAGTAGTCATTTACGGATGTTGAGAGTTAAGACCACCAAGAAAGCTAAGCACTAAAGAACTGAGGTTTTGTAATTGTGTTGTTGGAGAAGACTCTTGAGTTCCTTGGACTGCAAGATCAAAGACTTTTGAGAGTTCCTTGGACTGCAAGATTTCCTAAAGGAAATCAGTCCTGAATATTCATTGGAAGGACTGATGCTGAAGTTTTACTTCGGCCACCTGATGCGAATAACTCACTAGAAAAGACCCTGATGCAGGCAAAGAGTGAAGGCAGAAGAAGGGGACGACAGAGTATGACTCAATAGACAAAGTTTGAGCAAGCTCCAGGAGTTGGTGATGGACAGGGAAGCCTGGAGCGCTGCAGTCCATGGGGTTGCAGACATGACTGGGCAACTGAACTGAATCTCCCAGTTTATTCAACCCCTTCTTTTCCCCCTACCACCCATGTCCACATCCAATCTGTGTTCCTATTCTTATCATGGAAATAGCTTCATCTACATTATTCTTCTAGATTATACATATGTGCATATTATATTTGCATATTTCTGATAACTATTCAAAACTGTTAATTCCCCTTTTCTCTGTGAGTATACTTTTCTTTGACTTGGGATTTGCCATTGAGTTGCTCTAGCCAATGGAATGTTACATGTGACATGACCAAAGGTTTGAAGAATTTTTGTACAACTGGGCTTACTAGTTTGTACCTCTGCCATTTTCCTAAGAAAAATATGTTCAGGCAGGTCCACAAGTATCAATAATAGGAGAGACACATGGGGCAGTCACCCAAGCTAGATCCCCCCAGCCAGGATCAGTCTGTAACAGCTAACCACCAACCAACTCATAGACCCACAGGCAAGTCCTGCCAAGACCAGCCATCACACCCAGCTGAGTCCAGCATAGATCAGCTGACCCTAACCAACACACAAAAATCGAGAGAAATGCTTGCCTTTATATGTTTCTAAGATGTTCTTAGGAACTGCAGCGGTAAGGAGATACCCCTCATACAAGGTAAGGAGCAGCAGCTGTGCTTTGCTGGAGCAGCTGTGAAGAGACAACCCACGCCCAAGGTATGAGAAACCCAAGTAAGATGGTAGGTGTTGCAAGAGGGCATCAGAGGGCAGACACACTGAAACCATACTCCCAGAAAACTAGTCAATCTAATCACACTAGGACCACAGCCTTGTCTAACTCAATGAAACCAAGCCATGCCTGCAGGGCAACCCAAGGCGGGCGGGTCATGGTGGAGAGGGCTGACAGAATGTGGTCCACTGGAGAAGGGAATGGCAAGCCACTTCAGTATCCTTGCCTTCAGAACCCCATGAACAGTATGAAAAGGCAAAATGATAGGATATCAAGAGAATCTCCCCAGGTCGTTAGCTGCCCAATATGCTACTGGAGATCAGTGGAGAAATAACTCCAGAAAGATTGAAGGGATGGACCCAAAGCAAAAACAATACCCAGTTGTGCATGGGACTGGTGATAGAAGCAAGATCCGATGCTGTAAAGAACAATATTGCATAGGAACCTGGAATGTCAGGTCCATGAATCAAGGCAAATTGGAAGTGGTCAAACAAGAGATGGCAAGGGTGAACGTCGACATTCTAGGAATCAGCGAACTAAAATGGACTGGAATGGGTGAATTTAACTCAGATGACCATTATACCTACTACTGCGGGCAGGAATCCCTCAGAAGAAATGGAGTAGCCATCATGGTCAACAAGAGTCCGAAATGCAGTACTTGGATGCAATCTCAAAAACGACAGAATGATCTCTGTTTGTCTCTAAGGCAAACCATTCAATATCACAGTTATCCAAGTCTATGCCCCAACCAGTAATGCTGAAGAAGCTGAAGTTGAACGGTTTTATGAAGACCGACAAGACCTTGTAGAACTAACACCCAAAAAAGATGTCCTTTTCATTATAGGGGACTGGAATGCTAAAGTAGGAAGTCAAGAAACACCTGGAGTAACAGGCAAATTTGGCCTTGGAATGNCATATCTACTACTATGGGCAGGAAGCCTTGGAAGAAATGGAGTAGCCATCATAGTCAACAAAAGAGTTTGAAATGCAGTACTTGGATGCAATCTCAAAAACAACAGAATGATCTCTGTTTGTTTTCAAGGCCTAACCATTCAATATCATGCTAATCCAAGTCTATGCCCCAGCCAGCAATGCTGAAGAAGCTGAAGTGGAACAGTTCTGTAAAGACCTACAAGACCTTCTAGAACTAACACAGCAAAAAGATGGCCTTTTCATTATAGGGGACTGGAATGCAAAAGTAGGAAGTCAAGAAACACCTAGAGTAACAGGCAAATTTGGCCCTGGAGTATAGAATGAAGCTGGGCAAAGGCTCATAGAGTTCTGCCAAGAGAAAGCACTGGTCATAGCAAACACCCTCTTCCAACAACACAAGAGAAGACTCTACACATGGACATCATCAGAGGGTCAACAATGAAATCAGACTGATTATATTATTTGCAGCCAAAGATGGAGAAGCTCTATACAGTCAACAAAAACAAAACTGGGAGCTGACTGTGGCTCAGATCATGAACTCCTTATTGCCAAATTCAGACTTAAATTGAAGAAAGTGGAGAAAACCACTAGACCATTCAGGTATGGCCTAAATAAAATCCCTTATGATTATACAATGGAAGTGATAAATAGATTTAAGAGACTAGATCTGATAGATAGAGTAACCATAGAGGGCATTTTATTTCAGTGATAGGAAATTTTCTCGATATTGTTTTATCAGAATCTTATGTGAACAATGTAGATTGCCAATTTGTGGTGCATGATAGAATATATTAGACTTTTACCAGGATTCTATAAAAACTTATATGGCCATTTCAATGACTTCTAAAGTCTTCGAAGAAAGGAAGCTGATTTGTGCCCACTCAAGTTTTTGGAAGTGGTAAAGAAACATAAAGAATGAGGAGACAAGTTAGAAACAATTAAAATCATCTCTGTGTATTGGCTAGATCTCTATATATAAGAATAACTATTTCAGAGAGTTCCCAAAACAAACTGGCAGGAATGTGAGGCTTTCCTACATGTATATCTTAATTGTGTTATGAACTACTGTCACTGGATATCCTACCTTATAAGTGATATGCAGACATTGGAAAACAGATACTAACTGGAAAGCCTATCATAGCCAGAGCTTTTAGGGCACTAGCCTCTTTTTGAAATGAAATTATTTAAATATGATAGATCATTTGCAAAGTTTATAACTATATGTAAGCCTTCTATAGCTTTTTTCTCTGGTCTCTGTTCTAATTTTAGAATATCCCTTCTATCTATACAATGTCATTTTAAAACTTGCTGATAAGCAGTGAGTTATAGCTGTTCACTGCTCAATCAAATATTAAATTGTTCAATCCAATATCATATGTGTGCCAGTGCTTCTCAAGAACTAAATAATCCTTGTGCCTCTGCAAGAAAACTTCAGAGAATCTGTCTGTTCAAAACATTTCCATAACAGTATTACAATGCTATTTGCCTTTTCTCTCATGTTAATACTTGTACTAAAGGGGATTAAAGAGTGAACATTTTAATAGGAATCAAGGCCTGTCTCTTATACACATCTAGATGTGNCCAATATCATATGTGTGCCAGTGCTTCTCAAGAACTAAATAATCCTTGTGCCTCTGCAAGAAAACTTCAGAGAATCTGTCTGTTCAAAACATTTCCATAACAGTATTACAATGCTATTTGCCTTTTCTCTCATGTTAATACTTGTACTAAAGGGGATTAAAGAGTGAACATTTTAATAGGAATCAAGGCAGCACCATCAAATTATACTAAGTCATTCAATCTTCACCAAAAGTCGAGTTCCACTTTAAAAAGTTCTTGATGAAGCAGTAGAAATTATTTAAATATTAATTCTTGAGTAGGTATCTTTTTAATATTCTGTTTGATAAAACAGGAAACACACATAAAGTATTTCTGATACATACCAAAGTAAAACGATTGTCTCAAAGGAAACAATTTGGGCAATTGCTTGAATTGTGAGCTAAACTAGCCCCCTACCCCACCACCATGGAATACCATTTTGTTTGGAGAAGATCTGTAAAACTATGGTTATTTGGACTTGACAACTACTTTCTCAAAGGACTGAGTGAATCCGTCTATCACTTTAAAGAAAAAGATTCAACATATTTATCTCATAGTTTTGGAATTTGGGGAATTTTTTTTCTTGATATCAAATTTCCCATTATTTAAAGGCTTACTATGAGGTTGGTGGGAATAACAAATGTAATTTTATTTGATATTTTATAATTAAATCTGCCAACACTATAATTCAATTAATCATTATTTTCCAAATGACCCGTACATGATATTATAATATTATATATGAATATAATACCCATTCAACAAACAAAGTATAGAAATGGATTTTATTGAAACAGAATATGAAAAGTTCATTAATGTGTTTTCAAATTCCACAATGAAGCAAACTTTTAAGAAACTGCTGTTTGTACAGTTGTGATGTAGTATTGACAGCGAAAAATCTTAAATATTCATAGTTATCTGAAAATTATTATGAAAATATTATTCATCTTTCCAATTGTATATCTACATTAGGCCATATTTTCTTCATGTGCTTCAATCTAAACAGCACATTGAAATATATTGGTTGTGAAAACTAATATGAGAACCCAAATAGAATCTACTTAGCATGAAATTAAGGAAATTTGCAAAATATAAAACTCTTTGTCATAAAGATTTTTTTTGTTTTGGAAAATACAGCAATGATTTATGTTAAAATGTTATGTATTTTGCTGTTATTTTAAATGAATTAATACTTCAAGATATTAATTTTAATTCTCAATGTGATTTGTTTATTCTTCCATATATCATATCATAGCTCTCTCCCATAGCAGATTTATCTTTCTGTTCAAAATTAACTTACTAAGAGAGGTTTTCTGATTTAATGACATCACCACATTTGGCCTATTTTATTGCTCAGAATTGCATTTACACTATGCAGGATTTTATATTTGCATTTAAACGTGTTTATTTTCTGTATCTCCCACTGGAATTTTCTGTATCACCCAACTCCATTGGGTGAGAATTTCATTGGTTCACAATTATATCTGCAATGTCCAGACCAGTGCTCAATAAATACCTGTCACATAAATGAATGAAAAAAATTAACAAAATGGTGACATTCTTTCAAATCTCTTATCTTCCTATACAAAACATATTTTTCCCAGTTATACATTTGATGTTATCATTCAAAAGTGTAAAATATTTCATTACTTTCCTGTCAGTCAAATTTCTTAGCAAGACATTCAAAGCATTCCATGGTCCATATGAATCAATTTAAGTCTTCAACTTATATCTCCATCCTCACTGCCTTATAATATATTATCTAATCACTTCGAATTATATATATATAATAACCCACATATCATATGGTTATTGGCTACCTTTTCTAATGCTTATACAGTTTCTTTGTTGTTCTTGTTGTTGTTTTTAGTTCCTAAGTAATGTCAGATATTTTTGTGACCCCATAGACTGTAGCCCACCTGGCTCCTCTCTCCAAAGGATTTACCAAGCAAGAATGTTGGATTGGATTGCCATTTCTGATTCAAGGGGATCTTCCTGATCTAGGAATTGGACCTGTGTCTCCTGCAATGGGAGCAGATTCTTTATCACTGCATCACCTGTGAAGCCCTTTCTTCAGTATAAATAGCTACATTATACAGAGTAATGCATTTACTTTTTAATGTGTAAATAGCCCTTCAACTTTAAATAGTATCATGTCTTTCTCCTGCTAAAATTTCTCCAGTGGTTTATAATTGTGTTTAGAATAGAAATCAAATTCTTTCCTAAAGTCTGCATCCAACTACATCATCTTTCCCTGACCTGGTATTTTGACCTTACTTCATACTACTTCATACTATGCTCCTCCATGCTCATTGGCTCGAGCCATCCTGAACTTATTCAGTTGTAGGGATATACAAAACCTTCCACCACATCAATGACTTTACTTTATTTTCCTTAGCTCTTCAAATATTTGTCCCTAATATTGTATAGGAATTAGTGACCAAAATCATCCCAAAGAAAAAGAAATGCGAGAAGACAAAGCCGTTATCTGAGGTGGCTTCACAAATAGCTGAGGAAAGAAAAGAAGTAAAAAGCAAAGGAGAAAGGGAAAGATGTACTCAACTGAATACAGACTTCCAGGGACTAGCAAGGAAAGATAAGAAGGCCTTTTTAAATGAACAATGCAAAGAAATAGAGGGAAACAATAGAATGGGAAAGACTAGCGATCTCTTCAGGAAAATGGAGGTATCAAGGGAACATTTTATGCAAGGATGGGCACAATACGGAGAAGGCAATGGCACCCCACTCCACTACTCTTGCCTGGAAAATCCCATGGATGGAGGAGCCTGGTAGGCTGCAGTTCATGGGGTCGCTGACGGTCAGACACGACTGAGTGACTTCACTTTCACTTTTCTCTTTCATGCATTGGAGAAGGAAATGGCAACCCACTCCAGTGTTCTTGCCTGGAGAATCCCAGGGATGGGGGAGCCTGGTGGGCTGCCGTCTATGGGGTCACACAGAGTCGGACACGACTGAAGCGACTTAGCAGCAGCAGCAGCAGCAGCATGGCACAATAAACAACAGAAATTGGATGGACCTAACAGAAGCAGAAGAAATTAAGATGAGGTGGCAAGAATACACAGAAGAACTGTACATGAAGTCTTAATGACTGGATAACCACGATGGTGTGGTTACTTACCTAGAGACAAGCCTCCTGGAATGTCAAGTCACATAGCCTTAGCAAGCATTACTATAAACAAAGGGGATGGAATTCCAACTGAGCTATTTAAAACTCTAAAAGATGATACTATTAAACTGTTTCACTCAAAATATCATCAAATTTGGAAAACTCAGCAATGGCCACAGAAATGGAAAATGTTAGTTTTGTTTCCAGTCTCAAAGAAGGGCAATGCAAAAGAACATTTTCAACATACCATACAATTGCACTCATTTCACATGCTAGCATGGTAATGCTCAAAATCTTTCAAGCTAGGCTTCAGTGTACATGAACTGAGAACTTCCAGATATATAAACTGGGTTTAGAAAATGCTTCCTTGGTGGCTCAGAGGTTAAAGTGTCTGCCTGGAATGCGGGAGACCCGGGTTCAATCCCTGGGTTGGGAAGATCCCCTGGAGAAGGAAATGGCAACCCACTCCAGCACTCTTGCCTGGAGAATCCCATAGAGGATGGAGCCTGGTAAGCTATAGTCCATGGGGTCACAAAGAGTCGGACACGACTGGGTGACTTTATTTTACTTTAGAAAATGCAGAAGAACCAGCGATCCAATTGCCAACATTCACAGGATCATAGTGAATGCTAAGAAGTTCCACAAAAACATCTGCTTCTGCTTCCTTGACTATGCTCAAGCATTTGACTGTATGGATCATGAAAAATGGTGGAAAATTCTTAAAGAGAAAGGAATACCAGACCACATAACCTGTCTCCTGAGGAACGTGTATGCAGGTCAAGAAGTAACAATTAAAACTGGACATGGAGCAACTGACTAGTTCCAAATTGGGAAAGGAGTACATCAAGGCTGTATATTGTCATCCTGTTTGTTTAACTTATATGCAGAGTACATCATATGAAATGTTGAGCTGGATGAATCACAAATTGGAATCAAGGTTGTTGGGAGAAACATCAACAAACTAATATATGCAGATGATACCACTGTAATGGTAGAAAGAGAAGAGGAACTAAAGAGCTTCTTGATGAGGGTGAAAGAGAAGAGTAGGAATGCTGGCTTAAAATTCCACTCTCAAAAAATATAGAATCATGGCATCCAGTCCCATCACTTCATGCAAATAGAAGGGGAAAAGTGGAAGCAGTGACACAGTCTATTTTCCTGGGCTCCAAAATCACTGCTGACAGTGACTGCAGCCATGAGATTAAAAGATGCTTGCTCCTAGGAAGGAAAACTATGACAAATCTAGACAGCATTTTAAAAAGCAGAGACATCATTTGCTGACAAGAGTTCATAAAGTCAAATGTATGGTTTTTCCAACAGTCAGGTACAGATATGAGAGTTGAACCATAAAGAAAGCTGAGCATCAAAGAATTGGTGCTTTTGAATTGTGGTACTGGAGAAGACTGTTGACAGTTTCCTGGACTGCAAGNTGAGTCTGAGTGAACTCCGGGAGTTGGTGATGGACAGGGAGGTCTGGCATGCTGCGATTCATGGGGTCACGACTGAGCGACTGAACTGAACTGAAGATGTTCGGGCTGTTTTATTATAAAGAAACAGCTGACTGATACATTTATATGTCTCTATTGGGTTAACAATATAATGTGTATTGCAGTGGGCCACAAAAGGTGTGAAAGCCACTGGTCTAGAAAAGCACCATGTTCTCTTGTATTCCTTGCTATTTAATGAACTTAAAGGAAGTTCCTGTCTGGGAGTAGCTGCTTGCAGTAATAAAAAATGAAGGTAAACAGAAAATAGAGCTGAGAGATGAGTAATGTGTGTGGTGGGTATGGGGAGAGACAGAGACTTAATAGCAACAAGCCTTTATTTTATATTGAGGTTTCAATATAAAATTGGCTGTTCCCTGTTGGTTTTTCTTTTGAGCACCTTTTCTCAAGTTCTAGTCAATACAATGTGTGTGTTACTCGCTCAGTTATGTCTCTTTGTGACCCCATGGGCTGCAGCCCACCAGGCTCCTCTGTCAGTGGAATTCTCCAGGCAATGATATTGGAGTGGGTTGCCATTCCCTTCCCCAGGGGATCTTCCCAATCCAAGGATCCAACCCAGGTCTTATGTATTACAGGTAGATTCTTTACTGTCTGAACCATTTATTAATATTATGAAGCCCTGGTTTTCACACTGGCATATATCCATTCTGTTTACAATCCATTTCTTTGTAGTATTCTTAGTTTAAATCACATATAAAATTAAATAATGGAAACAAAGATAGTTGTTTCTTCACAATTCAACCTAGAGTACCTTCCTATTCTACCCATTATCATTACATCTCAATCTATAAAATGGTAAAGGCTTCACAGAGGCTTCAAATATTTTATAATTAGAACACTTTAGTTTCAAAACGCAATTCATGGCCCAGAAGTAATGAGAATAATTTCTAATAACTGCCTCAGCTCCCATTATTATAAATTTTATACTTAACATGTTTCCAGTACTCCACATTCAGGTGGCTCCCTACCAGATGAGGGTTACATGAGTAAGAACTATGGGGTGAGTCACCCACAGTCAGGGACAGTAGCGGAGGTGGAGAAAGGCCTCTTGAGGACCAACAGAAACATCCCCAGCATTTGGAGCTGTTATAATCAGCAAGTGTTATAGAAGCTACAGTAACAAGAGTGAAGGTTATCACCCTAAGAATAGTGAAGTAAGAAGACAATCTGCCTTCTTTCTTCTTCTTTCTCCCTGGACTCACTTCAAAGGTCTAGGGAAGGAGGAGNTGGTTTTCACACTGGCATATATCCATTCTGTTTACAATCCATTTCTTTGTAGTATTCTTAGTTTAAATCACATATAAAATTAAATAATGGAAACAAAGATAGTTGTTTCTTCACAATTCAACCTAGAGTACCTTCCTATTCTACCCATTATCATTACATCTCAATCTATAAAATGGTAAAGGCTTCACAGAGGCTTCAAATATTTTATAATTAGAACACTTTAGTTTCAAAACGCAATTCATGGCCCAGAAGTAATGAGAATAATTTCTAATAACTGCCTCAGCTCCCATTATTATAAATTTTATACTTAACATGTTTCCAGTACTCCACATTCAGGTGGCTCCCTACCAGATGAGGGTTACATGAGTAAGAACTATGGGGTGAGTCACCCACAGTCAGGGACAGTAGCGGAGGTGGAGAAAGGCCTCTTGAGGACCAACAGAAACATCCCCAGCATTTGGAGCTGTTATAATCAGCAAGTGTTATAGAAGCTACAGTAACAAGAGTGAAGGTTATCACCCTAAGAATAGTGAAGTAAGAAGACAATCTGCCTTCTTTCTTCTTCTTTCTCCCTGGACTCACTTCAAAGGTCTAGGGAAGGAGGAGTCCCATACCTACTGCAAACCCCACAAATTCAGCCTACACTAAATAGAATTAAATTACTCTACAACAGAAAGTAGTGGAGTTAGATCAAGATGTATCAATGCAGGGCGGGGGGGACATGTACACAGAAGGGAGACCTTTTGACAACTACGTTTTAAAAATCAGGTTTACATACTAATAAATTGAAATTCTTTGGGGAACCTGTTTCTTTGTACTGTTATTTCTGAGAGTATTTCTATCCAAATAAGGGACTATTGTATAGATTCCGGTTGCCATCTCCTTGGTCAGTTCTGGAGAAGCTCTTTGATTTTATTTCTAATCTCTATATTGAATAATAATAATTAACATCTGAATATTTACTATGTGCCAATGACTGTGTTTCTGTCAATGTCTAAATACCAAGTTTACAGATTATTCTATACATTATATTTAGATTACTATCTCCAATCTCCGAAAATTTATTCATGAGCAGCATGTTTCTGAAACATTTTCAAATTACTTTCTAAAATTATTTCCACAGATCAGTCTAGTGTTAGTTTGTATCCATTTCAGAGGTTGACACTTCTAATCTTACCCCCAGATCCACAGATTACCTCACAACTTGGGTCCTAGTGTTTCCTATAGACTGATTTTAATGAGTGCTCACAACACCTTTTTTAAATAAGAAAAATTGATTTGTGAATTCTTTTATAATTTGTGAAACCAAGAGAAAGTGAATGTTTTAGTAAAGGATACTCTGTATCAGGGAAGTGTGTCAGTCGATGAGTCGGCCCTACTCTTCGTGATTCCTTGGACTGCAGCCCACCAGGCTCTTCTGTCCATGGGATTTTCCAGGCAAGGATACTGGAGTGGGTTGCCATTTCCTTCTCCTGAGGATCTTCCCGACCCAGGGATAGAACCTAGGTCTCCTGCACTGCAGGCAGATTCTTTTCTGAGTTACAGGGGAGAGTTAAAATGTAAACTTTGAATTGTCTAGTATTTTCCTCTTAAATTTAGCCAAACGAATCATTTAAAAATGTTTGTATGATTTAGACATTTGGCAAAACTCTTTAAATCACCTACTTTTAAAGACTGTATACACATTTAAATGTAGTTCTCCTAGACAGATAACTATTTTTAAAGACATGGAAATTTCATAGTCTCCTTCCGTAAATTCCAGAACTAAAATATTCTTCTAGAAAATGCTCGTTACAGCTAACTGCAAATTTCATTCATTAAACAAACATGCACTGTGCACAGGTACTGTACCCAATGCTGAGAATATAAATTAAGACATTGTTACTGCTCTTAAAGAGAAATTCCACTTAACAAAGGTACAAATGTCCACAGTCAAGTCATATTTGTTAAGTAAGAAAGTGAGAACTCAGAAAGTTCTCAAAAGGTTCAGGTAAACTAAATCAGGTGAAATTAAATGGCAATAGAGTCAAATTCATTTACTGATGATGCGGGGTGGGGGGGTACGGAGGAGAGGGGAAAAAAGGGGAAAAAAAATCTACATGAGTATAAGTAGGGAGAGACCAGGCTAAACAATAACAAATGTAAAAGCCATGAGAATGCAGCTGATTCCAGATTTAGTAATCATGTTCCCAAGAAAGCTAATTTTAGGATGGATTCATAAAAATAAGGTGCAAAGAAAAGGGGTCCAAATATTTCCAATTGACTTAGTAGCAAGTAGCCCTCTCAGTGTCACAGGTGTCTTAAGTACAAACTAGAGCATGTTAACAGGACAATGGAAAAGAGGAAGGATCTGAAAACAGTATCAGAATGATGATGTTTATCCTAAAAGAAAAGCCAAAGCGGGACATAATTTTTTCAAATATTTAAAGGACCTGTGTGACAGAAATTGCTAGCTACCCTTTAAACACTCATTTTTTCCTTCATCCTTATCTATAGAACCCTGATTTTTAGCAGAGCACTTTGATGATCCCCAGCCTCCTTGAGGTTAGTGGCCATGTAAATTCCGACTTTTGATAAATCAACAAAAGTGGTATGTGGTACTTTCAGAAAATCTCCTTCAAGAGAAGGGGTGTGCCCTTCTGCCTTTCTTCCTGTCCTGCTGTGAGGAATGTCATCCTGATGACTGGCCATCCAGCAGCTACTTTGGGTCACAGGGCAAAAGTGACAAACTAGGAACAGTGGAGCTGTGGGAAGGAACCTGGGTGCCTGACAACTTCATGGCAGTTGTCACTTCAGTCTAGGACTTTCTACTTCTGGATATTCTTACATGAAAAGAAATAAATTTTCATTTTGTTTAAGACACTGTTATTTGGGGTTTCTCTTACATGTAGTTGAACTTTAGGTACAAAAAAAGGATATTTTCTAAGACTCAGACATCTTTAAAAAATGAAATGATCTGCTTTGTGATGCAGTTACCGATCTCTCTACCTGTTTAAATGGAGGCTGTAAGACAAACATCAGAAATGGTAAACATTCCAGGGGGTAAAGAAAAAGTGGGTTATCAGACCTCTAAAATTCCTGTCAGCTCTTAAGATTATATGATATTCCCCCAACTTCTCACTTGGGGATGATCAGTGGCTCTAAAAAAAAAAAAAACAAAACAAAAAGGACACACCTTTTTCCTGTTGAAAACATATCTGGACTATGCCCACTGGACTCAGCCCAACACTGAGTAGCACAGTGGTGGGCAGTCTTCTGGCTATGCTGCCTGACTCTATCTTGGAGTTAAATTTATTCTGAGAGGCACCTCTAAAGTAAAAATAAAGTGTGAAGTATAGTTGCTCAGTCATGTCCGACTTTGTGATCCCATGGACCATAGCCTGCCAGGTTCCTCTGTCCATGGGATTTTCCAGGCAAGAATACTGGAGTGGGTTGCCATTTCCTTTTCCAAAAAATAAAGAACCAAAGAGCAAATCAATAAACTCTTCAGCAAAACTGCTGTCACAAAGACGAGCCTGGAAATGCAGAAACCAGGGCCTCTGTGGAGATCCCTCCTGTGTGCCTGGTGTAGCTGGTTAATCAAGATGTGGCCCACAACCACCACCCTGCTCAATGTTCTTTCCTTTTATGCAATGAGGGTAACACCCTTACCCCCTTTCCATCTTTCCTCTTCTGTTCTCCAGCTTCTAACAGCTGTATCTTTACTTCATTTCCCTTGTTACACTGTCTTCAAAATACTGTTCTGTAATTATAATTACCTGTGCTTTGTCTATTAAGTGATTTTTTAAACATTTATTTCCATGAAACAGTAATACACACACATGGCAGGAGTCCAATTTTGAACAGAACAAGAGATAAAGGGTCCCTTTCACCTCAAGAGTCTGACACCCCCATCTCTTGAGATAAACAGTTTTCAAGCACACTTGAGAAATAAGCTGAACATGCATGTTGTTAAGTTGGCTAAGTTGGGTCCAAGTGGACTGTAGCCCGCTAGGCTCCTCTGTCCGTGGGATATCCCAGCCAAGAACACTAGAGTGGGTTGCCATTTTCTTCTCCAGATCTTCCCAACCCAGGGATTGAACCCACGTCTCCTGTGTTACACATTGCAGGTGGATTCTTTACTGCTGGGCCCTAGGAAAGCAAACATGTAAAGGCAGCTATATATGTATTCCTAAGTATTTTCTAGAAACACTATCATCTTTTACATTTAGGTCCACGAGCTATTTTGTTGTTCAGTTGCTAAGTTGTATCCGACTCTTTGCAACCCCATGGACTGCAGCATGCCAGGCTTCCTGTGCTTCACCTTTTCCTAGAGTTTGCTCAAACCCATGTTCACTGAGTTGGTGATGCCATCCAACCATCTCATCTTGTTACTCCTTCTCCTGCCCTCAACCTTTCCCAGCTTCGGGGTCTTTTCCAATGAGTTGGCTCTTTGCATCAGGTGGCCAAAGTATTGGAGCTTCAGCATCAGTCCTTCCAATGAATATTCAGAGTTGAGTAGGCATCAAGTATATTCAAATGACCCAGCATCATTTATTCAAACATCCTTTCTTTTTTTTCTCATCACTACAGCATCACCTTTGCAAAATTAAAATGTTCACATAATCATCTGTTTGGGAATTCTATTCAGTTCCATTGGTCTACTTTCTAATATCTGATAGTATAAATCCCCCAACTTCATTCTTGTTCCAGGTTGTCTTGGCTGTCTTTGATCCTTAGAATTTCCATATACATTTAAGGCTCAGCTAATCAATTCACTCACACACACCATCTGCTGGATTCTAGTAGGGATTAGACTAAACCTATATAGATCATTTAGGGAGAACTGACACCTTTACAAAATTAAATCTTCTGATCCATGAGGCCAGTATCTGTCCAGCTACTAATACTTGGGTCTTCTCTAATTTCTATCAACAACAATTTTCAGTACAGACTTCTTATACCTCTTTCATTAAAATTTATTCCTAGGTGCAGTGGGCTGGATGGTGCGCCAAAGACATTAGGGCCTAATCCTTGGAAACTGTAAGATGTTTATCTAGAAAAAGCATCTTTGTAGATATGATTAAGGATCTTGAGACAAGGAGATAATTCTGGATTATTCAGGTGGGCAGCAGTCTCTGTATAACAGCGTGCCTGCATGCTAAATCACTTCAGTCATGTCTGACTCTTTGTGGTCCTATAGACTGCAGCCCGCCAGAGTCCTCTGTCCATGGAATTCTCCAGGTAAGATTAGTGAAGTGGGTTGTCATTCCCTTCTCCAGGGGATCTTCCCAACCCAGTGATCTAACCCACATCTCTTTTTGTGTTCTCACTTGCAGGTGGGCTCTTTCCTATTAGCACCACCTAGGAAGCCCCCTATATAAGACAAAGAGGAAAATTCTAGACACACAGAGAAGGCAACGTGAAGATGGACACAGAGGTTAGAGTGACTGTGGCTTCAAGCCTAGGAATGCCAGAAGACAACAGAAACTGGAAAAGGCAAGGAACAGATTTCCCCCTCAAGCCGCTTGAGGGAGCTTGGCCTACTGACACTTCAATTTCAGACTTTTTGTTTCTAGAACTGTGAGAGGATGAATGCATTTTAAGCTACCATGCTTGTGGTAATTTGTCACAGCTGCCACTGGAAACTAACATACTATTCAATATTTTTTGTGCATTCATATATGGTAAAACATTAAAAATTTTAATTTCCTAATTGTTCAGCAGTGGTATATAAAATTAACCTTTATATACTGACTGTATAAACTTGCTAAATTCATTAATACTAACAGTTTATAAATTTTATATAGACTATCATGCTTTTTTCCAAACAACAGGCTTATGTATTTCTTTCTAATCCTTATATTACCTTGCCTTTTTACAGTCACTGGGATGCCAGTACAACAGTGAATTATATCTCTTTCGACATTGTGAATTTTAACTATGAAAATGTAATGTCTGTTCCAAGGTTAAAATATAATGTACATATTAAAAAATTTTTTAATATAGTATAAAAAGCAGTCAAACAAAATAATCAATAGCCTTCTAGTTAAGAAATCCAAAGGCCTTTTCTTAAACCCCTCTCATGACTCTGCATCCTTCAACATTGTTTATGATCCCTTCTTAATGCTTATTTCTTCCTTGCCCAGATTCTTTTTTTCTGCCTCTAACCCCTTTTACAGACATTCCTCAAATTTTCTTAGGCCTTTTCTCTGTGTATACTGTCTTTGTTAACTGCTGGGATATCATTTTAAGGCCTATGATTATTCTTCAGAACTCTTCTCTTCAGGGGCAAAACAGAAACTTGTTTTTCCTTCTTTTAAATGCCATACTCAAACACCCATTCTTCTCCCCAGAGAAATGAAGTATTCCATGTTGCACTCAAGGAAACTGTGAAATCTTCCCACTTTAAGGGTTTTAATAAATAGAAGTGAGTTACAGAAGTTCCCAAATCTTCATAATATTTTAGCCCTTGATCTACAGACAGAAACTCCTTTCTGAAGAAATGTGGCTGAAAGGTATTGGAATGCTGGGGTGTTAGAAACCTGGCTGGCCAAGCAGCTTCAGAGTCCTATTTATCTTTGTGAATTCAGTCAGTTTAGGGTCTGGCCTTTGTGTTACAGGACCAGACATGCTGAATCATGATCATTAGAACTTGTATATGAAAACCAAAATACCAGCGTGCTAATTCACAATGAAAAAATATAACTGTCAAGGGAAATGAACGGCTATTCATTTCATTTGACCAAAATGTTCTCTCCCTGCAGAAAAAATTATATGGGAATTAAAATAACATTTACAACTGTGTTTGTTAAGAAAGGAAATAGAATTAAAGGTTTAGTTGTAAGCTTCAAATATTTAATGGAATCATATCAGGTTTTGATAAGGAAGATGAAACTATGCTCTACTACTAGAACCAGACAGGTTCTGGTACCTGCTCAGGAGACTTTCCCCTTTAGACTGGGGACCCTGACAAATATTTACCTCCCAGGCTTTTCTTGGCTTAATTCCTGATTTACACGTTCCTCCTTTAGGGATGTTATTTCTTCCAATGAAGATTTCTGGCCAGAGAGGCTTCTTTCCAGTTTGATCCATTCTGCACTGATCTATAATAGAAAGCTTCCAGGACAATTTTAAGTGTTTGACATAATACCTTACTGTGGACCCCAAACACCGATCTGCATACATCTGCGTACTAAATGTTCACAAGAAATCCTCATTTCTACTTACTGGTGAGCCAAAAAAACCACGAATTTTTTAAAATGAAGAAAATCCTAAGTAGCCCCCCCCCCGCCCCCCCGCCCCAAGGCCAGGCAGCCTGGCACACAGCAGACGTCCGCAAATCTGGTGAACGAAAAATGCAATTCCTATTCCTCGCGCCTAACGCAATTCAGGAAAGCATTACAGAGCAAATCGCCTGCCAGGCTGGAAACCCCGCTAGACTGNTCTTTGACGCTTTCACTTCAAAACGGTTAGTACTGTAAAAGCAGGCATAATCTGAGGAGTCTCTGCTGTTTTTCTTTTCCTGCAATGCCATTTGGCTTCCATTACTGTGAAAAAAGTACCTAGAAAGCTTCCACAAACTTCCACAATCACATCTACTTGGCCCCAGAGGCTTTTTGTAAAATGTATTGTCTATATTACTTGGCTCATACTAGTCTATATGTATTTCATCAAAGAATCTCTTACCATCTGCTATTAAGAATAAGCTTGATAACCCTTTGTCCCAAGTGACTTGTTTGGTATTAGTCTGGAAAAGGAGGAAGCGGCGAGGTAATCCCAGGAGACCAAAGTGACTCAATGTGCTTCCAGAGTGGGACTCTTACCAGCAGGCCAGCATTCACTGTGTCTGCTCTAAGCTACACCCCTACTCACACCTATAGCCAAGCGAACCCTACCCACACTCCACAGATACACCTCTGAAATATTCTGGGACCAGAGGCTGGTACCAAATTAGATATCTCAATTAAAGGTTAAATATACCAGAAGTCTAAATCTATCTGGTAGGATAGAAAGGCCTTGGCAGTATTACTTTTTGTGTATATAATTAGTAATCCTAAAAGACAGTCATCCTGTGAAACTTTATTATGCAAAGCAATTAGTATTATGCAAAATACTGATTCAAAGCATGATTTTTTTTTTGTCCTTTTGCTGGAAGATATGAGCTAAATTTCTATTAAATATTCATCTACCTTTTGAATCACCTGATGTATCCAGTTTAACTCTTTTGGATATAGCAACAATAAAAGAGATTATATGACTAACTTAAAGATCCAAAAGAGTAGAAACATGTTTTTTCAAGTCTGGGAAATTAAAGCAGCCATTCTACTTTGCTGCCATAAAATACAAATTTTTTTTTTTGTCCTTTTGCTGGAAGATATGAGCTAAATTTCTATTAAATATTCATCTACCTTTTGAATCACCTGATGTATCCAGTTTAACTCTTTCGGATATAGCAACAATAAAAGAGATTATATGACTAACTTAAAGATCCAAAAGAGTAGAAACATGTTTTTTCAAGTCTGGGAAATTAAAGCAGCCATTCTACTTTGCTGCCATAAAATACAAATACAGAAATTAGGTTTCTGCTCTCAAAGCCTTTTTTCTGGAAATAGCTTTCTTGCTTGCTTATAGAATGCGAGCCAGCCACCACATCATTTTTATGGGTCTTTTTTCAGAAATGAAGTGGCTCAAGAATGGTTAGAGAAGGAAGTGGATGCAGGGCTGGTGGCTCAGCAACCTCTAATTAGAGAAGTCTCACGTGATGCACAGTCTGTACTTGGACCACCCAAGACAAAACTGTCCACCTGTTTCACATCTTGTTGCATAAACCAAATCCAAAGTATTTTTCCAAGGAAGGGATCAGCAGGTAACTGTCAATTTAAAAATTCTCCATGGAGAAGTAGTATAAATGGCCCATAAACCAGATGAAAAGATGCTCAATCTCACTTACATTGAAGAAATTAAAATTAGTGTACTTTCTCACCTCTTTGTTGGTGTACTGAAATAGCCAACTGCTCGCCATCTTGCAAATGAAGCAATTGTCTAAAAATAAAAATCATGTCCATCCCCTGCTAGAAACCTGGCTTCCCAGTTCACTTGTTAAATATATTTAACCATAAATTACACCATTCTTTAACCTAAATTGTATCAATCTGAAACTTTTTGCATTTACAATATCAGAAATCCTTTCATGTTAGCACATAGATCTGTCTTTTTACCTGCTGGGTAGTATTCCACAGGTTCCCTTAGCTATTCTCTAATTAATACACAGCTAAATTAACAAATGTTTTTGCTGTTACAATTAAGGCTGAAATGAACATCGTGTATGTGCCTTCTTGCCACATGAGAGTGTTTGTCTAAGGAAGACACTAAGAAGTAATTTCTTAAAAAATAGCCACTGCCAAGTTGCCTTCCAAACCAGCTGTGAGGACACCCCACCAGTGGAGTGTGAGAGGTCTACAAAACAACTTTGCTGACATTTGCTTCTAGATGCTCTGAACTGTTCCACGATCTATGCCTGTGACTTGTACCATCTTTAACTCTGGGAAATTCTTGTCTTTAATTATCTTTTTTTTTTTTTTTTGGCCATGTGGGCATGTGGGATCTTAGTTTGCAGACCAGGGATTGAACCCAGGCCCTTGGCAGTGAGAGGAAGAAGTCTTAATTACTGAGCCGCCAGGGAAGTCCCTTTAATTTTCTCTTTAAATACTGTATCCCTCCCTCCTCTCCTTTTTCTCCTGTGAGTAGTGTAACTTCTGAATCTACACTTCGTTTCTTCATTTTCCTTTCAGACTTCCCATCTCTTCCACCTTTACACCCTCCTGGGGGAAATGTCTTGACCCAATCGTTCAATTCACACATGCCCTCTTCCATACCATCCCTCAGCCATGGGTCGCACCCTCTGAAGCAGTGCATCTTTGGGGCACCGCCCCGGATGCTGGGCAGCGGAGGTGGGGGCGAGCACACAGGCGCAGCTGGTGTCCACCCAGGGGCCCAACCATCTCCATGGTCCCGGCCTTGCTTGGCAGCCATGGGCCCTCGAGGCAGCTCCTGCACTCCGTGATCGTGGGCGCCCTGGGCTCCAGCAAGCGCACCCTGGCACTGCGCATTACCAAACACTTCCAGCTGAAGACCTTCTCCAGTGGGGATCTGATCCGAGACAACATGTGAAGGGACACAGAAATCGGGGTGCTAGCCAAGACCTTCACGGACCAGGGGAAGCTCATCCCGCATGACCTCATGATTTGGCTGTTGCTCCAGGAGCTGAAAAATGTCACCCAGTATAACCGGCTGTTGTGTGGTTTCCCCAGGACACTTGCGCAGGCTGAAGCCCTGGACAGAGTCCATCAGGTACACCTGGTGATGAACCTGAATGTGCCATTTGAGGTCATTCGGCAACGCCTCGAGGCTCACTTGGTTCATCCAGCCAGTGGCCTGGTCTATAACCTCGGATTTAACCCTCCCAAAGTGGTCGGTGTGGACGATGTGACTGGAGAGCCTCTCATTAAGCGTGTAGACAATAAACCTGAGACACTTAGCAAAAGAATGAAGGTTTACCAAGACCAAAGGAAACCAGTCCTGGAATATTCTCAGAAAAAGGGGGTGTTGGAAACATTTTCTGGAACAGAAACCAGTAAGATCTGGCCCTGTATGCAGGCTTTCCTGCAAACCAAAGTCCCCTGAGACACCCCAAAACTCAGTTACTCCAGGAGGAAAAATCCTTGTGATCAGCAAGATGAACAGAACTATTCCTTCCTTCACAAGAAGTTCCTTGTTTTAAGACTCCACCATGTACGAATTCTTTGAAAATTATATTAGCTTTATTTCTGTGGATTTTATTCTGGACATAAAGGATATGCCAAATGAGTCTGATAATAAGAATTGCCTTTTAAAATTGTCTAGTGTGTTTTATCCAGCTGTCTTCAACGGGTGTGCAATTCAAAAACATCAGAGATGTCTAAACTTTAAAAAATTCTTTTAGACCAAAAGTAAAAGAGCAATTGGTAGTAATCTAACTTTTGTTTAGTAATAATAAGTGACTGGTAAGGTTTTATATTTTTCCAGAAAAGTAAAAAATTAAAATACTAGTTTGGAGAAAATATTTCATCAGAAGCTTTTGCACAGCCAGATGCCAAAAAAAAAGAAAAGAAAAAAAAGACATTTCTAACATGAAGGATGTGATTTCATGAGATGCTCTCTCTATAGAATTCCAGATAAAAATAACTGAATGCAAAATGTGAATTTACTGCTGACTTTAAGAAATCTATGTAGCCACATGAGCTATCAAATTTTGTTGATAAACATACCTTCCATTTCCTCAAAACTTTCTATTTTTTATTTAAAAAAATCAACATTTAGGTAAATATTACTTTGATAGAACTTGTTTTCTTCTGAAAATACATGTTTACTGAGGGATATAACATGTTAGAGATTGACATTAGAAGTTCTTGTATAAGCACCAAAATTGAATGAATTTTCTTTAATGGAAAATATAATTGACATGTTTTCAGATGTTAAGAAAAGTGTGTTTTAGCAGACTTCCCTGGCGGTCCAGTGGTTAAGACTCCACACTTCCTCTGCAGGGGGTATATGTTCGATCCCTGGTTGAAGAACTAAGATCCCACATCCCACATGCTGTGTGACCAGGAAAAAAAAAAAATGTTTTAGGTTCTTCTTGCCAGTTCTCCTTTTGATCCATATGCCTTGATGAGTAACACATTAAAGTATTAAAAAAACAAAGAATGAATTAAAAAAAAAAAAACTCATGCCGTTATGTAAAATACAAATACTGTATAATTAAGAAACAAAAATAGATCAAGTATGCCTGGTGGGAAATTTCCTTGACAGAAATAGCTATCATAATTAGTAAATGGAAATTTACTTGCTAGAAAAAGCCATCATAATTAGTAAATGTGGCACTAGAAAGGCTTTATATGATAGGTTAGAAAGGACTAAGAAAGTAACTGAATTTGCTGAAGGTGGAGTTCTTTATTCCTGTTCAAAGAAGTTGATACCTGCTGGCGTTCACTGACATCCCATCTTAAGGGAAGAAAATCTTGCCACTTTTTTCTGAGCAGCCGTTTTAAAATAAGCATTTTGGGTTCCTTCGGTGGGGTCAGGAGAACGTGCGCTTATGTTTTATGGCCTAGAGTAGTGGAACAGTATGAGAAGCGGAGGAGAAGCTAGGCTATTTCTTAAATTTTATTTTTACTCTATTTTAGTTAGTACTAAATCAAACGAAACCAGTCCTTGTACAAACTATTACTGCCTTTGAAAAATTCATCCCATTTTATTGCAGGCACTTAAAACACAAATACCATCAAATGTTTCTCATGTATTTGCAGGGTGTCGGTGGGGGAGGTGCTTATTTTTCTTTCTTTTGATTTTTTTCATTCATTGTCAGTTTTTCAAAACGGACCAAGCCTTTTAAAAAGATCTACAGAAAACATTTCATACTTTAAAATACTTTCTATAATGTCTTACACTGTTAGATGCTTTCCAAGAAGTAAAATACTCAACTTATGAACTCTCACTAGTCACTAGGTTCTAAGGCATCATTCAGTTCAGCTCAGTTCAGTTGCTCAGTCGTGTCTGACTCTTTATGACCCCATGAATTGCAGCACACCAGGCCTTCTTGTCCATCACCAACTCCCAGAGTTCACTCATTAGTCTTTATTATTAAAAAAACTGGACTTCAGAAAAAAGTATCTACTGATTCAGTATTTTATTAAACAGGCCAAGTTTTCATCTTCGTGACCTCCAGTTGATTTGTGACTCCTCTATCCTCACACACCTGTCAGAAAAATCTACATACGCTTATTCTTAATTTCTGCTTTGCTTGCTCTGTTACTTGTCTTGCTTGGGTGCTGGTCCATCCACCATGTTGCATCTGTCATCTTTTGTAGTGCTGGTCTTGCTCGCATGTGCGGCCATCTTGTCTCTGCAGTCTCTATGGTTGAGATTCTCTGCTGGATTGCATGAATTACGTCCTCTGTCAGTGTGTCACATTCGTGGGAAGACTGCTGGTCTAAATTGTCCTCTGGCCTTTTCTCAGGGACTAGGAAGAAGGAGAATCCACTGGGTGGGATTTCTCCAGGCTGTTCAGGTCTGTTGCCCATTTCCCTCCTTATGGCACAGGGCCATATCTGCCTAAACTGTTCTCCCTGGCCATGACTCCCACCTGGAGGCTGACACTTTGGCTCAAGAGCAGATGGAAGAGCATCAGTAGAGGATGAGTTGCTGGCCCCTCCTGCAGCAGTGCCCCGAGGACCCATGTGTCAATTGTCCTTGATACCCTGCTGCTTCCGGGGTCTGCCACCTGTGGGGATGGAGTCTTGGTGCTCCTTCCCCTTCTGGGCACTAGGCTTCTATAAGCATTGTAAATTGGGCTCTGTGTTTTTGCATCAATGCAGTCTGCATCCCATATTTAAGGATTTATCATGGTTTCTGATAAAGTGAAAGTTCCACTTCTTACATAGGACCATTAGTTAAGGCCCTTGTCATAGCAACGAAGACATGGTCCACCATCCTGAAATAGAACCAAATTTCCTTGTCCACCCTCAAAATACATAAGTCATCAAGCCTAGAGCTATGCCTTTCAACTCTGGCCACACATTAGAATCAGCTGGAGCTTTAAGACAGTATACTGACACCCTGGATATTTTGATTAATTATCATGGGTGGAAGCTATGGTTATTACTATGTTATACTTACAAAGTCCCTGGCTTTTGTAAACTACTACCTTAAAGTAGGAGCTTCCCAGGTAGCTCAGTGGGTAAATAATCTGCCTGCAGTGCAGGAGAAACAAGTTCAATCCCTGGGTCGGGAAGATGCCCTGGAAGATGGCATGGCAACCCAAGCCAGTATTCTTGCCTGGAGAAGCCCACGGACAGAGGAGCCTGGTGGGCTACAGACCATGGAGTCTCAAAGAGTCAGACACAAATGAAGCAAGTGAGCATGCGCACGTGCACCTTTAACAGCAGAGCTGACTTCCTCTGAGACAGCCAGCCTTCCAAAAAATATTCAGCAGAGACTCAAAAACCCCTGGCAGTCTCACCAGCTGGAACATTCATCACAAAAGGCTCTGTCCTCCTTGTCATTTTTTCTGCCCACACACAGAAATATTTAAGCAATGGATGTTTTATCATTCTTCTATCATTAGTCATCACTGTGGATAACTAACCCTTTTCATTTTATCTGTGTTATTTATCAAATGCCACATCAAATATGCCATCTACTTACTGATTTTTGGAAGCTTGCTTAAATAAACACCTTTTCCTGTGTGCCCAGTGGGTCAAGCTCTCTGATAGTTCTATTGTATTTAAACTCAGCTAATGATGCTCAGTTTCAAGTATGAAACTGAAAGTGAAGTCCGACTCTTTGTGACCCATGGACTGCAGTCGGCCAGGCTCCTCCATCCATGGGATTTTCCAGGCAAGAATACTGGAGTGGGTTGCCATTTCCTTCTCCAGGGACTATTCCTGACCCAGGGATCGAATCCAGGTCTCTCGTGTTGCAGGCAGACTCTTTATCATCTGAGCCACCAGGGAATTCCTGTATTTTCAAGTATGCAGCTTGTGAAACCAACTTGCAATGAAATCATGATAGATTTTCTAGTCTACAATAGCTTTTGTTTAGTTCTAACTAAAAATCTGGGGGAAAGCCAATTAAATGAATTCTGAAGATGAAGTAACCCAAAATACAGTGCAATTATCTAAAAATTTGCAAAATTTTACTAATAACTGACACACACACACACACATACATGCTCAGCCGTGTCTGACTCTTTGTGACCCCATGGACTATAGAATCCATGGAATTCTCCAGGCCAGAATACTGGAGTGGGTAGCCATTCCCTTCTTCGGGGGATCTTCCCAACCCAGGGATCGAATCCAGGTCTCCCACATTGCAGGTGGATTCTTTACAACTGAGCCACAAGGGAAGCCCAGTAAGTGACACAAACTTATGTAAATGAAAGTGGGAACATGTTTATGTGCAACTGTAGGATGTCCTCATTCTCCACTTAGGCCTAGGATCATGGTCTTGTGAAATCCTTGTGTGCTTCTGGTGGCTGACCATCTAGATAGCTTTACTGTGATGCCTTCTCCAGCAAGGGGTAGGAAAACACCAGGTATGTAGAATGAAAACAAGTCAGAACAGAGTACAGGTATGGAAAAGGTATTAGGAAGGAGAACAACTTGGAGATGTGAGAGAACCTTGAATATTATGATACAACAGCACCTCTCTCAGTAAGCTGAGGAAATTTCCATAATGTCAAGGGATTGGGAAAAAACATTCAAAAGTAAAGAGGACGTCAGGCCACCTGGATACAGAATTTGGTTACTGAAAACTGTAAGGATTGGGGAATGTATCAGATCTCCCACTGAGTCACACTGTTCCATGGATGGCGGAAAGCCCACCCAGTTATGATTATGGGAAAGTGTAGAAGTCATGGGATGAAAGAAATGAGGAGGAAGCAAAGTCGGAAGTTGACTGGAAAGAATCTGGGAGGAGAATGGGACATTGTTACTTGGCAGGACATGGAATTTGAGGGTGGAATAAATTAGAAGAAACTCTTTGGAACTAAGAAAGAAATCAGAAAATACTGGCAAGAGAATTGATAGAATTGTGATAGAAAAAAAAAAAAGGAGCAGACTCAGAACAAACTCTAGTTACGCTTTCTCAATATTTTTTTTCTCCTTATAAAAAAAAAGGAAAATGCCTATTATATATTCCGTGAACACTGGGACACTGGTAAGAACCATTAACTTAGGTAAATAAAGAGGTCCAGGTCAATTACTTAGAAGCAAATGAAGTTTTAAGGGGGTTGCATCTAGCAAGAATAAGATTCACTTCTTGGCACCATTAATTACCATTTGGAATGGCCATTTCATGCTCTAACAGGTAGAAAAGTTGCATGTAATATGTCTCCAAATGTGATCATTTCAGAAATCATTTGAGAACTGGTAAAAACCTTTAGCAAGTTTAACAATCCTAGAATCTTCCTTTTCTGAGTCTCCATGATATTGCTCTCAAAAGTTAACAAAATTAAGTAACAAAGCAATTGGATGACATATCTGTAGGTACTGGGGGGCTGGGGCTCAGAAGCAGGCTTCACACGTGAAAACAAGCTAAGATTCAAGCTGTCTGTACATATAACAACTACTATCTGACAGCAAAGTAGTTTGTTATTGGCTCTTGTGTTACTTAAAATGTCTTCCCAAAATGCAGGAGGCAGGGAGCCTCAGGACCTGAAATCTTACCTGGAAGATGTAGTGACTCTTGAGTCCTGAAGAGATGCCATGTGCCAGCCAAGGCTGCTTCCATCGTTGGGGGCACCAGAGGGAGGGAAAATGTCAAGTTTTGGGGGAAAAAAAAAGAACTAAAACAAAATAAAACTTAAAAAAGCAAATTAAAAGAAATTTTAAAAACTAATGAAAACAACAACACATAAGAATCATTTGAGTCCCTTTCGGAGACACTGCCCCTCTATTTGGATGACTTTATGACTCTGGTCTCTTGTTCGATATGCTGGGGTTTTGCCTGTAGCCAAGCATGCCTTAAACCACGATACGTGGTGTCAAGAAAGTACAAAAGTCCTCCTATTTTCCACAGGCCCTTTCCCTTCTGATGATAGTCACTGAAAGGGAAACACATTCTTCTATTCCACAGTTAACAGCAAAGCTTAGAATCATCTCAGAAGACTTAGTCGTGTCTGACTCTTTGCGACCCCATGGACTGTAGCCCACCAGGCTCCTCTGCCCATGGAGTTCTCCAGGCAAAAATACTGGAGTGGGTTGCCATTTCCTTCTCTCAGAAGACTTAACACAGTGACTAATACTTATTCTAGAAAAAAAAAAAATGAGGAATATAAGAGGGCAGCGAGAGTGATGGTTGTCTACAGCACAGATGGTGCTGGGTTGGGATGTGAAAACCAGGAGCAAGGTCAAGGAAAATGGGACAGAAAGGGAAGCTAAAGGATAACCTGCCACATACCTGCCTGTGCCAAGCCTGGGAGGTAGGTAAGTATTGTGTTAGTCCAGGGACCTTCTTCCTCACCTCCTTCAGAGTGAGCTCTAGAAGTTTTCTCTGACACAACAGGCAATGGGCACATGTAATCCCTGGAAATCCCTAGCTTTTCCTGCACCAGGATTTTTCAGTGTTTCTGTACATCTACTTCCCTTCTTTGCACTAGAGAAAAGGGGTCGATTCCCTGCTCTGATGCAATACAGGTGCCAATTGCCTGGAGTCCACTCATCGCCACACGGTCTTTTCAAGTCAGAAGGCTCCCCTCCCTGGGTCTCACGTGAGATTCCTGCGAGTCATGGGATGACCCTGTCAGTGGTCTAAAATGGAACCAGCTGAGCACGAGGGGCCACAGGCAGATGGAGAACTCAGCTAATTTCTCCTATGCCAGCATGAACTACTGGTCAAGCATTCACATCACATGAACATCACGAGAACATGTTCATACAAGTGTGTGGGGTGAGGGAGGGTTCCTCATCTCCAAACACATGTTCTAAAAGTGTAAAACCCGCTAATGTGCCTCCGTCTGGAGCTACATTAGGAAGCGTGTGCATCCTTAGGGAACCACATGCTCTATACGGATTATCAGGAAAGTCCAGACACAGGCATGTGCGTGCTTTCAGTCCAGATGTTCGGTCTTGCTCCCACTTGTTCCGCTTGTTCCCGTCTCCCAAAGGACAGAGCCTGGGGCTGTATGCATGGATCACCAGGGCTGAGATGAACTAGTCAATTCAGTAGGTTTACATGCTCAATCCGACCCTTACAAGAACCAAAAGGAGGTTCACCCTGGCTTTAGATGAGGGGTCATGCTCTCCCTGGGAATAAATTCGATGGGTTGTATTTGTGTTTGGACTGCCCTGCCCACACTCACCACCTATTTTAGACAGCACATGACTCTGACTCAGAGGAGAGAGCAAAGTACAGCGTGAAGGCTTTAAAACAGGCTGCACACCCACTCCCTTGGGCCAGAGCCCAAAACACCCAAGTCCCCAAGTGCCAACATCGAGGCCCCTCTCCTCTCCTGGCATCGCTGAACAGTGAGTGAGGTCACCCACATCCAGCAAAACAAAAGCAAACATTTAAAAATACCTTTCAAGCACACAAGTTGACAACTTGAACGAGAATGTGTGGGGAAAAAAAGGCAAGTCATTTATAACTTGATGTCTTCTATGATATAGTTAGCTGTGCCCAGATGCTGCGGGTGGGATGAAGCCAGAAAGAGGCCACAATAACAGAGGCTCTGAGGCCATCATGGAGGTGCTGGAGGACCTTTTCAGAAGAGCCAGCGGCTCCAGGTGACAGATGGAAATGAAGTGCCACACGCTCCAGCGCCCTTCCCCATGGCATCATGCCTTTGCTAGGTTAATTCTCAGAAGCTGTTTGCAGCCAGGTCTGAAACCCACTCAAATTTGCTCAGATAAGTGGTGAATTGTGTGGGGGTAGAAGGGAGAAAGGAGCATGCCCACTCTAGGTATGAAGAAGTCTTGGGAACTCAGGATGATGACTAATAAATTAGAGCTCAGAAGGGGCAGGAACTGGGAGCCCTGAGAAGCTCCCCCCAAGTCAGAGCCAAGTTCCCTCACTTAGGGCAGGTCCTTGGAGGGTCAATTAATAGTCCACATTTATGGAAGGAGGAGAGCCAGGGAAGGAGGGGAAGATGAAAAGTGAAAGGAAAAAGAGAAGGAAAGGAAAGAAAGAAGGACAGTGACAGGGAGACGGGATGCGGGAAATAATACCTTTATCACAGCCATTTAAATTAATACAGACTGAAGTCAGTCTGTACTTTAAATATTCAGATAATGATACTGAAGGAAACTGAATGAATGCAAACTCTTTGTGCCATTAATTTAGAAAATCAGGCTTGGGGAGGATTATGCTATCTGAAATAACTCTATTACTATTAGGGCAGGGGTCTCAGGTTCCAAAGCCTATGGGGGTTCACATACATGAAACAGGGACCTTAAATGGGAAAGTTCTTGTCACTGAGGCTCAGGGTCCCATGGCAGCAAGCGGTCACCTACAAAACTCTAGAGGAAGCCTTGCCTTCAGATGAAGGCAAAGGTTTATTCTAACTCTTCCCTTGAAACTTGCTAGTCTTTAGACGTGAGTTTTCTGGATCATCCTACATAATTCTTTCTGGTTCACAGGGTTGCCCCAGTTCAGATTTTTATCACTAAAGTATGTGGTCAGGAACCAATGTTATTTCCCATAGAAATAACTGTCCTAAAATGGAAAACCCTAACTGAGCTGCTCCTGTGGGCTTGGCAGGGCGTGAGATCCCTCGGAAACCAATGTCACCTCTTCCACCATCTGCCTCGTGGCACCTGGTGGTCTTGCTGCTATCTTCCTGCTGTGTCCTCATCCTGTTCTCATAAGCAGGGTTCTGATGCCGCAGGAAAGAGTCAAAATAAACCTTTGCCTTCATCCGAAGCCTTGAGTAAATAAACTCCTGGACACGTGCCAACTCCTGTCGGTGCACATGTGTCCTCGTTCATAAGCAAAAAGCAAACAACCAAGCAAAACCCACGTGGAGATCACTGCCTGTTCCCAGGAGTGCGTGTTCAGGCAGAGTGTCCGTTTCCACCCAGGGGCTGGCGGGTAGAATCCCCAGCTAGCTCCGCGGGTCCTGGGGAGACGCTTCTCTGTGTTCTGTTGCCCCTGATTCTCTGCATGGGCCCTGGGAAGGCCAGGTCCTTGGAGAGTCAATTAACAGTCCACGTTTATGGAAGGAGGAGAGCCAGGGACGGAGGGGAAGATGAGGAGTGGAGGGAAAAGAGAGGGAAAGGAAAGAGAGGACAGTGACAGGGAGACGGCATGCGGGAAATAATACCTTTATTGCAGCCATTTAAATTAATACAGACCGAAGTCAGTCTGTACTTTAAATATTCAGGTAATGATACTGAAGGAAACTGAATGAATGCAAACTCTTTGTGCTATTAATTTAGAAAATCAGGCCTGGGGAGGATTATGCTATCTGCAATAACTCTATTACTAATAAAAAGGAATTGTAGAGAGATTGTAGAGAAAAAAATTCAATCTGTACAAAAATATATACAGTGACAAATAAAAGACTCTCTCCACACCAACTTCCTGGGCCACTTTTCCTTCAGTTAGCAGATTTTAACTTCCTTCTGAGGAGAAAGGATAAACATAGACACACACATACTCTCCACATATAAAAAATTTATATACACATATATGGTACAGTAAATTATATATGTATATATAATTTTGTACATGGTATATCATTTATTTTTATTTTAAATTATAGATAAATAGAAGAGGCTTGAGAGAGTTTGGCTGTTACTCCGAATTTGATCCAGAATGGCTACTCTGATCTATGTTGACAAGGAAAATGGAGAACCAGGCATCCATGTGGCTCCTAAGGACAGGCTGAAGCTGGGGTCTGTGTCTTTCAAAGCTTTGGATGGGAGATCTCAGGTTTCAACACCATGTGTTGGCAAAATGTTTGATGCTCCACCAGCTTTACCAAAAACTGCGAGAAAGGCTTTGGGAACTGTCAACAGAGCTACAGAAAAATCAGTTAAGACAGATGGACCGCTCAAACAGAAACAACTTTCTCCACCAAAAAGATTACTGAGAAGACTGTTAAAGCAAAAACTTTGGTTCCTGCCTCAGATGACACCTATCCAGAAATAGAGAAATTCTTTCCCTTCAATCCATTAGATCTGGAGAGTTCTGAGCTGCCTGAGGAGCACCGGATCGCCCACCTCGCTTTGAGTGGAGTGCCTCTCAGATCCTTGGTGAGGAGAGGGAGCTTGAGCAGCTGTCACACGTGGGCCCCCCTTCGCCTCCGAAGATGCCTCCTCTGCTGTGGGAGTCTAATCCATTGCCATCTCCCTCAAGCATTCTGTCGACTCTGGATGTTGAATTGCCACCTGTTTGCTGTGACTTAGATATTTAAATTTCTTAGCACTTTATAGTGTATGTATTAATGGTTTGTATTAATAAAGCAATTCTTTAACAGAAAAAAAGTATAGCTACATAATATATGGCACAATAAAACAAAAAATATATAATATGTATTTAATTATATATAATTTATATATGGTATATGTTTATATATTATACAATGAATAAATATATATATATTATATATTGTATTATAATATATTATAATTATATAATTATATGTAATTATATAATTATATATGCCATATATTTGAACTTCAACTAAAATGGACAGGAATGGTTGAATTTAATTCAGGTGACCATTATAACTAATACTGTGGGCAAGAAACCCTTAGGCAAAATGGAATAGCCCTCACAGTCAACAAAAGAGCCTGAAATGCATTACTTGGGTGCAATCTCAAAAATGACAGAATTATCTCAGTTTGTTTCCAAGGCAAACCATTCAGCATCACAGTAATCCAAGTCTATGGCCCAACCACTAACACCAAAGAAGATGAAGCTGAATGGTTTCATGAAGACCTATTAGACTTTCTAGAACTAACACCAAAAACGGATGTCCTTTTCATCGCAGGGGACTGTAATGCAAAAGTAGGAAGTCAAGAGATACCTGGAGTAATAGGCAAGTTTGGCCTTGGAGTACAATATGAAGCTAGGCAAAAGCTAACAGAGTTCTGGCAAGAGAACACACTGGTCATAGCTAACACCATTTTTCAACAACACAAGAGACGACTCTGTACATGGACATCACAAACTGGTCAAACTGAAATCAAATTGATTATATTGTTTGCAGCTGAAGATGGAGAGGCTCTATATAGTCAGCAAAACCAAGACCGAGAGTTGACTGTGACTGAGATCATCAGCTCCGTACTGCAAAATTCAGGCTCACACTGAAGAAAGTAGGTAAAACCACTAGACCGTTCAGATATGACCTAAATCAAATCCCTTATGATTACACAGTGGAGGTGACTGCGATTCAAGGGATTGGATATGGTAGACAGAGTGCCTGAAGAACTATGGATGGTGGTTAGTAACACTGTACAGGAGGCAGTGACCAAAACCATCCCAAAGAAAATAAATGCAATAAGGCAAGGTAGTTGTCTGAGGAGCCTTCACAAAGAAGAAAATCAAAAAGCAAGGGAGAAAGGGAAAGACACACCCAACTGAATGCAGAGTTCCAGAGAATAGCAAGGAGGGATAAGAAGGTCTTCTTCAACTAATAGCGCAAAGAAATAGAGGAAAACAATAGAATGGCAAAGGCTGGAGATTTATCCAAGAAAATTGGGAGATATCAAGGGAACATTTCACGCAAGAAAATGGGCACAATAAAGGACAGAAACGATAAGGACCTAACAGAGGCAGAAGAGATTAAAAAAAGAATACACAGAAGAACTGTACAAAGAAGGTCTTAATGACCCGGACAACCACAATGGTGTAGTCTCTCACCTAGAGCCAGACATCCTGGAGTGTGATATGAAGTCAAGTGGGCCTTAGGGCATTACTACCAACAAAGCTAGTGGAGGTGATGGAATTTCAGCTGAGCTATTTCAAATCCTAAAAGACGATGCTGTTACAGTGCTGCACTCAACATGTCAGCAAATTTGGAAAACTCAGCAATGACCACAGGACTGGAAAAGGTCAGTTTTCATTCCAATCCTAAAAAAAGGTAGTACAAAAGAATGTTCAAACTACCACACAATTGTACTTAGTTCACATGCTAGCAAGGTAATGGTAAAAACCCTTCAAGTTAGGCTTCAGCAGTTCAGGTACCAAGATGTTCCAGATATACAATGTTATACAACATAAGATATACAATATACAAACACAGATATGTTTTCTGTGTTCAGAAAAGGCAAAAGAACCAGAGATCAAATTGCCAACATTCACTGGATCATACAGAAAGCAAGGGAATCCCAGAAAAACATCTACTTCTGCTTCATTGTACGAGAAAGCTTTTGACTGTGTGGATCACAACAAACTGTGGAAAATTCTTAAAGAGATGGGACTACCAGACCACCTTCCCTGCCACCTGAGAAAACTGTATGCATGTCAAGAAGCAACAGTTAGAACCGGACATGGAACAAATGACTGGTTCCAAAATGGGAAAGTAGTACAGCAAGGTTGTAAATTGTCATTCTATTTATTCAGCTTTCACACAGAGTACAGCATGTGAAATGCCAGGCTGGATGAGTCACAAGCTGGAAGCAAAACTGCAGGAAAAATATCAACAACCTCAGATATGCAGATGATACCACTCTAATGGCAGCAAGCAAAAGGAACTAAAGAACCTCTTAAAGAAGGTAAAAGAGGAAGAGTGAAAAAGCTGGCTTAAAACTCAACATTCAAAAAATGAAGATTATGGCATCTGGTCCCATTGCTTCATGGCAAATAGATGAGTAAAGAGTGAAAACAGTGACAGACTTTATTTTCCTGGGCTCCAAAATCACTGCCAATGGTGACTGCAGCCATGAAATTAAAAGATGCTTGCTCCTTGGAAGAAAAACTATGACAAACCTAGACAGCATATTAAAAAAGCAGAGACATCATTTGCCAACAAAAGTCCGTCTAGTCAAAACTATTGTTTTTCCACGAGTCATGTATGAATGTGAGAGTTGGACCATAAGAAAAGCCGAGCGCTAAAAAATTTATGGTTTTGAATTGTTGTGTTAGAGAAGACTCTTGAGAGTCCCTTGGACAGCAAGAAGATCAAACCAGTCAATCCTAAAGGAAATCAACCCTGAATATTCACTGGAAGGACTTAAGCTCCAGTACTTTGGCCACCTGATGCAGAGTCGACCCACTGAAAAAGACCCTGATGCTGGAAAAGATTGAAGGCATAAGGAGAAAGGGGTGACAGAGAATGAGATGGTTAGTCAGCATCACTGACTCAATGAACATGAACTTGAGCAAACTCCAGGAGGTAGTAGAGGATAGGGAAGGGTGGTGTACTGCAGTCCATGGGGTCGCAAAGAGTAGGACATGATTGACCGACGGAACAACGATTATATACACAATGTATATTTATATTTATATCACACAATTTATACAAAAGAGATCAAACTACACATGCTTTTTTTGTAACTTATTCATTCTCACTGAATGATAAGACCTAAGGCTCTTTCATGCCAACCCAGGTCTCACTGCCCGGCTGCCTGATATCCCACTGAAGGCTTATAACCAGTCCCCATGAATGGATACATAGGCTGCTTAGAGTGTTGGCTCTTACAAACAATACTGGTTCTTGGTGAATGTCTAGCAGGTAAAATCCTGACTGGAATTGCTGAGTCAACAACTTTATATACCTTTATTTTTGATTAGTGCTGTACTTATTGACAGTAAGCAATCTGTTACCTGTATTAATTAGTTTTCAGGCTTTCTGTATCTAATTAAAAACCTAGAGTAGTTTTGGCTTAACTACATGAAAGTATATTTTCTCTTTGTAAAATAAGATCAGAGACTGGCACCTGAACTGCTGAAGCCATCAGAGACCGAGGTTCCTTCTTTTTCTCTGCTCTGCTACACCAGGTATGCGACTTCCACCTTCAGCGGTCCAGTGTAGTTACTGGAGCTCCATACCTCACAAGTGCATTCCAGGCAGCAGCAGAAAGAGAGGATAGAAAAGAGAGACACACCTCCCAGATGAGTTAGCTCCCTTTAAAGAGCCTTCCAGGAAGTCCTACATAACATTTCTGCCTATATCTCATTGACCAGAACGAAATCAAATGACCATGCCTTATCATAAGGGGGCGGGGAATGTCTGGGCAACCATTCAGGCTGCTAAACAATTAGGTTCAGCTTCTAAGGAAGTACAAGAGAAAGGGGGCAATGAGCTTTTCCCACACATCATTACTCATCTTGATAAACTCCAAAGTGCTGCTTTTTTTCAATTTTTAGCAGAAAGAGCTGGATACAGACATTTATAACAAACAAAAAGCTCTTCTACAGCTCCCACCTTCTCATGGCTTTGTTTCATCTCTTTATTAAAGCGGGCATTTGGATGGCTTCATCTGAGAGAAACAGCAATGTTCATTGACACACACAGAGCAGACATGTAGCTCTGAGAAGCTTCTGGCGCATGGCAGTGGCAGCTGTCATCACAAGGAAAGCCTTGGCTCCGTGCATAATGGGTCCCCACAAATCCATCCTCCAGCTCTAACAAAATTCAACTCGGAGACAATCTTGCTTCAGCTAACTCCTTCCCACTCCCCCATATTTTTTGGAGAAAACTCCAGTCCTATGATTTTCCTCTATAAATATCTCAGCATATATCTCTAAAAAACAGACTCACAAAAACACCACAATGCCATCATCACATGTAAAAATAAAAACTCCTTAATACTAAAAGCTAGTGTTCGGCTTTCCAAGTCTCCAACTTTTTAACCATTTGCTTAAACCCAAATACGGTCCCTGCATTGCACCCATCCATCTCCCACCCAGCCCAAATTTGGTCTTGCACCCTTATGCTTAAATATAGGAAGAGTAACATAATAAAATCATTGACAAAGAACTTATATTTCGTGTTCTGCATGGTTCAAAATCTTGTCTCTGAAAGCAATTTCCAGAATGTGTCCTCCAAAAAGGCTCACCTGAATATATAGTATCAGGTATCAAGCAGCGTGTTCAAATATCTGGGAGACAGAATCAATTCCCTGCCTATAGCTCAGACAGAATTGGTCTGGGCCTTGGTGTGTGCACCCTCTTGGCTAACCTCTGGGCTTCAGGAACGTCCAGGGCTCCTCAAAGCTCAGTTTCCTGGTTTACATTCTCTACCCTTTCCGGCTGGAAGATTGTCCTTCCCTGACTTGCTTTCTGCCTTCTGGATTTTTCCATGCCCACATGCCTGTGTCCCTGCTTTCAACTTGCCTTGGTAGCTAGTTTTTAATCTCTGTTCCTAGATCCCAGCTTGTCTCCTTGTCCCAGTTGTGGACCCACCCCCTTTCCCAAATTGTCATTCTGTCATTTCCCACACACACGCACACGCACACACCCGTCATCACCACTAAACATATGAGGCAAAATCATCTCTCTTTAACTGGCCATGTTATCACCATACCTCCTATTTCCTTCTGTCTTGCAGAAATTAATCATGTTGAGAGGCAGTAACACAGCTAGATGCATGCATGATAGCAATGCCCCTCCCCACAATCTGAATATAAGAACAAATGTCCAGCCTGACACGGAGACCTGGTATTTTCTTGGCGTACAGAGATTCCCCAGGATGTTGAATGATCAGAATTTACTGTATGATGTACTGATGTATAATGTGTGTCCAAACATAAGTTTAGTGTGGTGGCAAAGATGAAATCCTAAGAGTCTTGTTTCAGCAGCCTTACTGGATAAATTATACTTCTAAAATCCTGGGGCTGAATTAGTGCAGTACCCAAAGAAAGGATCACAATGAGAGAAACACTGTTACTCTTCAAGTATATTCACGCTCTGCTTTCTTCCTCTGCTCTGATCCTAAATGTTCTTGGCTTATCTGCACAAAACGGTCTCCTAAAATAATTTCCCCTCTAGGAGTCTCTGTCTCTGCTCCCTTCAACAGTGAAAATGAGTACCTTCTCAGTGGCTACCCTTTCAGTGAACTTTCTGCCTTCCAGAAATAGAGCTTGGCTAGAGCCAGCTAATCCTGGGTCCTGTGAACTGTCCCAGCAGGGAGGGGGCAGGCTGCTGTGACCGAGACTTATATAAAACACATCAGGGAGGTGCAGAGCCTGCAGATGTAGGCCTGCACCAGGCAGGGCCTCCAGGCTGGCCCAGTGCCCCCTCCCAGCTGGCCCAGCGCTCCCTCTGCCCCTGCCGTGCGCTATTGGCTAACTCAGGGTGGCTAATTTCATCACCTGTTATTTCCACTACAGCTCTGGCTGCTACCTTACTAGGGAATCTGAGGGAAGGTATCCTTCTACTTGCTAAGTCCAGATCAAGAAAGCAAGAACTCTCTGAAAGGACAACGTTCTTGAGCGGGCCAGAGAACTAGGACTGAAACCCAGGCCCATCCCTACCCTGAGTGGCTGCAGCAGCACATTTATTTCAAGGGATGGGCTGACAGCTATTTAGGCACAGAATCTTTGAACTAGAAGGGACTTGAGGAAGAGAGATGGTGCTGGGCAACTCTCTCATGACTGTCGTTAAAGGACATCAGGGTAACTGTCTAATAGACACTGCCCCCTCCCTAAGAACCCTTGCATGCAGAGAGGAAGGCAGGAAGGAGTTGGAAAGCCACCTGAAATGCATGGTTCTCCTCCAGTTCAGAGAAGAGGCTTAATAGGAGAGACTCTGGAAGCAACAGGGAAACTAAGATGCAGGTCACTAGCAGATCTACTTCTTCCTTCTATATTCCTCACTCCCAGTTCCATGGAAAATCAGGGGAGGTGATTCTACAGACAACATCCTAAGTGCCGTAACTGGTGAAGGCACATGTACTTGTAAAGTTAGGTGATCTGACAAAATATTTGTCTCAGCGGAATCCTCTCAGCTCCGTGCTTCAATTCATTTACCCGTGCTATCTTCAGTAGGCTATTTTTAAATGCCAAAAAGGAAAAGGTCTTTCACACAGACATACACAGTCTCCTGGTCACAGTCCAAGCTTCCAGGCCTTGCCAAAGGAAACTGACCGCTGCAGGTGGTCAGCATCGCTGAGGACGCCCTTCTGGAACCAGCAGCCAGGTCTCTTGTCTTGAGCACGTTTAGTTATTGAGCAACTTTCAGCACTGTCTTTACTTGCACATGTTAGAAAGGCTCCTTTAATCCATGTAAACTATCTACATACATAGCATGAAGATTTCCTCTTAGACACCAAATTCCAGAAGCAACTCTTAATAGGAAAGTATAATTTACTGGAAAAGATGACAGACAAGGCTAGAATCAGCGCAGGGACACGTGTTAACAACTGGCTCTACAGGGAAATAAAAATAAATTTGTCGTGTTTGCCATTTTCCACACTGTTAATACTGCCACCTAGGCCAAGACCAAGCTACTCAGCTAACTTGCTTGAATATGGAGTTGGGAGGAGATGCATACAATTGGCTCGTGAAGGCAGATGTGAGCCAGTGCAAGGTCTCCTCAGCAGGCCACGAGCTGGAATGCTCAACCACAAATCATTCCTGTCTCTTCCAGGGCATCTCACTTTTCCTACACCAGCGTAGAACTACAGCATTTTTATTCACTTTATCTTTGTTCCCCCAAAAGGATCAAATCAGGCCTTTTTTGAATCACTATTGTGTCTTGGTCTCTTCACTAGTTCTCTTCAGAACTTACTCAATCCTTCCTTTGGGATTCTGTTAAAATCTAGACAACTTTGGGATGACTTGACAAGGATCTGTGGAACCAAGAGAAGCAGAACAGTACAATGATTGAGAATAGGATTTACCATCCAAGCAAAGAGGGTTCAAGGTCAATTCTATCATGAAGATAAGCTAGGAGAAACAACTCAATCAAAACTCAGCAGAAGATCTAAAAAGACATTTTTCTAAAGAAGACATACAGATGGCCGAGAGGCATTGAACAGATGCTCAACATCGTTAATTATGAGAGAACTGTAAATCAAAACTACAGTGAGGTATTGCCTCACACCAGTAAGAACGGCCAACATCAAGAAATAAAAGCAATAAATGCTGGAGAGGGTATGGAGAAAAGGGAATCCTTCTATACCGTTGGGGGGAGTATAAATTTGTACAACTACTATAAAGAACAGTATGGAAGTTCCTTAAAAACGAAAAACAGATGTACCATATGACCCAGCAATCCCACTCCTGGTCATACACCTGGAGAAAACCATAGTGCAAAATGATATTTGCACTCCAATGTCACAGCAGCACTATTTCCAACAGCCAAGATATGAAAGCAACCTAAGTGTCCATCGATAGATGAATGGAGAGATGTGGGGTGTCTGACTCTGTCACCCCCTCTTCACACCTATAAAGAAACTGTCCCAGAGAGGTGAGTGACTTGGCCAAAGGCTGGACAATCTTTGCGTCAGAACTGGGCCATCCTGGACTTCAGGTCTCCTTCCACGTCTATTCTTTACTCGAGGATTCCAACCAAAGGTCATTTCTCCCTTATCAAGCCCCACGCTGGACAACATCCCCATTCCAATGCCTGCCTCCAAAGGCGGATGACTCCTCTTTGCTCTCCCAGTCTGTGTCTGAACACACTGTTCCCACCCTACATTTGGCCAGGGGATCCTTCTGAGCTCGACGAGTTCTACGTGATGAGAGCACAGCTGAGGCTCCTGGACTTCCCTAAATGGACTCTTACTTGTGAGTGATGTAAAGGCTTTGGAATTCTCAAAGGAAAAGCATTAAACAAACACTGGAGCTGGGAATGACTTGAGGGATGATCTAGCCCAGCTTCTCATGGCACTGACAAGCAATCAAGGTAGGGAGTTTGAGGGACATGGATCAGATTCCCAGACTGGTTGGCCAGTGGCCAAAGCGAGCCTAGGTCCCAGGCCTCCTGGCTCCTGTGTGCTGCTCTTTCACCTTAGGCCAAGGTTATTCTGGGGGCCTTTGAATCCTCTTCTACAGACTCGGGATTTTCTATTGCTTTTTATAGAAGGCATCGAAAAAGAAAATAGAGGCAAGATCATAAACCCAAATGTGGAAAACAAACACAAGTTCTTCCTTTTCTGTTGCATGGTCCTGCTATTTATTTCCCTGGAGGTGGACACGGCAACCCACTCCAGTGGTCTTGCCTGGAGAATCCCATGGACAGAGGAAGCTGGCGGGCTATAGTCCATAGAGTCACAAAGAGCTGGACATGACTGAAGTGACTGCATGCTATTTGTTTACCCATTATACCCAATCCAGGGAAGATCAGAAAATGTCAGTTAAGCACCACACCTTTAAACATTCTGTGGTGTTTTTAAAATATAAGTGAAATCTGATTCCTCATGAGATTTCCTTATTCACATGAGATCAAACATCTGAATGAGTGACATAAACGCCAAGCTCAGAATGTCTTGGCATTCTTCTTTCTGAATCATCTTAATAATTTCCTTTAGAATACTTGCATGTCTTCAGTGAATTGATCCTATACCTTGGTGAAACCGGGCTCTTACCACCTCCTCTAGCAAAAGCCACGCCCAAAAAGACTCCACTGTGCACCTTCATCTGTGCTCCATGATGACACAGAGAATGTTGACCAGTTATGTAAACTGAGTATTCCTCCCACTCTGAGGAAGCCAACCGTCTTAGGGAACCTGTACTTCAGGACAGAGACCTAGCTGCGCCTGCTTTCAGGATCGAGAGCAAATCAGTCTCCCTTCAAGACCCAGATAAACAATTCTAATGAGGTTTGGTATACAGTCCCCTTCCTCCCTCCTTCCAATCTCCTGGGTTGCTTGCTGACACCAAAATTTTCTTTTTAAAATGGTTGCACATAGAAAGGTAGGGCTTCCGTCGGTGGCTCATCAGTAAAGAATCTGCCTGCCGATGCAAGAGACATGGGTTCGATCCCTGGTCTGGGAAGACTCCACATGCATGAGGCAACTAAGCCCGTGAGCCAGAGTTCCTGAGGGCTGCATACCCCAGGGCCCGTGCTCCGCAGCAGGAGAAGCCACTGCAGTGAGAAGCCTGGGTACCCCAGCGTGGCCCCTCTCCCCGCAACTTGATAAAGCATGCACAGCAACGAAGACCCAGCACAGCAAAACGCAACAAATAAATAAATAAACCCCCAAAGAGGCACAAGCTCAGATTTCCTCAACTGCACAAGGATCCTTCAAAGGCTTCCTAGCTAATTATATGTTTATGTTTGTTTGTTTGTTTGTTTTTTCCTTAAAGAAGCCCCCTTCTCCCAATTACATATTTAGCCCCTGAGTGTGCCAGGTCAAGATTCTGTAGCAGAGTCACATGTGCAGGGCAGGCTGATGTGGTCCTGGACTGAAGTGCTCAGAGTTGCCTCTTCCAGTTAGGTTTACTACAAGGACCACATCTCTCTATTTTCTGTGAAATCTACCTGATTTCGTCCCACTCTGCTGAGCTGCTGTGCGCAGATACACACACACACACACACACACACACACACACCCCTGACAGTGGTTGCCCTGTCCATGCTTGGCACAAATTGCTGCCAAGAACTTCAGAGTCTGCGTCCCCATCCCCTCAGGCATAGCTTACAGCCATCCCCCTTGAGGATTAGCCACTGATGGGGAAGAACAAACCTGACTCCATACTGAATCTCTCTTTTTTTTTACTTTAACCTTTGCGTTCTATTGCTTTTGTTACCAATTAATCACTAAAGGAGTGTTGTCTGCAGCTTAAAGTGTACATAATGGCCCATCTCCAGGAACCCTCCCTCCTATGCCTGAGTATTAAGCTAAAATTTCTTTGTTTAGCTCACAGGAAACATCCTGACTAGGCCCACCTATGAACAGCTGTAGGAAAGAAGAAATTAACACATTACCTCCAGAGTCGGGCTGGAACCAAGAAATATCTGTAACACCTTTTGGGGTTTCCCTGGTAGCTCAGTGGTAAAGAACCTGCCTGCTGATGCAGGAGATGTGCATTCGATCCCTGGATCAGGAAGATCCCCTGGAGAAGGAAATGGCAACCCACTCCAGTATTCTTGCCTGAGAAATCCCATGGACAGAGGAACCTGGTGGGCTACAGTTCATGGGGTCACAAAAGAGTAAGACGCGATGCAACAGCAACAAATTGCCTTTTTTTTTTACTTTATCTCCTCAACTCGCCCTCTCTGCTCTATTAAAACCACCAGCATTCAAATCCAAGCAAGATGGTTTTGGGGACATTAGTCCACCACCTTCTTGGTCTGCTGGCTTTACACTGCTATGCATTGTCCCAACACCTTCTCTCTCACCTGACTGGCCTGTTGTGCAGTGAGCAGTATGAACTTGGGACTCAGTAACACTTTTGGACCAAATGGCGGGCACATTCCCTTCTCCAGAAACCCACTCACCTATTTCCTCGTCTGCTACGAGAGAACCTCCCTCCTCTTCACTAAGCAGCTTCCTTTAAGACACTTGCCTCTTCTCTTTTCTGTTCTTTTAAGATAATCATTTTGAGTCTGAAGATAAACCAAATGCATGGGGTAGAGGCCCTGATCAGCAAACACTCCCAAAAAGAGAGAAGACTTTACGTTAGCTCCATTCAGTGTAGACCAAAAGGGCAGAGGGGAGTGAAAACAGTACATTTCCACGTTAAAATAGAATGCTTCTTTCCATTAAGCCCACACGTCACCACATGCAGCTGGTCTAGCCTCTTTATGTTTCTAATCACTGGGAGAAAAGGCTGTAAGCCCTTCTTGAATTTAGATGGGTATAGAAGACAATATGGGTTGCATATAAAGGAATGCTCATTTTTAGGCTTGATCCCTGGGCTAGGAAAAACTAAGTAAGTAGCCAGCACTCTACATGGTTGGCCCAGCTCTAAACCAGTTTAGCTTCTCACTCTTCTATTTAGTGAGCCAATATTTGCAAAAATGCTGCAAATATCACCACAAGGAAATGTTATGTTCCATGGCCCGTTTTTATTTGTTTACTGTTTTTCTACTCCAGATTCATTATAAGGTCTCTTTTCAGATGGTTTGCAGCTCGGGGTAGAAAGGTTCATTGCTGAGCAAGAAATAGCCGCACAGTCTCTCCTGAAAGCCACACCTGACCAAGGAAACCTTGACGTCTCCTTGGTTCTTTAATCAGCAGGACTGCCTAGTCCCAAAGGGCAGGAGAGCTGGCTGTTGATATTTATGCAGCTTGTGTGCAGAGGTGATCCAGCCAGGCTGTAAACAGTTCAACATAAAGAAATGTATGCTCTCTTTGTGAACTGGGGTCACTTCTCTATTGTTTTTGTTTGTTTTTGATACATGGTTTCCTGATTGCTTGAATCCATTTCACATTAATGGAATAACCAGGCTCCTAACGCTTTCCCATGCTCAAAGAGGTGATGAATTCAGTTCTGTGGTGAATCAGATATTTGGGGAAGAGTGACCTCTCTCTGGGTTTTTCCCCAGGGCTTTGTAAACTCTATGATACGAATCTAGCTGAGTGTCTGCACTCCTGAGAATTATAGCTTCCAGTCCATGTCTGTGTGCCTTTACTCACACTTCAGTCGCTCAGTCGTGTCCGACTCTTTGAGACCCCATGGACTGCAGCATGCCAGGCCTCCCTGTCCCCAACTCCCTGAGTTTACTCAAACTCTTGTCCATTGAGTTGGTGATGCCATCCAACCATCTCATCCTCTGTCGTCCCCTTCTCCTCCTGCCTTCAATCTTTCCCAGCATCAAGGTCTTGTCCAATGAGTCAGCTCTTTGCATCAAGTGGCCAAAGTACTGGAGTTTCAGCTTTAACATCAGTCCTTCCAATGAACACCCAGGACTGCTTTCCTTTAGGATGGACTGGTTGGATCTCCTTGCAGTCCAAGGGACTCTCAAGAATCTTCTCCAACACCACAATTCAAAAGCATCAATTATTCAGTGTTCAGCTTTCTTTATAGTCCAGCTCTTACATCCATACATGACCACTGGAAAAACCATAGCCTTGACTAGACAGATCTTTGTTGGCAAAGTAATGTCTCTGCTTTTGAATATGCTATCTAGGTTGGTCACAACTTTTCTTCCAAGGAGTAAGTGTCTTTTTATTTCATGGCTGCAGTCACCAACTGCAGTGATTTTGGAGCCCCAAAAAATAAAGTCAGCCACTGTTTCCCCATCTACTTGCCATGAAGTGATGGGACTGGATGCCACGATCTTAGTTTTCTGAATGTTGAGCTTTAAGCCAACTTTTTCACCCTCCTCTTTCACTTTCATCAAGAGGCTCTTTAGTTCTTCTTCACTTTCTGCCATAAAGGTGGTGTCATCTGAGTATCTGAGGTTATTGATATTTCTCCCGGCAATCTTGATTCCAGCTTGTGCTTCCTTCAGCCCAGCGTTTCTCATGATGCGTTTAACTCTGCATATAAGTTAAATAAGCAGGGTGACAATATACAGCCTTGATGTACTCCTTTTCCTATCTGGAACCAGTCTGTTGTTCCATGCCCAGTTCTAATTGTTGTTTCCTGACCTGCATACAGATTTCTCAAGAGGCAGGTCAGGTGGTCTGGTATTCCCATCTCTTTCAGAATTTAAAGTTGCCAAAACAACACTCTTGCTAATGATGTTTTAAATTTCCCTGTTACCCAACTTAGTGCTAAGCACACACGAGGAACAGAATAAATAGTCCTCTGTTGATTCTACCTCTCTGTATTTAGCCTGTATCTAGAATGTCCAAGGAGAGAGACTCCTCCAGAATCAATTTGCTGATGATACTGGATGCCACTTTAAGCATACCTGAGCCTTCTATCACTATCGCTGTATTTTATCTCTAGAATCCACTGGTGCCTGTCTCTATATTGAATCAACCTGACATTTTTAAGCCTTTAGCAAAGCACCACCGAATCTGCCCAGGATGTTTACTATCAGTTACTCATCCTAACGTGCCTGTTGGGCAGGGGAGTGTAAGCACTGGCATTTTATAAAACAGGAAACATACTCTTGATGACACAGAGGGAATCTGAGACAGAACCATGATTGGACTTCTAGATACACACTCAGGGCTTACATGACCTGAGACAATGTTAGGTATTTGCATCACTGACTCATTATTCAAAGCATGACCTTTTCCAAAAAGCCTTTCTCAACCACTCCAGTCCACAGGGACTCTTTTCTAGCACACCCTCCCCCAGCCACCTCTCAAACTCCTAACACACACTATATCTGTATTTACGCTGGTCTTTAATCACATGCTCTTTACAATTATTTTCAATGGATAACAATATCTTCTCTCTGGAATCTTACCTCCTTAAGGATACTCCTGTCTGTATTCCTTACCACCCCCAGCACCATGCTTATTCCAAGATGAAGCTGCCTGTGACCACCACTAGCCTTGATGGCTGTAACTGAGGATGATAAATTGATATAAAAGTGAATCACGATGTGATTCTCAGCTTGATCCAAAAAGGACAAGCAGATAACCCCTCCCAGGTACTGCCTCCTTGGTGGTATTCTCTGACCCAAGCAGATAACAGCCACTGTCTCCCTACAGTCCTTGCAAGAGTCTTGCTTGGCAGGTACCCATCCATGAATGCCCGCTTCATCTCTCAAGTTCATGTAGGAAAGTCTGATGAGCTAACCTTGAAATGAGTACCCACAGACTGTCAGAATGCCCTGGGTAACAGCCTGCCCTCTGCTCGACCAGCAAGCCTAAGGGTAAACCCACCTGTCTACCCAGCAAGCTCCCGCATTTAATCTGACCATACAAAAACCCAAAACACAGTGACTCAAAAGCCAATTAAAAAAAAAAAAAGGTTAAAAAGTTCAACATAGAAAGTTTGGGAAAAGAAGAAAAGAAGACTAAGTTAAAAAATTATCCATTATTTCACCACCCGAAGATAAACACCACTAACATGGTGGTATATTTCTCTCCAGTCTTTTTCTTTTTTGTGTAAAAATATTTTTCTACTGTAACAAAAACTGTAGTTTTGTAACCTGACTTTTTTCACTTAGTGGTAACATCTCACTTAGCATTTTTCATGTTATTAAAAATTCCCAAAGCACGATATTAATGGCTTCATATTTCTTACCACAGAGGTACTTTGATAATTTAGCCATGCTTCCATTACTATTCTCTTCACACCTCATATTAATGTTACTAGAGGAGTCCCAGACCGGGAAGCCTGCCCCAAATCATTCCACTGAAGTTCTGGTTAGGAAACAGACAAATAGATTCTCTTCCCAATGGAGAAAATAACTACCATTTCTCACAACACGCTGATGTTTTCCAACTATATAAAAATGGCCAGTGTGACTGACCCTGTTGATATTCCAGCCCATATTTCCCTTGATCTAGTCACCTACAAGATGGCAGACCCATTCCTTGCCGTCTGGCAGGGACGGGTCTCTCTACTTGGAGATTTTCTCCAGGATTCAAAGCCTCCAGGGAAATCCTCACCCAAGGAGGGCAGAGTTGATGGATAAACACCTCCACCTTCTTTGACCCTCCCTGGGAAAGTTGTGATGCTCCTTGTACTCACTTACTTGATGGTCCTGGTGGGACCGAGCCACAGTTGCCGGCAGGGGTAATCCACTTATTGCCACCTTTCCTCTCCTGCTTTACTAGTCCCATTCCTTCAGAGATGCTTCCTGGGATCCACTCCCAGAGAACTGACTAACCTCAGTCTTGTCTCCAGATCTGTTTGGGGGAGCTCAGACAAAAACAGTCACCCAAGAGCTTACCTAAAAAAGAATATAGATGTGGAAAATCCCAGTATTTCACTATTTTTCCCAGTATTTTATAGCCAATAAACTACTGCTAGTATTCACTCTATGTGGAAAAATACAAGAGTTTGCATCACTAACATAAGGACTCCTTTCGGGGCCATCTTGACTCCCTTTCATCCTCTTTGAAATTCTCTCCATGATTGTGAGCGTAAATCGAATGCCATTCCCCTTTATTCGGTGGCCGTTCTTTACAACACACATCGTTTGTCCTTAGGGCTATTTAGAAATCAGCACTATCACCTTCAGCAGTTATTCTGTGAAGAATCTGGGGACAAGGAATTTGAAATGTCAGTGGATTTAAATAGACCAAAGTGCCTGCTTAATCCAACCAACAGGTTAATAGTCTCTGTACAGCTGTGACTTGATCTAAACCTGAAGCAGCAGTCAAGTACCATATAAATAATTCACCGAGGACTGCTTGAGGCCAATTCGTGAAGCAATGACTGTCTGAAATAAGTCAGAAAGCCAAAAGTCTTTGAAACCTCAAATTATTTACAAAAGAATTGAGACGCCTCTTTCTACATAAAATAATGCAAACCTTTCATACACTTCTAAAATATTCTCTACTAAGAAGTATTGTGTAGCCCAGTGATTTTCTCCCCTCTTTGAACCCTCATTTTCCATGCTGGTGAACTTTTTTCTTCTTCAGTTCTTGCTTTTATGCTATTTAGCATTTAGAGACAGATTAAAACCTCCAGAGACTAAATTATGATACATTTCCCATTCCTTACTGATACATAATTGAGAACTAACACAATTCTAAACCCCAAAATGAGTAGTAGAATGACTATAAAGTTCTAATATTTTCTCTTGCGCATACTTTGATGCTTTCTTGAAATATCAAATATATTTCAAAAATATCTCTTTTCTGAAACCCTAATTATAGGCTGAGTTTGCCTATTCAGTAGCCCCATCAGTGGCACACTCAAAACTATGGATCATTTTTTAACATAGAATTATGCACTGAAAAGCTGGCTGAAGTCCCAAGTCACATATTCAACTACATCCCATACACACAATAGCCAAAGAATGAAAAGACTCCAAATGTGGCCCTCTGGTTGGTACTCAGATAGGAGATGAATTTATTTTTCAAAAAAAATGACAAATCTCACAAAGGATGGCTAACAGTGATGCCAGAGTTCCAGCAAAGGAGGGTATTACCAATAAAAATCAAATTAATCTACATATAACCAAACACATATCTCCAGGTTTTTCTACCAGCAACCAAAAACAAATTGAATCTAAAATAGCCACTAGACAGGTCTGGCAGCACAGCCGATTTATCAGCACTCATGCTGGCCAAAATTCTCAGCTGGATTTGACATCCAGGAGATGAATGGGAGCAAACCATTCAAACAATTCACGTGGTCTGACGTAAAGCTCCACATCTTAGGGTTCTTTCAGTCGACGAGGAGAAAAGCCCAACTCAAACTAGCTCAAAATAAAAAAGGAGGTGGGGAGGTTATGGTTTATGTACCTGGGGACCCCTGGGTCTTTAGGAAAGTCAGACTTCAAGCTAGTCTGAATACAGAGGCCTGAACACTGCTCCTGTCTTTCCTCTCTCAGCTCTGGTTGCCTGGAACATGGGAGGCAACATTCTACAAACTGGAGCCTCTTCTTCATCACTTAAGTCTGGGGCTGTCCCTGTGTGGTTCAGCTTGTATCACTTGCCCCCTCCTTAGTTTCAGGCTATTTTGGCCAAGGCTAGGTTAATCTTAGCCAGAAATCTAGAGGTGGGGCCGCCCACATACATGTAAACAGAGAATAAGAAGAGGTGATTCTGCAAGAGATGCTGGGCAGCAAGAAAAGATGTTTACCATGACGCCTTGCTGCTGCTAAGTCACTTCAGTCATGTCCGACTCTGTGTGACCCCATAGACGGCAGCCCACCAGGCTCCCCCATCCCTGGGATTCTCCAGGCAAGAACACTGGAGTGGGTTGCCATTTCCTTCTCCAATGCATGAAAGAGAAAAGTGAAAGTGAAGTCGCTCAGTCTGTCCGACTGTTAGCGACCCCATGGACTGCAGCCCACCAGGCTACTCCGTCCATTGGATTTTCCAGGCAAGAGTACTGGGGTGGGGTGCCATTGCCTTCCCGACCATGACGCCTTATCCCTCATTTATATCTTATGTTGGCTGAAAGCAGCATTCAACCATATCCTGCGTCTTCCTGCTAAAAGCAGCTGGAAGAGACCCTCCGCTTAACAGGAGTCAACGCTATTTGTTGCTCAATTGACTGACTCCATTAGAACAATAAAAAACCAAGGAGTTTGCTTTGAGCAAGGGCCCTGTATGGCAGTCTGCAAAGACAAAGGACCTCACTAAAAGGCAGAGCTTCCCCACAAAGGTTGTTAATAAGACTCATACAGGTTGAGTCTCTGTAGATACCTACCTACCTTAGAAAGCATTTTAACTTCAAACAAGAAGCCCAAATAGGCTAGGATATCTGAGTCCAACTAGACTAGATACCCAACACCCCAGAACAACATTTTTGACTGGTGAACTTGTGGAAGGTCCTGTGTATAGGGGGACTGGTTAGCTCCTTACACAATATTTTGACAACTTCACAAACATTTTGAAGCCCCTACTTTCTCACTAGCCAATCAACCAAAGCCTGTGTGATAGAGCGTTACAGAAAAACACTGGGGTGGGTTCTGGTCACCATGTTGCTATTAATAAAGACGTGTGATTCTGAGCAAATCACTGTCTCTCTGAGCGTCAGTCACCTAATCTACAAAACAAGGGATTTATTCTCTGTAAACTCTGACAGCCTACAATCCACAACTTCCTGAGCTTTCCAATAGGGCTGTGACTCCTAACCTTGGCTGAACATTAGAAATAGCTTGACAGCTTTAAAAATAACCCAGGGGGTACTTCCCTGGTGGTCCAGTGACTAAGACTCCAAGCTCCCAATGCAGGGGGCCCAGGTTTGATCCCCGGTCAGGAAAGTAGATTCCATATGCCACAGCCAAGAGTTCGCATGCTGCAACTAAGAAGAAAAGATCCCGCAAGCCACAATGAAGATCTAAGATCCTGAAACTAACACCTGGAGCAGCATATTTCTGATGCCAAGAGCTAGAAAGGCAAGCACTCCAGTATTCACGTCTGGAGAATTCCGTGGACAGAGGAGCCTGGACAGGACTGAAGCAACAGCACAGCACATACATGCTAGGTGATGTGCAGCCAAGGTTAAGAACTACTATCCTATTTCATTCTGCAGTCTTCTGGAAGAGCAAGCTGAACGGGGTGAAAAATTCGACCTGAAAAATATATACCAGAGGGCCCACTGCAGCCACGGTGGCCCTGCAGCTCGTGGCATCCGCCATGAGGATTTCACTTCCTGCCTTAGAAATTACTGTCTTTTATTGATGTGACTGGTACCATCTGGGACTCAGCATATTCCAGAGCAGCTTTCAAGAATTAGGGTAGTATTATTTTGGGTGCTAAATTCTTTTTTAAAAATGGCTTACCTAAAACCATTTCAGCCAAAGGATATTTTTCACTCTTAAGAGAATTAGAAAACTTCAAGATACTTCTCATGGTGCATAATGAACTAGGAAACGAGAGACATCCAAGTGATAGTTTAATCACTTTCCTCTTATGTAATAACACATGTTTTTGTTCAATCACATGAATCATCAAATTTTTCTAACATAAGAATGCATTGAAAAGCAAGGGGGAATATTTTTTGGCAATTAGTTGCTTTTTGAAAGAAAAAATCATCGTCAGTTGAGGTTTCTACGGTTCAATAATACCAACCAGCATTTATGTCACTTTCAATGATAGGGTGGTCTGTTTCACTGAACTTTTTTTCCTAGGAAAAAATTGCTATACAATTTTGTGATTCATATCCATACCTCCTGCCACATAATCGCATGTTCCATGCAAGCCTGCCTCCTACGTGCAAGGGCTTGCTTTTCACCTCTGTTGTTTGTTCCTTCTTCTCTCTGCTTTGTGAGCTCTGATGCCCTTTGAAAGTACCAAGCCAGAAATAACTTCGATTGAAGTTTCAGGAAGCTACCTTGCCTTCATGAAACGCCATTCATTCAAAGACTTCTTAAAATATATCTGACAGGACTTTTTTTTAATGACAGAAATGAAGTTGATGAAAAGGTGAGCCCTCTTCACTTCTCTCCTATTTTTTAAAAGGAAACATTTGGTGATTAAATAAAAACACATGCCTCAGTTGACCAAAATAAACTTTATTTTCTTCAGAGAGGCTCAAACTAATGGGATCTATTTTCCTCTTTGGGTAGGGAGGTCCTTGGGTATAAAGGAGGATTTGTGCTTATTTTATATGGCTTCAAACTCAGTATTTCCTACACTTCAGTGTAGACTGCACTTCTGTGGGAATGCTCAAAACTACCTCTTCTACAAAACCCTTTCTATTGTAATTTCTCATAATAATTCAGATTTGGGGGCTTCTTTTAATTAATCACATTGTCTAATAACACCAGACTCCATGCCCAAATGGCAACCCTTGCCTGGGGTTGAGAAGGCATCACTCCTTTTAGAAGGAGTCTGGGTCCCTAATTCACCATTGTCTCTGTCACTCCACCTTCACTCACTTCAGTTATCATTGGTTCTCTGGGGTCTTAGGAAAGTTTCCATTGCTCTCAGACTCCCTGAACTATCAAAGTTTTAGGAATCATGTATTAGTAAGGGTTTTCTAGAGAAAATCATTAGATAGATAAAGATATAGACAGATATTCTGTATCTATCTACCTAGCTATTTATCTACACACACATACATAGAGATGGAGAAGAGCAGAGATATACTGATTGATTTTTAAGGGTATGGATCATGTGATTGTGGACAATTTCAAGTCCAAAATTTATAGGCAAGCTAGAAATTGAGGTAAGAATTGATCCTGCAGTCTAAAGTCCAGAATCTAAAAACTTAGGCAAGGTTTCTATGCTGCAATCTATGAGGCAGAATTTCTTCTTTGGGCAACTCCAGTCTTCATTCTTAAGGCCTTCAACAGATTGGATGAGGCTGATACACATCACAGAGAGTAATCTGCTTTACTTAAAGTCTATTAACCACAACTTTAAAAATGCCTTCACAGCAACATCCAGACTGCTGTTTGACAAATAATTTGGCACCATGGCCTAGCAAAGTTGACATGTAAAATTAACCATCACAGAGATGCAGAGAGCAGGGCCCCTTTCTCAGAAATATAATGTTTATATAACACTTTGTTTCCCCTCCACTCTCCTTCTTCCTTAACCAGGGGGGTTTTCTCTAGTCCTGAAACCAGGGAGCCTCAAATTCACCCAAAATTATTGATACTATTCTAAGAAATCTTTAGTCTATTACAGCAGCCTTGCCCTGAGTCACACATACTCCAAGGCTGGAGCTGCCTAAGTCGGGGAAACGCCTGGGTACAACCACATATGGAAAACCACATCCTCAAGTAGTACTTCAGAACATCACCTGCCCCCATTACATTCCATCAGTATTGATCGGTGCTGTTTCAGTTATGCCCTCTTTTTTCCTCTTCCTGCCCAAATTATAAAAAGTTTCCTTTATGGCTTATTGCTAATTCTTCATCACCCACTTACTGTTAAATATATTTGCACCCTGACTTCTGCTTTCTACCTCCACCCAACTGAGGCCATGCACTGGGGAGTTCCTGATGATTCTTTAAGATTCTCTTGGGTCCCTGGTGTCTTTGACCCTTAGCTGCTTTTGGGAATGTTACTATGCCTTTCTTTTTTACTTTTTCCCTCTGATTCTCTATTTGCAGGAAAATCTCTGACATTCTAGGCATGGTATTTCCCAAAGATTTTCTTCAGCTGGGCTCTCTTCTCCACCACTCAGTTCAGTTCAGTAGCTCAATCGTGTCTGACTCTTTGAGACTCCATGAATCGTAGCACACCAGCCCTCGCTGTCCATCACCAACTCCTGGAGTTCACTCAGATTCACATCCATCAAGTCCGTGATGCCATCCAGCCATCTCATCCTCAGTCGTCCCCTTCTCCTCCTGCCCCCAANCATTCACCAAGAGGGCAAAGACACAGGAGGACAGGGACTAGTCAGGAGGGGAAATCCAAGAGTTTCACTGTAGCTGTGTTCAGTTTGAGATTCCTGTGGGATTACTGGAGATGCTGAGTAGGGTAGTTGATAAACAAGTCTAGAATATAGGAGGTCTGTACTGGAGTTACAAATCCAGGAATGAACACGCGGACACTACTGAAATGTGCAAGACTGCATGAGTTCACCCAGGAGAACATGCAAGTGAGAAAAGGAGGGGGCCATTGATATTATTTCCCCAACAAATCTTTCACTCTGCCCAAAATAGTCTACTTAGGTTCTAAGCACATATGGGCTCTCCAACCCCTGGACTGTGTGTGTGCAAGCACATATTTGTATACCACTCCTTCTGCCTGCAATGACTTCCTGTCACTCTCTTGTTTCCTGAAACACTCATTCTTTAGCGATTAGCTCAAACCTACCCACTTCAGGAAGCCTTGTCTCACTAGCTCCTTTAATACTCATTCTTGAGCCATTAGCTGAGACCTTTCCTCTTCAGGAAGCCTTGTCTCACTAGCTCCATTGCAAATGGCAGTCCCTCTGCTTTCTGTAAGTTGCATTCTTTCTTCATCATACATCTGGCATTTGTAAAACATTGCCTTGTGTTCTGGGTATATGTCATATTTTCCCCTCAACAAATGATAAGCTCTTAAAAGGAAGACTGCAAGCCTTTATACTCCCAACACCTGGCAGATGACCCAGAAAAAAAGTTAAAGATCTGGGTTAATCGAGAACTTTCTTTTTTTGGCAGTTTTTGTTCCAGTGACTGGGGGATTCATCTCAAATTCCTCCACTCGGCAAGACAGCGGCTCAGCAAGACTACCACAATCAAAGCCCTAAGAATGAGGCAGCAATTGTCCAATGCTTTAAAATACTTATGGCAAGTATATGCTTGTGTCAAATAAAAAGAATGTGACTCAATCCATATTGAAAAGGACCCGATGAAAGCAGTTACCCACAGAGGAAAACCAAAGAATTAAAATGAACGCCTCTAGACTATTCCACGGGGAAGGCAATGGCACCCCACCCCAGTACTCTTGCCTGGAAAATCCAATGGACGGAGTAGCCTGGTGGGCTGCAGTCCATGGGGTCGCTAACAGTCAGA
>SJYX01018787.1:93469-111363 GCA_006410675.1 Oreotragus oreotragus | reverse complement strand
TATCTATCAGATCTAGGCCCTTAAATCTATTTCTCACTTCCACTGTATAATCATAAGGGATTTGATTTAGGTCATACCTGAATGGTCTAGCGGTTTTCCCTACTTTCTTCAATTTAAGTCTGAATTTGGAAATAAGGAGTTCATGATCTGAGCCACAGTCAGCTCCTGGTCTTGTTTTTGTTGACTGTATAGAGCTTCTCCATCTTTGGCTGCAAAGAATATAATCAATCTGATTTCAGTGTTGACCATCTGGTGATGTCCATGTGTAGAGTCTTCTCTTGTGTTGCTGGAAGAGGGTGTTTGCTATGACCAGTGCATTTTCTTGGCAAAACTCTATTAGTCTTTGCCCTGCTTCATTCCGCATTCCAAGGCCAATATTATATTTTAACTTTTCTTAAAAGCATCAAAGAGCTTATGAGATGGCAAAGGATTACCATGCCAAATCTGAGTCCCATGTCAAGAATTCAAAGTCATTTTGCCCTGATTGGGAGGAAACAGCTGCACTATGGAGCTGGGGTATTTGGCAACCTCAGGAGCCAAAACAGAAAAAAGGGCCTGCCCAGTGGAGAGTCTGATAAATATCTACACGTTAAATTGAGGTCCCGCAGTACTTTACTCTTAGAGCAGAACTTATCAAATGTGTCTGCACATTAGCATCATTAGGGAGCTTTTGAAAATTTCTAAGTTCAGGCCACACCACAGACCAATTAAATCACAGTCTCCAGGGGTGGGGCACAGGTCTCCCTGTATTTTGAAGCTTCCCAGATGGTTCCCGTGTGCCAATGAGTTTTGGAACCACCACTCAGGGAGAAAGAGTGAATTGGCTGTAACAGTTCCCACATGGATGACTCAGGAGATCTCAAGTCGTTCAACCTCAGGCCCAACCAAGTGGAGTCGGGGTGTGACAGCAAGAAGCTGTGAAGGAGCAGGCCAGGTGCCGAGCTGGTGCCGTGATGTTTCCATTCACTGCTCATGTCAGTGTTTATATGGCAACTGCTGATTCTGCTCCTGCTTTCAGAGCCTCTGAGCACATGGATTGTCACACAAGGAACATCGATTATGTCTGGGCTGCTCAAGTGTCTCACAGACTGTGAGTGGCTGAGCTTTCAACACAACCCGGCCCTCAGCTCAAAGCAGATTCAATAACAGTAACACCAGCCTCGAGGGGCACACAGCTACTCTGTGGGTGTGAAACACTCCAACTTTGCCCATATGTCGAAGTCTATATGGAGTGTCTCATTTTCTAAATTGAGTCAGAAATTTTAGACCTGAATTCTAATTCCAGCTTCTCTTCTAAAAAGCTCCCATCTACTCCCGAGGGCTCAGGATCCTCAAGTGGAAAAGGTAGTGGTTGGCCTAGGAAGCCACTGTCGTCCCCTCCTCCTCTGTCACTCTGTGGGACTGCACTTCTGGGGTCAGCTGTCACATGGTTGTTGGACCGCAAAAAACATTCTCTGGGCCTCAGTTTCTTCATTTGTTACAGTGGTGCCGAAACAATAAGCACCTCACAAGGAGACTGCGGGCTTTCAGTGGGACAGTGTACAAGGCAACAAGCAGCAAGTGAGTGCATACAGTAGGAACTCAATAAATGTTAGCTTACACTCGCCCAGGTTCTCCATCTGGGAAAACGGAATGATACTTACAGGTCTATCTTAGCTAAGTTTAAATGAGCTACGGAGAGAGGCAGAAGGTGCTTGGTATTAAGAAAAGCATATACAAGAAAGAAAAAAAAAGAAAGAAAACATACGCAAATAAAGGAACTATTATTGTCCACAAATGGGCTGAAATCAGAGGTTCAGACACAGCAGGAGCAGATTTGATATGCCTGATAAATTAAACAAACTAAAATCATAAACACCTGAAAACTAAAAACCATTTGCTTATAGCTCTGGGTTCATCTTAGATGAGGCTGAAAGAAGGCAAAGGAAGAAGCTCCAAAGATTCTAGGGCTTGCTGGGCCACGAAGTCGGGCCAGAGGGGAGGTGGAGGTGGCGGTGCTGGTGGCAGAGTGACTGCTGAAGGACAGGAGGCGCCACGGCCAAGAGAGCATCTGGTGATGAGAGCTGAGGCAGAGAGGCGGCACGGAACTGCCCACTGCGACTGACAGCACTCTGGCTCTTAGCAACACGAGGGAATTATGCTTCTCTGGTTATAAAAAAAGGTGAGACACTTTCACCTAGGAGGAGAATCGCCACAAAAAAACACTGCCTGCTCCAGCTTAGGGGCCTTACAGAGACTGAGCTCTTGGGTCTGTGGGCAGTGAGCCTTCTCCTGGGGGCCCAGAGGGCAGCAGCAGCCCTGAGCTGGTTAGAGAGAGAAGAGAGCTCAGGCCTGGAATTTGAGCTTGGCTCTACTACTGTGGGCAGGAATCCCTCAGAAGAAATGGAGTAGCCATCATGGTCAACAAGAGAGTCTGAAATGCAGTACTTGGATGCAATCTAAAAAACGACAGAATGATCTCTGTTCGTTTCCAAGGCAAACCATTCAGTATCACAGTTATCCAAGTCTATGCTCCAACCAGTAATGCTGAAGAAGCTGAAGTTGAACGGTTTTATGAAGACCTACAAGACCTTTTAGAACTAACACCCAAAAAAGATGTCCTTTTCATTAACAAAAAAACACTGCCTGCTCCAGCTTAGGGGCCTTACAGAGACTGAGCTCTTGGGTCTGTGGGCAGTGGGCCTTCTCCTGGGGGCCCAGAGGGAAGCAGCAACCCTGGGCTGGTTAGAGAGATAAGAGAGCTCAGGCCTGGAATTTGAGCTTGGCTGCGGGGTATTGTTTTCCTATCGCCTTATTATGAAAAATCTTCAATGTACAGCACAGTTGAAAGCCCTTTGCAGTGATTGCGGGCACAATCCTCTCTGGATTCAATCATTTCTGTTTTACTATACTTTCTTTTTTAAAAACTATTTAGCTGTACTGGTTCTTAGTTGTGGCATGCAAGACCTTTGATCCTCGTGGTGGCATGTGGGATCATGCAGGTCTTTAGTTGCGGCATGTGGGATCTAGTTTCCTGACTGGGCATCAAACCCGGGCCCCCTGAACTGGCAGCTCTGAGTCTTAGCCACTGGACCACGAGGGAAGTCCCTCATTTTACAATACTTGGTTGATCACATCCATTCATCTATCCCTCTCTCCATCCATTACTCCATGCTAACTTGGGTGCATTTAAAGTGATGTACAGGCCTCAATACCCTTCCCCCTAAATACTTCAGCAAGCAAATTATTAATTAGAGCTCAGCATTATTTTTACAGATTTTTACTTCTGATACAAAATTTACATACTATGAAATGTACAAATACTAAGCTAACAGGTGCTGTGTTTTGACAAATGCATGCACCTGGTTGACCCAGACCCCTATCAGACATAGAATATCCCATCACCCATAGATTCGTTACATGACCTTGGACAAGAGCCTGTTTACCTCTGATTTCAGCATGTTCCAAACTTTTGTGATCATAGAACTCTTTTTCCAAGCCAAGTTCCAAAATCTGTCTTAAACAATTCAGCTTAGATGAAATGTTAAATACCATTCAAGCCACCATTCCTCCTCCTCAGTTGAAGAAATCTGAGAAATGGAGATGTTATTTATCTCAGATTCCTAAGCTGGCGGCACACTTACAACAGGAAATAAATACTTAACAACCTCTCCAAACTAGGAAATATACTAGGTGTGGGGTTGCTGGAAAGATGAAATATGATTACATATGTGAAATGCCTGGACTTGTGTCTGGCACAAGCAGAGACTAAATATCATTAGTGCTTTCCTCTTCTTTTCCACACTAATGTTTTAGTATGTTCACATGGCTAAGATAGTATATGCACACCCTTCATCTCATTCTAGTATAGTAATAATCCATGAGGTAGGCAGGGGAGTCATTTTCAGCCACAGTTTTGGGGAGATTATATGGCTTGTCCTGATCATTATCAGTAAATAAGGGTGGCACCAGGACTTAAACTGAGTCTCCTGACCCTAAATAATTTCAGACAATAGATTTAGGAGCTTTGTCCATGTTCCTCCCAAGCCATCTGGAACTAGAGAAGAAGGTGAATTTGAAAATGCTAAGAAGGATATATTTGGTTCCCAGTTACAGAAACCCAACCTGAACTCACTAAAGAATTTATTGGCTCTTATAATAGAAAGATTCTCCCTCCCCCTGCAACCCAGCCTTCAATTGCCTCTTGTCTGGGTTCCATTCTCAGGCACCACCACCCTCATGTAGATGAGATGGCCACAGGAAAGTCTTTGTTTACATTCATCCAGGTTAGCAATCTCAAAAGAAAAAAGAGAATTTTCTTTTGCAATGTTGAGTAAAAACCAAGGATTAAGTTTACTAAACTAACTTGTTTCACGTGCCTGTTTTTGAAGCAATTACTATTATTATTAAAAGGATGGACTCTGTTGACCGGCCACCACGGGTTGTGCACTACTCCTATTACTGGGGATAGGGAGGGTCAGCTCCTCCCATGGCCTGAAAGAGCAGGAGTATGTGTTCTCCAGGAAAATGAATATCCTGTCATCAGAGGAAAGGGGAAATGGATGAAGGATGCTAGGCAGCAAAACCTAGTGGGTCAGTCAGCACGTTCCTGGAACTCTCCAAGCCCAGGCTTAGAGGTTTCCACAGAGGTTTCACTACATAGGCACAACTGATCAAATCATGGGTCACTGGTGACTGAACTCCACTTTTAACTCCTCTCTCTCTGCCCTGAAGAATGTGGGGTTCGGTCTTCCAGGTCACTGGCTCCATCCTGAAGCTACCCAGGACACCACCAAAACTCCAGAGTCGCTCTGTCAGCATAAACTGGGGTAAGATGGAAAGGGGTTTGTTGTGAATAACAAGGCAGTCCCAACACAAGGTCCAGCTGAAGCTCTGTCACTAAGAAAATGCTCAACACCTTCCCATTCCATAATTTAATTAAGGGTTTATAGTTAAAAGGTCAACTCATTCGTGTACTGTCCTTTCTAGGAAATTCACCTGACTTCTCACAGGAGTCTTCCGGTTAAGCCCAGGGCTCCAGCATGTATGAGGTCCACTTTAAACCCTTCCCGGGAAGGTTCACAAGCACCTGCGGTCCATCCTTCCATCCCCGACTGTGTCCTCACCCACTGCAGCACTTCCCTACTTCCCTCATACATTTTCAGGCATCTGTGAAATTTAAAAAAAAAAAAAAAAAATCTTTTCCCCTGGGAGGGGGAGAGGTGGGAGGGTATCTTGTTTTCCAAAGGAATCACTACAATTGTAGCCACGTTGGCTGCCAAGCCTCAAAGGCAGTATTTCTGCTCACACAGCCTTCTCAGCATTGTCTCTACTATGAGGGGACGTGAGAGGCAGGATGTGAAAAGCGACCTGCCCGCAGCAGCTCTGTTTCCAAGCACAAACAGCAGTAAAAAGTAAACGTTGTGGCAAAACCGGAAGAGGTCAGCAAAGCTCCTCTGGGCCCCAGCCTTCATTTGGCTCCCTCCCTACAGTCTTTCCTTTCTCCTTCACAGGTTCCCATCATCTTCCTCCTTCCTGCCGCACAGGAAGGGACAGGGAAAGATCCACGCCGTGGAGGTGAGGAGTGAGAACCAGGACAGGAGACTTCTGAGTGAGCTGATGCTGATACTGATCAAACATGACCATGGGGGAATTCCTGGGCGGTCCAGTGGTGAGGATTTGGTGCTTTCACTGTGGTGGCCCAGGTTCAATCCCTGGCGAGGAAACTAAGATCCTACAAGCCACACAGTGTGGCAAAAACAGAAAGGCAAACAAAAACACCGTGACAACAGGATCAGAGACTGAAAAGCAAATTACAGATTCTTCAAAACTCACTAAGTGGGACGAGAAGAGCCCAGATGTAGTTGGGCCAGATATGACTAACACTAATTACAAAGTCATTCCATTCTCTAATCTCAACATAGACTCAAACTGGCCTTGAGGTCACTGTACCATCCCAACCACCATCACCTGGATACCTCATGCCCTCTTTTCTTCCAACTCATTCAGTCTTTCTAATGACAGCCAGAGGGCACGTCTTAAAACACAAACTGAGTCATGTCATTCCCTTGCTTAAAGGTTTTAACTATTTCCAAGTCCTCTTAGACTCAAATCCAAAATCCTTATCCCGACTCAAAAAGCTCCACATCTCTAGCCTCCATCAACTCTTGTGTCTTATCACTCTCCCTCCTTGCACTGAGCACAAACCACCAAACTGTTTCTCAAGATAAGAAGTTGCCCCAAGACCTGGACTCGTGGATTACTGCTTCCTAGAAAACTTTCTTGCTCTCTGAATATCATCTCCCACTCACAAATGAGACTTTAGATTTCTCTGTCAATTGCCCTCCTCTCAGTCTCAGTTAGGTTCCCCATACTGTCGTAACTATCAAATAAAGTGACAGTGTCAGTGGAGAATAGCTCTGTTAGTATATTCTGAAAAGATAAACCACTTTGTAGGTGTGAACGGTTCAATGTGTAGATTCAACTGGTTGGTGGGAAAGGCTAGTNTTTAGTATGTTCACATGGCTAAGATAGTATATGCACACCCTTCATCTCATTCTAGTATAGTAATAATCCATGAGGTAGGCAGGGGAGTCATTTTCAGCCACAGTTTTGGGGAGATTATATGGCTTGTCCTGATCATTATCAGTAAATAAGGGTGGCACCAGGACTTAAACTGAGTCTCCTGACCCTAAATAATTTCAGACAATAGATTTAGGAGCTTTGTCCATGTTCCTCCCAAGCCATCTGGAACTAGAGAAGAAGGTGAATTTGAAAATGCTAAGAAGGATATATTTGGTTCCCAGTTACAGAAACCCAACCTGAACTCACTAAAGAATTTATTGGCTCTTATAATAGAAAGATTCTCCCTCCCCCTGCAACCCAGCCTTCAATTGCCTCTTGTCTGGGTTCCATTCTCAGGCACCACCACCCTCATGTAGATGAGATGGCCACAGGAAAGTCTTTGTTTACATTCATCCAGGTTAGCAATCTCAAAAGAAAAAAGAGAATTTTCTTTTGCAATGTTGAGTAAAAACCAAGGATTAAGTTTACTAAACTAACTTGTTTCACGTGCCTATTTTTGAAGCAATTACTATTATTATTAAAAGGATGGACTCTGTTGACCGGCCACCACGGGTTGTGCACTACTCCTATTCCTGGGGATAGGGAAGGTCAGCTCCTCCCATGGCCTGAAAGAGCAGGAGTATGTGTTCTCCAGGAAAATGAATATCCTGTCATCAGAGGAAAGGGGAAATGGATGAAGGATGCTAGGCAGCAAAACCTAGTGGGTCAGTCAGCACGTTCCTGGAACTCTCCAAGCCCAGGCTTAGAGGTTTCCACAGAGGTTTCACTACATAGGCACAACTGATCAAACCATGGGTCACTGGTGACTGAACTCCACTTTTAACTCCTCTCTCTCTGCCCTGAAGAATGTGGGGTTCGGTCTTCCAGGTCACTGGCTCCATCCTGAAGCTACCCAGGACACCACCAAAACTCCAGAGTCGCTCTGTCAGCATAAACTGGGGTAAGATGGAAAGGGGTTTGTTGTGAATAACAAGGCAGTCCCAACACAAGGTCCAGCTGAAGCTCTGTCACTAAGAAAATGCTCAACACCTTCCCATTCCATAATTTAATTAAGGGTTTATAGTTAAAAGGTCAACTCATTCGTGTACTGTCCTTTCTAGGAAATTCACCTGACTTCTCACAGGAGTCTTCCGGTTAAGCCCAGGGCTCCAGCATGTATGAGGTCCACTTTAAACCCTTCCCGGGAAGGTTTGCAAGCACCTGCGGTCCATCCTTCCATCCCCGACTGTGTCCTCACCCACTGCAGCACTTCCCTACTTCCCTCAGACATTTTCAGGCATCTGTGAAATTTAAAAAAAAAAAAAAAAATCTTTTCCCCTGGGAGGGGGAGAGGTGGGAGGGTATCTTGTTTTCCAAAGGAATCACTACAATTGTAGCCACGTTGGCTGCCAAGCCTCAAAGGCAGTATTTCTGCTCACACAGCCTTCTCAGCATTGTCTCTACTATGAGGGGACGTGAGAGGCAGGATGTGAAAAGCGACCTGCCCGCAGCAGCTCTGTTTCCAAGCACAAACAGCAGTAAAAAGTAAACGTTGTGGCAAAACCGGAAGAGGTCAGCAAAGCTCCTCTGGGCCCCAGCCTTCATTTGGATCCCTCCCTACAGTCTTTCCTTTCTCCTTCACAGGTTCCCATCATCTTCCTCCTTCCTGCCGCACAGGAAGGGACAGGGAAAGATCCACGCCGTGGAGGTGAGGAGTGAGAACCAGGACAGGAGACTTCTGAGTGAGCTGATGCTGATACTGATCAAACATGACCATGGGGGAATTCCTGGGCGGTCCAGTGGTGAGGATTTGGTGCTTTCACTGTGGTGGCCCAGGTTCAATCCCTGGCGAGGAAACTAAGATCCTACAAGCCACACAGTGTGGCAAAAACAGAAAGACAAACAAAAACACCGTGACAACAGGATCAGAGACTGAAAAGCAAATTACAGATTCTTCAAAACTCACTAAGTGGGACGAGAAGAGCCCAGATGTAGTTGGGCCAGATATGACTAACACTAATTACAAAGTCATTCCATTCTCTAATCTCAACATAGACTCAAACTGGCCTTGAGGTCACTGTACCATCCCAACCACCATCACCTGGATACCTCATGCCCTCTTTTCTTCCAACTCATTCAGTCTTTCTAATGACAGCCAGAGGGCACGTCTTAAAACACAAACTGAGTCATGTCATTCCCTTGCTTAAAGGTTTTAACTATTTCCAAGTCCTCTTAGACTCAAATCCAAAATCCTTATCCCGACTCAAAAAGCTCCACATCTCTAGCCTCCATCAACTCTTGTGTCTTATCACTCTCCCTCCTTGCACTGAGCACAAACCACCAAACTGTTTCTCAAGATAAGAAGTTGCCCCAAGACCTGGACTCGTGGATTACTGCTTCCTAGAAAACTTTCTTGCTCTCTGAATATCATCTCCCACTCACAAATGAGACTTTAGATTTCTCTGTCAATTGCCCTCCTCTCAGTCTCAGTTAGGTTCCCCATACTGTCGTAACTATCAAATAAAGTGACAGTGTCAGTGGAGAATAGCTCTGTTAGTATATTCTGAAAAGATAAACCACTTTGTAGGTGTGAACGGTTCAATGTGTAGATTCAACTGGTTGGTGGGAAAGGCTAGTCCTAGTATAAGTAGTTTAGCCTGCACAGCATTAACTTAAATTCTCCAAGTTCCACCAGACATTTTCCATTTTCCTATTCATTCACCTGGTCCCCCTGGGGGAGATACAGCATTAAAGAAGTGGAGAGTGGGAAGAATGGCACGTAGCAAGAAGCATACTTAAGCGAAAGTTGCTCAGTCGTGTCCGCCTCTTTGCGACCCCGCCAGGCTGCTCTGACCATGGGGATTCCCAGGCAAGAATACTGGAGTGGGTTGCCACGTCCGTCTCCAGTGGATGTTCCCAACCCAGGGATTGATCCCAGGTCTCCTGCATCGCAGGTGGATTCCTTACCATCTGAGCCACCAGGGAAGCCCGAAGTATACTGAAACAGTGATTAGAAATTTGGACAGCAATTAGTGTGAACTGGGGCAAGTCAAACCTGCACTTTGGGCCTTAGCCTCCTAAACTTTGACAATAATCTCTAACATTCCTTCTAACTTTTACTTTTCAAGATACTAGACTATGGATTAAATCGCTCCTAATTCGGTAATTTTTCCTGAAGTGCTCTAATGTAAACTACTCGTCTTATCTTAGACACATGAGTGATATAGAACTCTGCTCCCCAAGGCATTCACTTCTCCCTGTGGACTTGTGGTCTTAGGATCTGCCTCTCCATAATTTCCTCTCATTAATCTTTGTGCATTAAAGATTTTTTATAAATTCTCATAAGAGAATTTAGCCACATGACAGCTATTTACAATTTAAAGACATTACCCTGACCTCCATTTTCTAAGTTAAACCTCTCCACTTCCTTTCACTCTGTGTATAAATCTTTCCAGACACCTCAGCAACCTTCTTCCCTACACTGGCCCTCTCCAGTTTATGAATGTCCATCTTAACATTTAGCTCCTGACTGAACTGTATATCCTCGCTGTGGCCTCAGCAGATCAAAGAGTATCTTCAGTGATCGAGGAAGAACGCTTCCCAAAGTATTTTGGTTTGCTTAACAACAAAACAAAAGCAAGCACTGGCTATTGAGATGGCTGTTGTCTTATCGTTTAAACCATCTACATTATACTGCTGCTTTTCATAGGAGTGGTTCCAGCTGAGCCTGAACTGGGAGGATTCCAGGTCTGAGATTATCTGATGAACTGGTAACCCACAGTTTCTGCATGAGGTGATTTTCATGGAGGAAATAGCTTGTGGGGAGGACTTGGTGCCAGAGAGCCTGGATGAAAGTTGGAAGTAAGGATACAGGTGTCTCTCAAATACAGTGTCTATCTAAGGCCTTTGAGAGATCTTAGATCTCTGGAGAGTCAGGCTGGCCATAACATTAGGGTATATACAAGAGATAGTGTCAGAGATTGGGTGAGAGGGCACTCCCCATTTCTGGTCATGACCTAGGGGAATCTGATGTGGTGAGTACTGAAGGAAAGAAACATGGTCTTTGCATGTACCTGTCTCTGGGAGAGGACTTGGGGCTCCCTTGTAACACCCCAACAAGCAGTAAGCCACAGCCAAGAGTGTGAGGTGAGGTGGGGGGGGGGAATCTGCTCCTCAGGAAGCAGGTGGTAACCTTCTAAGGACTCTAAGGAAGGCTGAAGGACACTTTGAAGATGAACTGAAATCCTGTCTCAGGCACTGCCAGGGAAATCTGAGCTAGGATAGTTGAATTATTACTAGTAATTAGAGCTCATTGGGACCAATAAGCTGAAGCAAAGGAAATTTGGGTTCTCTACTATTAATAGCTGATGCAATTTTCATATTTATTTAAATCTAGAGCATCCAAATCTTTTCTGAAAATTTCCCAAATGATGTCATATCTGCTGGTTTACATACTGCACTTTAAGTAACACAATAATTCGAATATATGACCACAGATCCTCTAAAAAAAAAAAAAAAAGTATAAGACAAAGAAGTCTCCTGAACTTGTAGTGTAATAAGCTGGCTTTACTGCTGTTAGCTAGCATCTTAGTGTCCATCTTTCTAAAACCTCTGACGCTTTTTCCTAGTTACTAAAAATGGACTTCTACTCCCAACATTTTTGCTGTCTTTGTGTGGTCACTGAAAATAAAGAAAGAAAACACTTTTGCAAAGGAAATGCCTTGGAAGTGAAGCTAACTGCTTAGGAGAAGGAAAAAAATTAGCTATTTAAAAGGATATATTAACATTAATCCTAGGAAATAGATTTTGAACTTTCGTTATTTTTGAAGTGATACACGATGTTCCAGAAGGACTAGTAAATGAAAGGAGAAAAATAAGTTATTTTGATATGATTTCCTCACTTTTTTAATCCTAACATAAACTGCTTAGAGTTCTGTAGAGACTTTATCCCTGTAAAATCAGTAAAATCAAAACATAAGCTTACAGGAGGCCCCCTGGTGATCTGGAGATCATTTTGGCGGAAGCTGGGGGCGGGGCGGGGCGCGAGAGAACAGGAAGTGACGCCACCCTGAATGACAGGCCCTGCTCTCAGCCTTCAGCCCATGTGGCTCATCTCTCTTCCTTTAAACAAGGTCAGAGGATCTTTGCTCTCGTCCTCAAGCATCACACTCCAGAGCCCACACAGAAAACCCTTTGGAGCAACCAATCTAAAACACAAGGCAGCCCCTCGGAGATGAGCACGCCAGCAGAAACTCGACGTTCCGCTGGTGTATGGAGGGGTCTGCTGACACACCTGTTGCCACTGGAAGATGGCGTCTCAGAGAGGCACAGCCCAGTCCAGGGTCGACCTCCAGCGCCAGCCCCTTGGACGCTCTCCTCTTCCCTGCTGCGGTCTGGAAGGTCGTGGGGCCTCAGCTCTCCAGCAGCAGTAGTGGGTGACCCTGTCCACTCAGGCTCAAGGAACTTTTCCTTTGACAGTGAGGAGCAGACGTACTTACACAGCACTTCTCCAACAGAGGCTCTCTGAGCATAAGAATAATAACTTCAGAAGCCAACGTGACGACCATCTGGCTTCTTTTGATGGGTCAGGCCCAAGGAAGTCATATTTAAGGGAACAGACACCTTGCATGTGGACGGCGGAAAGGCAGCTGCCTCAGGTAAAATGCAGGCAGGCAGGGGTCTAAACTTGGATGGGTGACAGATAAAGAAATTGACTCTGTCCTTTGATTTCAGCCTGCGGAGTCAAGTATTGCTTTTACATCGCCTTCCATTTTATTGATTTTTTAGTCCTCACCTACATTTTTTTAAATGAGAAAGCTTATGACAAAAGCCAAAAGTCCAACAGACCCCTTAAAAAAAATAATAAAAGGGCCTGGATTGGAAAACCAGGAAAGCACTGAATTATAAAGTCTAAGCTAATTTTTAAATTTTTGTCTAATAAGAGAAAATATATTTGACCCAAAAATTCTCCTATCTCTAAGATGACCCTTCTTCATCTTGGGTTTTCCCAATTTGATTAAATCACAATCAGGACTATCCTATGGCTCCTGGGAACTGGTTCTGCCAACACTGGAGAGTCAGAAACCCACTGTCTTGTTTCTGGACTTTACGCACACCTCTATGCAGGGAATATGATGGTATTATAATTTATAAATTCTACTTCTGAAATAAAGATGAATTACTGGACTTTAGTATACAAGCCTGTATATTGTTACCCTGCTTATTTAACTTATATGGAGGGTACATCATGTGAAATCCTGGGCTGGATGAATCACAAGCTGGAATCAAGATTGCCAGGAGAAATGTCAACAACCTCAGATATGCAGATGCTACCACTCTAATGGCAGAAAGCGAAGAGGAATTAAAGAGCCTCTAGATGAAGGTGAAAGAGGAGAGTGAAAAAGCTGGCTTAAAACTCAGCATTCAAAAAACTAAGATCATGTCATCCGGTCCCATGACTTCATGGCAAATAGGAGGGGGAAAAGTGGAAACAAGTGACAGATTTTATTTTCTTGGGCTCCAAAATCACTGTGCACAGTGACTGCAGCCACGAAATTAAAACACTTGCTCCCTGGAAGAAAGCTATGACAAACCTAGACAGCATATTAAAATCAGAGACATCACTTTTCAACAAAGGTCCATTCAGTCAAGGATATGGTTTTTCCAGTAGTCACGTACGGATGTCAGAAATAAATGAGGTTGCTCAGTTGTATCCAACTCCTTATGACCACATGGACTGTAGCCTACCAGGCTCCTCTATCCATGGTATTTTCAAGGCAAGAGTACTGGATGGATTGCCATTTTGAGATGAACCATAAAGAAGGCTGAGCATCAAAGAACTGATGTTTTTGAACTGTGGGGCTGGAGAAGGCTCTTGAGAGTCCCTTGGAGTGCAAGAAAATCAAACCAGTCAATCCTAAAAAAAAAAATCAACCCTGAATATTCACTGGAAGGACTGATGCTGAAGCTCCAATACTTTGGTCACCTGATGTGAAGAGCCAACTCACTGGAAAAGACCCTGATGCTGGGAAAGATTGAGGGCAGGAGAAGGGAGTAGCATCCATGACTCAGTGGACATGAATCTGAGCAAACTCCAGCAGCAATGAAGGACAGGGAAGCCTGGCGTGCTGCTCACCATGGGGGTCACAACGAGTCAGAAACAACTTAGTGATCGAACACTGGACTTGAACTGTCAAATAACTTTAAAAACTGACATCTCTTAAAATAGCAATTATTTCAATATGAGTTCCAACAATTATGGTGAAAGGGCCCGTGTATGCTAAATATGTAGTAGGCAATGCTCATATCCTGAGATGCTACCCTCCTGTTTGTGTTTTTAAACCTGACAGATGACAGCATCTGCTTCTCTATTTATTTGTTTATGGTGATTTTTTAAATTGGGTGTGACCACATATACATATATATACCTACCTAACATTAAGATTACCAGTTTTAACCATTTTTAAGTGTACAGTTTAGCAGCATCAAAGGCATTCATCTTCTTTTGAATTTCTGCAACTCAACCTCCACTCTTAGACATTCCCATAAAGAGAAACCTATAGACATTGTTGTTCTTCTTGGGGCTTTATGTCTATTTACCTCTTAACAAAAAGTACAGCTCAGGAGGTAAGGTTTACCATAAAGAAGTGCACAAAGGATCTTCAAAGAAGAAAGACAATGAGACAAAGCACCCTGTGTTAGCAGGCCTTTCTGCTGTCCATAATATAATCCCTCCTTTCCCCTCTGCTCTCTTAGGGGTAGAGCAGAAGGAGCAGAGTAACTACTCTGTGTTGGTTCAGCTGGTTCAGCTGGTATTTTAGCCTTGATGTTTTCATCCATAAAATGGGGATAGTAATACTGGTATCAGTGTTGCTATACGATCTAAAAGAGGCAATACGTATCAAGAGGAAACTTTAACAATTACTGTGCACAAATTGGCTATCACTCATGTGAGATTCTGGTCCCAGTTATCACTATTAGGCTGCAAGCTCCGGGAGAGTAGCACCTCGGTCCTGCATGTGGCTCTGCTGAGCCCTCAGCCTGAGCTCACAACTGGCACCTAGCAGATACTCCTTAAACATACGGAGGGGCAAGATGTCCCCATTTTTCTGAAAGGTCTTACTGTATCCAGGACCATCAGAGGTGTAATCACAAAGAAGATGGAAATAGACGGGAAAAGAAAGAGATTCTGTATGGTTGGTGGCCCTTGGGGTGCACCCTGAGCGGAATTACCATCAATACCTGAAAACTGGTGTTCAAGTAACAGCACTTATAACCAGCCCAACTGGACAAAGGGCATATGAACCTTAAAACAAGCATGATTTCACTCAAAATTCTGAGTCAAGGAAGTTATGTGAAAAATTTACATTAGTGCACAAATACGGACACCTATAAGGATGTTACATACAAAAAAAAAACAGAAACCACCTTCTCATACAACAACAGGGACAAGCAAATAAGTATATAAATCCAGACAATGTCACAGCATTTGGGCTTAGAGCAGGTTGCCCGAGATATGCCACAATGGCCTATTGATTATTTTGAATTAAAGTTACTTCAGAAACAGCCATTGGCAGGTGGAGAGGATGAATAAAAAAGATACTCTGATGCCTCTCCTTCCCCTACCCTGCTGAAATGGGGAAATAAATCTCCCCTGTGAAAGTAACTTTCCTGTACCAGGATTATAAAAAGCATCCTTGTCACCAGAGTTGAGGAATTTAAGGCTAAGAATGCTGTATAAACAAACTGTGTTGCTTCTCCATTAATCTGCTACCTAAGCACAAGCCTCTTGGTTAACTCTTCACAAATGACTTTTTCTTTGTCTGAAAGTGATATATGAACAGCCTGATTTCATCACTTTGTGGGGGGTATTTCTATGAGGGGCTTCCCAGGTGGCTCGTGCATGCGTGCTAAGTCGCTTCAGTTGTGTCTGACTCTTTGCTACCACCATGGACAGGCTCCTCTGTCCATGGTAGCTCAGTGGTAAAGAATCGGCCTGCCAAGGCAAGAGACACAGGAGATGCAGGTTCAATCCTTGGGTCAGGCAGATCTCCTGGAGTAGGAAATGGCAAGGCATTCCAGGATTCTTGTCTGGAAAATTCCATAGACAGAGAAACCTGGTGGAGTACAGTCCACGGGGTTGCAAAGAATGGGACATGACTGAGCATGCACACATTTCTATAAGATCTTTGTGTGTATGAATAAAGTTGTTTTTTTCTCCAGTTCATCTTGTGTCAATTTAATTATTAGAGCAACACAAAGACCTCAAGGAACTGGTAGGGAGGAAATTTCTACCTCCTGGACAATACAATGCAGCCAACCTTTAAAATGACTGTATCAAGGTGTATTTATTAACAAAGAAAGATACCTAGATTATACTCACTTAAAGACTGCCGAGCAACAGACACACAAAGAAAAATACGTGTAACGAAATGCTAACAAAGATGATCTCTGGGCTTATTATTACTTCAATTTTTTTTTTCTGAATTTTGTCCTGTTTCTAGAATAAGGATGGGTAATTTGGGTAATTTTGTTAACACCAACAGAAAAAGAAAACGTGGTCTCAAACATGCTTTAAGGAATCTAGGAGGCTTGGGAGACATAGTAAAAAGCCCCGGAGAACAAAGCCTTTATATTTAAATTTTAGTGAGGTGACTTGCAGGGGAGGCAGGGCCTACAAGATGCCAATCTAACCAGTCAGTTGACAAATCTTTGTCCAGTGAGTCATTTGGTTGAGAAGAATGCCAGCCATCTCTGCCTGCAGCGTCCTCCACCTCACCCACCATGGCAGCCTCCCGCCAGCCTCACCTAGAAACCCACTGTCAGCCTCAATGCCTTTCCTCCCAGATTCAAGGTCCAGGCACCTGCATGAAGTAAAGGGAGGAGATGCCCAAGCTCTGGGTCACTCATCCAAGCCTTTTCCTTCTTCCAGAGGAGAAGTTGAGCCTGGAGACTTCAGGGTGCCTCCCCACAGTCCCTCCTATACGGGGACCCAAGGCAGAGGGGTCACTGGGAATCAACGCACAGACAGTAATTTTCCTCCTGTTTGGTAAGCCCTTGGAACAATCTGATGACTCGATTTTTAAAAATTTGTTCTACCAAAAAAAAAAAAAAAAAAGTGCTCTGCAGTAAGAGCAAGCAAGGAAGTATCAGTTCTGTTTTCTTTTGTTGTTTGGGTTTTTGTGCAGTTGCTACATTTTCCGGTTGAATATTGCTTCACTATCACAACGTCCTCTCTGCTTTGCCTCTCCAGCTTTCTTGCTTTACTCAAAGAGCCCTGGAACTTGCCATTCCTGTAGAGGATATAAACTTATTCAAAAACCCCTACCACTATAGTAGTGAGACTACTGAAAATTCACCATTCTTCCTCTGAAAATGCTTTCTTGTGGCTGTATTTCCAACAGCTGCCAAGCTCAGAACATGCCCCAGTCGTCTCAGTCTGTCCAGAAGGTCTGGAATGCTGGGTGATTCCAGGAAAGACCTGGCGCCAGGCTCCCCCAGGAGCGGAGGCCCTGTGGCACAAGCATCTCACTGGGCCCTGAGTGGTTTGTGTCAAAGTCTGGAGAACCAGCCTCGGTTTCCCCTAAGCATGGAGTCACTGGTCCAAGGACAAGTCCAAAGCCGGGGTTTTCAAGACCACATGCTGGGCCCTGCCATCCTTTTCTGGACTTGAAGAGAGAAGGGAGGGAATCAAGGAAGAACCACAACATTTGTTTGGGGGGATGATAGTTTTTTTGTTTTTGTTTTTTTCAAGCAGCTGTGAGCTTAGAGCACAGGTTCAATAATGGCTTTAGGAAGCCCCACATGTTGGGTCGATGAATCTGCTCAGACTCTGAGTTCCAACTGAGAAAAACCCCCTTGCTCAGAAGGCATGTGCTAGACATTTCAGGAGTGGGTCTGGCTGGATACCTAATTCAGATCAAACGAGGCCAGGAATCAATCTTTCTCTTGCTAACCCTTCATTCACATTCCTATATGCAGCCTTCATTTTCAGCACACCCTCATGTGAAGGCTTGAAGAATCCAGGCTTTCATTCAGCTAGGCTAAGGAAAGAGTGCTTCTCTCCTTCTGAATAGCTCCACGTTAGTCAGAGGACTGCTTCATCTCACTGACCTGCATAGCGTGTCCTGTCTACTTAAACAAATCAGAAGGTCTGAAAAGTGAAATGAGTGATTGGCTGGGTCTGGCCCTCAGTGAGAAATAGATTTAAGGGCCTAGATCTGATAGATAGAGTGCCTGATGAACTATGGAATGAGGTTCATGACATTGTATAGGAGACAGGGATCAAGACCATCCCCATGGAACAGAAATGCAAAAACAAAAAAAATGGCTGTCTGGGGGGGCCTTACAAA
>SJYX01018787.1:63131-82264 GCA_006410675.1 Oreotragus oreotragus | reverse complement strand
TCCTTCCCGTACCATCCCTCTGGGTCATCTCAGTGCACCAGCCCCAAGTATTCAGTATCACGCGTTGAACCTGGACTGGCGATTCATTTCATATATAATATTATATATATTTCAATGCCATTCTCCCAAATCATCCCACCCTCACCCTTTCCCAGCTTTGTATTCTATTATAAATTAATCAGTATGGTATGGACGTAACAGAAGCAGAAGATATTAAGAAGAGGTGGCAAGAACATACAAAAGAACTATACAAAAAAGATCATCATGACCCAGATAACCATGATAGTGTGATTACTCACCTAGAGCCAGNTGTAAAAGGATTCTTCCTTAATATCCCAAGTCCTTCTAGTAAACAGTGACCTAAGCCTAGAATTTTCATGTCTTCTCTCCCATTCATTCTTTTTTTCCAGTGAAATTTTTATTTTCTACAGTAGCCCTTTCCACTGTTTCAAGTCTTCTTTTTACATTCTTTAAGGGCATTCAAAAAAGATCATCATGACCCAGATAACCATGATAGTGTGATTACTCACCTAGAGCCAGACATTCTGGAGTGTGAAGTCAAGCGGGCCTTAGGAAGCATCACTATGAACAAAGCTAGTGGAGGTGATGGAATCCCAGTTGAGCTATTTCAAATCCTAAAAGATGATGGTGTGAAAGTGCTGCACTCAATATGCCAGAAAATTTGGAAAACTCAGCAGTGGCCACAGGACTGGAAAAGGTCAGTTTCCATTTGAATTAAGGGCAATGACAAAGAATGTTCAATCTACCACACAATTGTACTCGTTTCACATGCTAGCAGAGTAATGCTCAAAATTCTCCAAGCCAGGCTTCAATAGTACTTTAACAAAGAACTTCCTGATGTTCAAGGTGGATTTAGAAAACGCAGAGAAAGCAGAAATCAAATTACCGACATCCGTTGGATCATAGAAAAGGCAAGAAAGTTCTAGAAAAACATCCCCTTCTGCTTCACTGACTATGCCAAAGGCTTTGACTGTGTGGATCACAACAAACTGTGGAAAATTCTTCAAGAGACAGGAGTACCAGACCACCTTACCTGTCTCCTGAGAAACCTGTATGCAGGTCAAGAAGCAACAGTTAGAACCGGATGTGGAACAAAGGATTGGTTCCAAATTCAGAAAGGAGTACATCAAGGCTGTATATTGTCACCCTGCTTATTTAATTTATATGCAGAGTACATCATGAGAAACGCTGGCTGGATGAAGCACAAGCTGGAATCAAGACTGCCGGGAGAAATATCAATAACCTCGGAAATGCAGATGACACTGCCCTTATGGCAGAAAGAGTAGAGGAACTAAAGAGCCTCCTGATAAAGGTGAAAGAGGACAGTTAAAAAGCTGGCTTGAAACTTGACATTTAAAAAACTAAGATCATGGCATCTGGTCCCATCACTGCATGCCAAATAAATGAGGAAACAATGGAAATGGTGACAGACTTTATTTTCTTGGGCTCCCAAATCACTGTAGATGGTGACTGCAGCCATGAAATTAAAAGATGCTCGCTCCTTGGAAGAAAAGCTATGACCAATCTACATAGCATATGAAAAAGCAGAGATATTACTTTGCTAACAAAGGGCCATCTAGTCCAAGCTATGGTTTTTCCACTAGTTATATGTGGATGTGAGAAATGAACCATAAAGAAGGCTTAAAGCCTTCTCAGAAGTGATGTTTTTGAACTGTGGTGTTGGAGAAGACTCTTGAGAGTCCCTTGGGCTGCAAGGAGATCCAACTAGTCGATCCTAAAGGAAATCAGTCCTGAATATTCACTGGAAGGACTGATGCTGAAGCTGAAACTCCAATACTTTGGTCACCTGATGCAAAGACCTGTGTCATTAGAAAAGACCCTGATGGTAGGAAAAATTAAAGGCAGGAGGAGAAGGGGACAACAGAGCACAAGATGGTTGGATGGCATCACCAATTCAGTGGTCATGAGTTTGAGCAAGCTCCGGGAGATGATGAAGGACAGGGAAGCCTGGTGCGTGCAGTCCATGGGGGTCACAAAGAATAGGACATGCCTGAGAGTCTGAACAACAACAAAAATTAATCACTAAAAGGATGTTGCCTATAAGCTTACATTATGTATATAGCCCATCTCTCAGAACCCTGCCTCCAAGGTAATGAGCTAAAATAACTTTGTTTAGCTCACAGGAAACATCCTGACCAGGCCAACCTATGAATGACTGCAGGAAGGAAGAAATGAACACATCCCCTCCAGAGGCTGACCCTAACAGGAAATGTTTGGCTTTACTCCCTCTCTTTCAGGTATTAAAAAACCCTGAATTCTAACTCAGGCAAGATGGTTCTTTCGGACATAAGTCCACCATCTTCTTGATCTGCTCGCTTTCCAAAGAAGGTTTCTATTCCTTGCCCCAACAACTCACCTCTCAATTTACTGGCCGGAGGACACTGGACTCAGTAGCCAGAACTGCATACACACGCTCATGCCTAAAGCCATCACTGGCCTCTCAAGAGATAAACAACATCATGGTTCTGCTTGCAAGGAAGAAGCTGGGCACGGCTGCTGAGAAGGCAACCATCAATCACCACAATACTGGTGATGAAAACTCCGGTCAGGGAGTACAGAGAGAGGAGAGCTGTGTGTGGGAGAGAGCAGAGAGGCACTTCAGTCGTTTCATGTAACTTTTAAGAAAGGAATCTTTGGGATCACAAAGTTCTACCCCAAATCTTGGCTCTGCCACTTTCTCACTGTGTGAACCTGTACAATTATTTACCATTTATGCCTTTGTTTCTACAGCTTAGGTCAATATCTAAAGGATGTTTGAGAATAAAATTAAGCCACACAGAGTAAGTGCTCAATAAATAAGTGAAACTCTCCTTAGTACTTCTGGCCTGGCAATCAGCACAGAAGTCAGATCAGTTGCTATGCCAACAAGCACAGGAGCAGTGGAGTCCGTGTCTGCACGTGCTACCACGGCAGACCTCTCCTTCTCTAGAGCCCCAAAGGCATGTTCGGACGGAGGGGAAGAGACTAGGGATGTGGTCGTAGAACCAAACAGGATTCGACCTGCTTCCATTACTACCATTTAGGAGCTATGTCACCTTGGAGAAGTGATTCAATCACCTTTTGCTTCAGTTTTTTCATAGGCATTAAATTGTGGGATTACTTGGCTAGTGAAGTTGCTCAGTCGTGTCCGACTCTTTGGGACCCCGTGAACTGTAGCCCACCAGGCTCCTCCATCCATGGGATTCTCCAGGCAAGCATACTGGAGTGGGTTGCCATTTCCTTCTCCAGGGGATCTTCCTGACCCAGGGATCGAACCCAGGTCTCCCACATTAGAGGCAGACGCTTTAACTTCTGAGCCACCAGGGAAGCATTAAGTTGTGAGATTAAACAAATTAATACAAATGCCTGCCATGTAAACTGTCAACAAAGATCAGCTGTCATTAGCGGGTTTTCTCCTTCTGTAATAAAGACGCCCTTAATCTAGTCTGTCTCTCACTCATTTGGCAAATGGTCGCTATAAGAGCAGCAGAGGAAAAACCTGGCTTTCAATTCCTGCTCCTTCTCCTAAAAAGCTTCACAGTGTCTGGACATCATCAGATGCCTCACCAGATATGTGGTCAGCCCATCTACCTCGCTAGAGATGAGAGGCTCCAAACACAAAGTTTTGAAGACTGAAACTCAACATATAATGTCACCTTATTTATACTTCTGATAATTCTGATTTTTGTCTTTTTCTTTATCGCCCATGCTCTTCTTTGGCTTCCTGCCTGGAACTTTCTCTTCTTCTATGTTGCGACGAACCATCATCTTCAGTCGCTCCACTTTCCCTTCTACCCAAATCTTTACACATCATGACCAATAACCTTTTAAATGTGCCTCGAACTTTTTACTCTGGGATGGTGGTAAATACCTGTATATGTATTCTTTTTAAATTTTTTTAAATTCAATCTATTTTCCCCAGCCCACAGGAACTAGTGCTGAATCAGCATATGCAAAATGCTATTAAGAGCTAAGCAGAGGGTAGCCCTTATTATAAATGATAAGTAAAATATATGATGTCAATATACATATTGCCAAAGTCCTACTGTGTGCAGGGCACTAAGCTCCTGAGATGACTCAGAAACAGCTCCTGCCCTCAAAGAGATGTCCTACTCCAGTCTGGGAGCGAAGACTTGTCACTAAAGAAAAGCCGGAAGTAGTGATAGATTTCCTCTTCCTGGGTTTCAAAATCACTGCAGACGGCGATTGCAGCCGTGAAATCAGAAGACGATCGCTTCTCGACAGGAAAACGATGACAAACCTAGACAGTGTGTTGAAAAGCAGACATTACTCTGCCAGCAAAGGTCTGTATAGTCAAGGCTATGGTCTTCCCAGGGGTCACATACAGCTGTGAGAGCTGGACCCTAAAGAAGGCAGAATGCCTTTGAACTGTGGTGCTGGAGAAGATCCTCAAAGTCCCTTGGACAGCAAGGAATCAAACCAGTCAATCTTAGGGGAGATCAACCCTGAATATTCACTGGAAGGACTGATGCTGACGCGAAGCTCCTGTATTTTGCTCATCTGATGGGAACAGATAACTCATTAGAAAAGTCCCTGGTGCTGGGAAAGACTGAGGGCAGAAGGAGAAAAGGGCGTCAGAGGAGGAGATGGCTGGACAGCATCACCAATGCAATGAACATGAACTTGGGCAAACTCCAGGAGATCGTGAGGTACAGGGAAGTCTGGTGGGCTACAGTCCACCGGGTCGCAAAGAGTCAGACACGACCAGGCTACTGAACACCAAACATTACACATGAGCTACCCAGGGGGCGCTAGTGGTAAAGAGGCCTCCAGCCAATTGCAGGAGACATAGGAGACGTCGGTTTGATCCTGGAGCACAAAGACCCCCTGGAGGAGGAAATGGCAACCCACTTCAGTATGCTTGCCCGGAAAATTCCAGCGACAGAGGAGCCTGGTGGGCTGAGCACACACACACACAAACATTACACATATAACTACTTCTCAAATACATAATTAAAGTAATAAAGGACAATGAATTTTGTTCTTTTAGAAAGAACAATGAATTTCAATAGTTTTGAAATGAAAGTCATTGAGAAAGCATCAGAACGCAAATTTTCTCTAACAACCTTCAACATTCAATCTTTAATATTTCAAATGTTTGAGACTGTGTCAGTTTTTTGCAGAACAGATAAAACCCAGATGATAACTTGTTACAAGTGTAAATGCTTACAGGTTTCATTTGTTTATCCTTTTCTGATCTGGCTTGAAGGTGAAGCAGAGGCTGGTGTGAGCATGGGATGGTGACTTTGTCTAACCCAGGTGCTCAGCCCCAGAAAAAAAGGATGCTCCCCAGGGTGATGGGGAGAAAACGTGTTTACTGGATGGAAAATGGAATGAAATTCCCTTTCAGATTTCAGTTTCAGTCTGTGTTCTCTGTGGCTTTTGACGTAGCAGAAACCAACTCAGACTGACTCGAGCAAAACCATTCAAAATGTTATTAGGAACTCACAGAATTCACAGGAGGCTGAAGTTCAGGCTCTGAAAGCAGGCTGAAATCAAGGCTGCTCCAGAGTCTAAGGCATCAGGGTCCAGCCAGGCTCATTCTTCACATTCACGGGGCCCATGACAAGCCTACAAATGGGGCCCAGGGCCTGTGCTCACGACCCTGTCTCGTTCCAGTTCAGTTCAGCCCAGTCACTCAGTCATGTCCAACTCTTTGCGACCCCATGAATCGCAGCACACCAGGCCTCCCTGTCCATCACCAACTCCTGGAACTTGCTCAAACTCATGTCCATTGAGTCCGTGATGCCATCCAGCCATCTCATCCTCGGTCGTCCCCTTCTCCTCCTGCCCCCAATCCCTCCCAGCATCAGAGTCTTCTCCAATGAGTCAACTCTTCGCATGAGGTGGCCAAAGTACTGGAGTTTCAGCTTCAGCATCATTCCTTCCAAAGAAATCCCAGGGCTGATCTCCTTTAGAATGGACTGGTTGGATCTCCTTGCAGTCCAAGGGACTCTCAAGAGTCTTCTCCAACACCACAGTTCAAAAGGATCAATTCTTTGGTTGCTCAGCTTTCTTTATAGTCCAACTCTCACATCCATACATGACTGGAAAAACCACAGCTTTGACTAGATGGACCTTTGTGGTCAACTGCACCCCATTTCACTCCATAAGGGGTCTTTACACACTGGTAAGAAGCTCTCATCCAAGCTCCTTCTATACACCACTCCCCCTCCAAAACATGCTCTTAGCTACCCTTTGGACTTGGGAGTGTAAACACTGTGGCCTGATTTGACCTCACAGCTTGGGGCATGGAATACGCAATAAAAGTGGAGTCCTCTTGCCTCGACCTCGGAAAGGAGGCCAAACCTGTCACCTGTCCCCGCCAAGGCTATTCCAAGGAAGAGGCATCACCTGGGTCCTTGGGCTTCCCCCCAAGACAATCAAAAAAAGAAAAAAATCAAGGCACCGTGGGCACAGGCGATTGGCCAAATAGTCCTAAAGGAACAAAAACTTATGGCAGCACTTAAGATTGACTTTTCAATCCCGAATAGCTGTGCACTCTGTGCTCCTGGAGCACGCCTATCACCAACCCCACCCAAAAGAAAACAAATCTCTAGTCAATACTAAAACTGTTTAGTACACCCCAGGACCAGAGGCCAAAGAGTGTTTATTTAATCACTGCTGACATCACATCAACCTACCTTTCTACTTCTTTCCATGTAACCCCAACCCTGACCCCCAAAGTCCACTCCCTTGGAACTAATGTGAATAAACAAGAGAATAAAGAAAGGTATCATAGACTATCAGTTTAAAAATCCCTCAGATGGGCACAAGAATCCTTTGAATATGGCAACAAGGAGAAACACAGTTCTAGGACAAGACTGGGCTAGAATGGGACCTATAACAGAAACGTCCACCGTGGCTCCCTCCTGACCAATATACTGTCCTGGACATATACCCAAGACCCAAGGCAGGGAGGGAAACAGCATGCAATAGGGAAAAACAAGTCTGATGCCATATTAGATCTGTTCCTTTTACTTCAACCTTTGCACTCTGTTGCCTGGGCTTAGTCATGCTGGCTCTGCACCTTTTGTAAAAAGAATGTTGCCTATAGCCTGAATTACACAGGTAAGGCTACTCTCAAGGCTCTGACCTTTAAGAGTCCATTCACATGGCTGCGATCCAAAACTCTACAAGCAATAAATGCTGGAGAGGGTGTGGAGACAAGGGAACCCTCTTACACTGTTGGTGGGAATGCAAACTAGTACAGTCACTATGGAGAACAGGGTGGAGATTCCTTAAAAAACTGGAAATAGCACTGCCTTATGACCCAGCAATCCCACTGCTGGGCATACACACTGAGGAAACCAGAACTGAAAGAGACACATGTACCCCAATGTTCATCGCAGCACTGTTTATAATAGCCAGGACGTGGAAGCAACCTAGATGTCCATCAGCAGGTGAATGGATAAGAAAGCTGTGGTACATATACACAATGGAGTATTACTCAGCCATTAAAAAGAATGCATTTGAGTCAGTTCTAATGAGGTGGATGAAACTAGAGCCTATTATACAATGAAGTAAGTCAGAAAGAAAAACACCAATATAGTATATTAAATGGCAACCCACTTCAGGATTCTTGCCTGGAGAATCCCACGGAGGGAGGAGCCTGGTAGGCTACAGTCCATGGGGTCACAAAGAATCGGACAAGACTGAGCGACTTCACTTTCACTTTTATGGAACTTAGAAAGATGGTAACAATGACCCTATATGCGAGACAACAAAAGAGACACAGATGTAAAGAACAGACTTTTGGACTCTGAGGGAGAAGGAGAGGGTGGGATGATTTGAGAGAATAGCATTGAAACATGTATTTTACCATATGTGAAATAGATCACCAGTCCAGGTTCGATGCATGAGGGAGGGTGCTTGGGGCTGATGCACTGGGATGAACCTGAGGGATGGGATGGGAAGGGAGGTGGGAGGGTGGCTCAGGATGTCAATATATGCAAAACCACTACAATAGTGTAAAGTAATTAGCCTCCAATTAAAATTAAAAAAAAAGAGTCCATTCACATAGAGGTAAAAAGTTGCAGAACAGAGAATAACATTTGTTTTATTGGAGTTTTACGGGAACATCATGACCTGACCTATGTGGACAACTGCAAGAACAAAGGATTCCTACACCAAGAAGTTTGCAGCAACTAACCACGTTCCTCCCTCAGCTTGCCTTTGAAAATTCCTCACTGAAACCCTTCCGGGAGCTTGAGGTTTTGGGGTCATGAGCCACTCAGCTCCTTGCATGGCCCTGCGATAAACCACCCTCTGCTCCAAACTCTGGTATTTCAGCCTGTGAGGCTTCCCTGTGCATCACTGGTCATGCTGATTCACACAGCAACAAGCAGAAAAGGAGCTCAGAACATCAGAGGATTCTCACTAAATGGTCAGCCACCTTAAGTTTCTATGTCCAGTCCCTGCTTATAAAGCAGAGACCTAGGCACTGAATGTACAAAATGAATTATTTAATGAAAGCTTCACATGTGTGCAGGTAGCAAGGAGGGAAGGAAGCCATCTTTAGAAACACAGAAGCCTACGTGTACTGATTTGTTACACATATTGTTACTGGAAAAGGCAAGCTGCCGAGCACTGTGACAAGTATGGTGACAACCATGTGAAAAGAAGGAAGAATTACAAGTACACTCATACCTGCATATGTTTAGAGTACCCTGGAAGGGTATATGAGTAAGTTAATGAAAGTGGGACGCAGGGACTGGTGGTGGGGGAGCTGGGAATGGAGGGAGTGATGTGAAAGCAAAGGAAACAAAAGCTGAGATGCCCTTGTTCATAATATTACCCCAGAGATTCATAAAAGAACAGAACATGTACTATACAAGGAAAGTCAGCTGCAGTGCTGGACATTAATAAGGATGCCCCGACCCCTGTCAGAGAATAGATTCTCCAAGAAGTCAAGTCAAGCAGATGGGATATTTTAAAAGAAACTGCTGCCAAGTCCAAGCTCATTCTGCACGGTAAGCCAGTATATCCACCATGAGCTGCTGGGGCAAGGAATATGATTTTATTTTGAAAGCTGGCAGACTGAAAAGTTGGCAGACTAATAATCATCTCATGGTGTCTGCATGCCAGGTTCTCTTAAAAAACAAAGAAGGGTGGAGGTGAGGAATTAAAGTTTAAAAGGCCATTAATCTTACAAATACCTCCTGGAATGGCCAGCCCTCTGACCTAGGGATCAAACCCGTGTCTCTTACGGGTTGGCAGGCAGGCAGGTTCTTTACCACTAGGGCACCTTGGAAACCCAAAGTTCTGAGCAAAGGCACTTTGGTTTAACATTCAAGCAGAGGGGCAGGGTTCCCTGAGGCATGCCATTATGTATCAACAGTATCCTTTTAGTGAAAAGCGATGGGAAGCAAAGATTAAAGAAACAGATCCAACATGGAGGCAAAATTGGCTCTTCCCTGCAGACAAGATCATTGGGAAATCCTGAGTTAGTTGACAGATGTATGATCAATTGAGACCCTGGAATTTGCTTCCAGAATTTATTTCTTTTGTTTCTCTTGCTTCCTGTTTATTCCTTATGTAGAGGAAGCAAAAAAAAAAAAAAATCAGCAACATTATTTTCTAATATTTGAAGAAATAATTAAACATGAACAAAGGAAATTCTAAGAAGCCAAGAGGCACAAGAAGAAAGAAGTACTCAAATGCTTTAGCCAATTACTAGGAAATTTCTTAAATGCACTCAGCAATGTGGAAGGGCACCTGGAGAAGGAAATGGCAACCCACTCCAGTATTCTTGCCTGGAAAAGTCCATGGACAGAGGAGCCTGGTGGGCTGCAGTCCGTGGGGTTACATGACTGAGCATGCGTGCGTGAGGGTAGAGGGAGATAGGTTAGTAGCAACAAACTGGTAGAACTAAAAAAAAAAAGAAAGAAATGTGGAAGGGCAGATCTGCCAAAGAGAAAGGAAATGTGAAGGCAGAGCAAAGGTGAACAAAGACTATTATAAAAAAGAAATCAAAACCTACACTCTTCCCAAAGAGGAAAGAAACAAGGAATTCAAATGATTGATCTATTAACGGAATACTAACCCTACACTTGTAAAAAAAAAAAAAAAGAGTCGCAGGTATGTTATTAAAATTCTGAATATACCTAAGTAAATAGAGTTTTAATTAGTAAAAGGGCAAGAAAGATGATACTGTTTGAAAGAACATGGCTTCAAAATGGTTTTAAAAGATTTGTTCTTGTCTGTTAAAAATGTGAACTGAGGAATAAGAGGACACTTGGTGCTTCGCTCCAAAATATGTCCAGGGGTTAAGGAAGCTTCCAGAATGCTACCGTGGTAGCAGACAAGGACATCCTGATTGCCATCACTGCAATGATCCTGAGGCACCCCCAGGATCCTGGATTGGCTCCAGCTGGGGCCAATCAACTGGCGCACTAAACAAGGTCTGCAGGGCTTTGAGTCCAGTATTAGTACACAACCCCCTTCTCTCAAAAGAAACTTACCTAGTGCATCTGTCTTCATCACTCCACAGATAGACAATGTGGGTACAGAGGAAGGTGGGAAGCAAAGGAAAAGCAGGCCTAGGAGGTAACTCACCACAGAAGAAAGGGGAGAAGCAAGCAGTAACTTCTAATGACCCTCGTGGGAGTGGGGTGACTTTACAAACAGCCTCTGATTTACTCCTTACAACCACTCAGGGAGGCAGGCACTGTTCAGTTCAGTTGTGCAGTCCAGTCTGACTCTCTGTGACCCCGTGGACTGCAGCACGCCAGGCGTCCCCGGCCATCACCAAGTCCCCGAGTTTGCTCAGCCTCGTGTCCACTGAGCAGGTGATGCTATCTAAGCATCTCATCCTCTGGTGCCCCCTTCTCCTTTTGCCTTCAATCTTTGCCAGCATCAGGGGCTTTTCCAATGAGTCAGAGCTTTGCATTTGCTTCAGCATCAGTCCTTCCAATGAATATTCAGGACTGATTTCCTTTAGGCTGGTCTGATCTCCTTGCAGTCCAAGGGACTGTTATTCTGTTTTTCAACTGAAGAAACAGGTGTCAGGAGGTTAAGTACGTGCCTGAAGTCACTCAGCTCCTGCAAGCTGCTCTGCTTGGAGGGGGCTGGGAAGGGGTACAGACGGGGGTGGGGTAGCTCAGAATCTCCCCTCAAGCGCCTTAACCTCACTTCTATCGGAGCCAACCTAATTTCACACATGGCCTATATTCCCATGTGCCCAAGTTAATTTGTAAGATTGTCCTACATTTCCCCTCAGAGAGTGACTCTATTTGAAGGCTCTTCATCACCAGGGCACAAACATCTTTTCTAATGGGTACTGTTTCTGCTAATGAAGGCAGACTAAAAGCTGGATGGGGCAGGAGGGCAGTTTCTGACTCACCCTCTTTGGATTCCTCTATGAAAATGGACCCTGGGGATTCAAAAGAAGCAAGATGATCAAAGGCATGGCTGGAATACCACTTTTCAAATGGCTGAAAAACATTTGAACATGGCTTCTGTCTGACCCAGAAATCAAGCTTCTACAACTAAAATCTGTTCAGATATTCACCCAGAATATCTCTGCCGTTCCTCTCTCCCAAGTGCCTCTGGAACCACAGAACATCTCCACTCAAATATTCCGGAACACCTCCTCCCATTGGCAAAGGAGGACCGAAGCGATCTAATTTTAGGGTCTAACAGTTGGCATGCAATTAAAACTATATTTATTATGGGCTTCAGAGGAGAATAATTTATTTATGGGTAAATTAGGATCACTGTAATACAAACATGCTCCCACGGATTGGGAATTAGCTATGCTCAACCAGGGACTGTAAGAACTCTGCCATTTTTACAATACGGGGCTCTCTGTTTCAAAACAAGCAAGAGATCAAAGGCTTCAAGTCCACTCTATACCATCATTTCCAATCCCCGTGGCAGGGTGCCAGTCAAGACTGTATTTTAGCATTGGTTATGATCTGAGGAATTTGATCAAAGGATAAACAAGATGTGTTCCCCTTCCTGAAAAGGTGTTCAGTTCAGCTCAGTTCATTCACTCAGTCGTGTCCGACTCTTTGCGACCCCATGAATCGCAGCACGCCAGGCCTCCCTGTCCATCACCAACTCCCGGAGTTCACTCAGACTCACATCCATCGAGTCAGTGATGCCATCCAGCCCAGTGTTAAAGTTCAGAAAAGCAAACTCAGACTATTTTGGTTCTGTTTTTTGCTTTCCAAAGTTGACCGACCAGATATTCAGGCTGGAAGAGCTACGTCTAATTAGGCTGATTTATTTTGTGTCATTGAATTAGGTAGAAGAGCATGCATGCCTTATTATTTAAATAATGAGAAATGCCAGCAAAATAAATGAAATCGCGTATAGTGTCAAACCACAGTTCTCCCGAGAACAAGGTTTCTATAAAACTCCTGTCTGCCAGTTTAGTATCACCTTTTATTTTCTGTTTAGGAGATTCTCAACCTGGTCATAGAATGTACCCACCTTCACCACAGTAGCTTTACAAAAATACATAAAGTAGAGAAAAGTACCAGAAATTGTATGTCCCTCTCAACTCAAAAACTATATCACAATATTCTGTGCAGAGTAAAATATTTTGATTTTAAATGTGTTCTTGTGTCCTGATATAGGAAAAAAATCTAAAACCTAGAGCTAGGATCTAGTTTTGTAGCTCTCTGTCATCTGATCTAGTTCCCCCAGGTGGAGGAACTTATATTATTGGTAACTTGTGTCTACATTCTCTGGATTATGTGTTTCTGCATTTCCTTTTTCTGCCCCACTCACAAGTATGTACTGGCCCAGGGAGAAGTGCTTCTATACGATTTACAACTAGGACCTTTATGGTCTAACCCATTCAGCATAAGGAAACATGAGAGCTGATAATTACCCGCCTCTTTTCCCCTCCAAACTGAATACACAGGCATCCTCCTCTTGGGTCAGTCTTCATCATCACCGAACCTGTTTTATTTTCATGAAAACATTTATTACTAAACGAAATAGTCTTGTTCATTTTTTCATGTAATTGTTTAGCATCCATCTCTTCTTAGAAGATGATTTCTGTGAGGTTGGAGAACTTGTCTTTGCAATCCAGCCTCGTGTCCCAGCATCTAGAAGACAGCCTGGCACATACAGATATTCAATCAAAGTTTGCTGAAGGAGTGAACTCCCCAACGATTCTGGGGAGTACAAAGGATTTGCTCTGAGAGTACTCAAGGTTCTGAGACTCTTCCAGATAGAAGGAGTCTTACAAGTCACTCAGAGTTGGCACATTTTTGCTAAAGGACCGGATAGTTGTATTTCAGACTTTGTAGGCCTTCCAGTCAAGGCCATGACTACTCACGTCTGCTGCTGCCCATGAAAACAGCCCTTGGGAAGGAACATTTGTGAATGAGCCTGGTTGGGTTCCAAGAAAGCTTCGTGCACCAAAAAAATAAATAAATAAAAAATCAGTGGCAGGACCTCCCTGGTGGTTCAGGGGCTAAGACTCCAAGAGCTCCCAATGCAGGAGGTCCTGGGTTTGATCCGTGGCAGGGAACTAAGTAAAACCCACAGGCTGCAACTAAGAGTTTGCATGCTGCAAGTAAAGATCCCGCAATCCCGCATGCCCCAACAAGACAGGAGACCCCACATGCTGCAACTAAGTGCATGCCAAATAAATAAATAAACACTAAAACAAGAACAGTCAGCGGGGGGCTGGCGTGTGTGGTGTCCTGCCCAGTGACTTCCTAAGAATACCTTTCACCAAGGGCAATAAAAGAAAATATAAGGATGTTTCTGTGAGGCTTTTCATAATGCAAATTTTTTTCATCTTAAAAGCTGTCCTTTTTTCTGCATCTATGTCCTTCCTTACATTTTTAGTCTTCAAAAGTATTTCTTCAGGTAAATTATAGTTGATGGTAAATTATTCGCTTTGTATTGTCAATATCCCTTCTTGGAAAAAAAAAAAAAAGTTGGCCACACTAATGGAATTCCAAAATATTTTGGGGGGAAATTTTTTCTATCCAAGAAATTCAAGCAGCAGAGAACTACTACGGTTCAAGCCCAGAGATGTCATTCTACAACCCGATTCTTATTTAAAGTCAAGAGACTCCTTTCTATTTAGGGTAAACAAAAGGGATTACTGAAAAACTCCTAGAAGTTTGTGGAATCTGGGAGAGAACTAAACACTAGAAGAAAGCCACCCCACACCATGTGACTGTGTTGGCAGAACACAGGCCTCTCTACTGCCCATTGCACTGAATCCACATCAGCAGGGACTGAACGCTAGAAATGCTGCCTCAGCTGCCCCAAAAGAGCAGATACCTCTAGCACCACGCCTATCAAAAGAACCGTGCTCCAGCCCACTCCCAGGCCTAGCCACTGCCTGCCAGCTTGCAGGCACTCCTCGTCTCACACAGACCCCTGGATTGAGCTGAAGCAGCATCACACGCAGAGAGCCCTCGGGGCCAGGAGGGTGAGAAAGACATGCTCCGCTCTGCAGCCTCTCTGATCAGGAGTCAAGAGAAAAGGGCGTTGGAGTGTGTGCCAAGTAAACCAGTTTACGGCACCTTCCATAAGAATCGGGAGGCCCAGAGCTCTGCCCCTTTATCTATACACCTGTTCGGACTGTTCCAGAGGACAAGGAATTGTTGGCCTGCGAATCTGAAGCATAAGAACATTTCTAAAAAGAAAAGCAGCATATCCAGAGGGTGCCTAGAGGGCTGACACCACGGGAACATTTCAACCTGTTAGTGAATGCCACTTTGTAGTAACAGAAAACTGAAGAACTTTTTACTCAGATAATTCAGATCTCAAAACAGTTCCGCCTGATCATTAAGGCAAAAGGAAAGAAACAAATTAACAACCCCCACCCCCTCCCCCACCAAAAAAAACTCTTACAATCTGAATAATCACTTCAGTCATTTTCTGTACTTACAGGCATATCTTGAAACCCTGCAGTTCAATAGGGTGTGGTCAGGAGCCGCTTTTTCTAAACAGCGCACATACCTCTCACACCTGAAGGGCCATGCCAGTAAAACTATCTGCCCCTGAACACGGAGGATTCTCTTTCAACAAAGTAAACCAATGAAATCACATTAGCTTCTTTCGAACTATTAATAGATCATTACTGTGAGCTAAGAGCTGGAAACAGCACAATTATACAAGGAAAGTTTGACTTATAATGAAAGTTGTCTGATGTGGTATTAACAATTCCACTAATCAGAGACTAAACACAACAAAGTTTCAGCAATTGTTACACTTGGACAGTGGAATTATAATGACAGTCATTTTTTTTAAAATGTCAAATATATATATAGCTGTCCCTCAGTATCTGCAGGGAACGGGGTTCAGGACCCCTCCCTGGATAGCAAAATTCACAGATACTCAAGTCCCTTATACTGTATTAAATGGCATACATAGCATTTGCCTATAACCTAGGCACATCTCCTGGTATACCTTAAATCATCCCTGGATTATTTATAGTATTATCACAATGTAAACGCCATGGAAGCAGTCACCAGGGCACAACAAGCTCAAGTGCTGCCTTCCTTTCTGGAATTATTATTCTGAATACTTTCTATTCACGATTGGTTGGCTCTGTGAATGTGAACCTGTGAACACAGAAGGCCAACTGTATATATATGTACATAGGAATCTCTTTATAATGCATTTATTATTTTTACCCCTTCATTAAATATTTATAGTTCATTAAGTTCAGGACTGTATTTAAAATATGTGAAAATGTTAGTCAGTCTGACTCTTCGTGAATATATGTGCCTAAAAAGATGTTTGAGCTATCATCCTCCTCTCAAGTTCACAACTGAATCAACCAAACTGAATAGCCAATGACGTCACCACAAACTCTACAAAAGGCCTAAGTGTTCTTAGAGTACTTATGTTACGAGAAACTGTTTGTTTTTGAGGAAAGAGCTGTGAATGCTGAGGTGCACCTGTAATTACTGGATGGACAAAGTTTATTATCCCGTGAAGGGAGGTGGGGTTGGGGAGGATTTGAAAGGTGAACACTGCCTTGTAGTGAAGAAAATAAAGACACACCCAGAGTGCTTCTTGTTTGCCAGACCTCCGTTCAGTAGTGTCCTCAATTTCTAATAGAACTCAATAATCAGACATATCATTGGTGATTATTTGTGTACCAAGCCCTCTTTTGACATGTCGCCCTTTTTTGACAACATGTCAAAAAATTATGGCCACTGCATTTTAGTGGCCGTAATTTTATTTTATTAGGTTGTTTATTTAACAACCATTAGGTTGTTATAATAAAATTCCAGAGACTGAGTGCTTGTCAACAACAGAAATTACCTCTCACTGCTCTGGAGGCTGGACATCTGAGATCAAGGTTCTAGGAGACTGTGTTTAGTGAGGGCCTGTTTCCTGGTACAAAGACTGGAGGCGGTCTTCTCACTGTGTCCTCCCGGGGTGGAGGGGGTGAGGAGCTCTCTGAGGTCTCTTTTCTGGGGACACTAATCCCATTCATGAGGGCTCTGCCTTACCACCTAACTGCCTCCTAAAGGTCTCACCTCCTGATACCATCACACTGGGGATAAGGTTTCTATGGATGAATGTGGGGGTGGAGGACACGAATCTTCTGCCAGAGTGTTTGCAAACAGCAGGCTGAAAAGACTGCCCAGCAGGGTTCTGAATACCGGAGCCAGTCCCTCCTCCACTAGCACTACTTTTTTCTAAGAGCTTTCATGTATTCGGGTAGAAGGCAAGACTTTAAAGCGGTTGGACCTAATCCTGTCCTAATCCTCTTCCTTTGGCTTATATGACGATTCTCTCCTAGGCCTGTGGTCAATTTTGCAGTCAACGATTCTTAGTAGTGGGATCTGCACAGTTCTGAGGCCCTTGTCTCCACCAGCACTGGAACTCTGGCAGCCTCTGGAATGTGTTTACATTCCAGGGCTTCACTCACAGAGAAACCGTCTTGTTTCATCGATCTCTACGTTGCAGCTTGCGCACGTTTTTATAAAAATGGAGTTGGTATTAGGGCAAAGCTGAGTCCACTGGCTATAAAAAGGGAACGTGTCACCAAGGAACAAAAGCAGAAGCAATGTGTGGTCCTCCCAACTACAGCATCTCCAGGGAGAATGGAGCTAATGTTTGCACAGGGATTTGGAACTAAATCACGTGTCTCCTTCTTCTAATCTATTCACTTCTACTGATCTAAACCTAGGCTGAGAAATTGAAAAAAAAAAAAAAAAAGCAGCACGTCCATAGTTGGCTCAGACGTATGCTGTCAGGGTTGACAGCCTTCAGCTTTGACAGATGTCAGCTGGTGGGGCCAGAGAGGCATCCGGGAACATGCTCACCGTTTGAAGCAGCCGGCAGATTTAGCAGGAAGGCCTGAGTGTCTGGTAAGTGGTTTCACATAAACAATACTTTCATCCATCCTGACCCAGCTACCTGGGTGGCCTGTCGGTGTTCCGGCGATAAAGAGCCTTGTGTTCCAGGACTGATAAGGCTCTCCAAACTCCACAAAGCTCCAGAACCGATGCAAGCCGTGGCAGGGGTGATCTGGCAGCTTTGCATCTGTACTGCCTGCCTGGAAGCTGACAGCTATGCAGGCTTCGTAAGAAAGACTTGTGCTCGACATGAGGATAATTGTTTTTTTTTCCTTAAGAAACCAGAGTCCAACTAACAAAATTTTTTATCTTAGAAAGCAACGAGCACCTTAGCACTGCAAATGTTTTAGCGGAGATCAAAAAATTGGACGGAAAGTTGGCCTTTACAGTCTCTTTCAGGGTCTTATGCTTCTTGCTGAAAAACAGACTCAAATGTGCCATTTTTCTCTGCCACTTCTGTTCAGCCCGTATACACATGCGTGAGAAAGTATTAAGTATCAAGAGTCAAGAAGCCCACTTTCTTACCTGACTGTACCACTGTGATGGTTACTTTCATGCATCAACTTGACTAGGCCACAAGATGCCTGTGTGTTTCTATATGTTTTGGGGTGGAATTAACATTTATATCAATAGGTTTAACACTGGACTAGTTTAACATTTTAATCAGTAAAGCGAACTGCTCTCCCTAATGTGGGTGGGCCTCATGACCCTCCCCCAAGTGAAAGACAATTCTCCAGCAGACGGCCTTGGGACTTGATCTGCACCAAAAGCTCACCACAGTCTTGACCAGCTGGCCCCTCCTGCACACCTGGACTTGCCAACCTTTACAACTGTGTGAGCCAATTCCTTATAACAAATCTCTTTCTCTAGAGACTCACTGGCTTAGAAAATGAACTTACGGTTGCCGGCGGGGTGGTACTGGGGGGTCGTGATGGGATACTTAGGGAGTTTGGGAAGGCCATGTGCACAGTTACACACTGTTATATTCAAAACGGATCACCAACAAGGACCTACCATATAGCACAAGGAACTCTATTCATTATGTGCCAGCCTGGATGGGAGGGGGACTGAGGAGAGAATGGATACAGGTATCTGTATGGCTGAGTCCCTTCACTGTTCACCTGAAGACCACAGCATGGTTAATCAGCTATGAAAGTGTTAGTCGCTCAGTCGCATCCAACTCTTTGTGATCACATGGACTGCAGTCCACCAGTCTCCTCTGTCCATGGAATTTTTTAGGCAAGAATACTGGAGTAGGTAGCCATTCCCTTCTCCACGGGATCTTCCCAATCCAGGAATCAAACCTGGGTCTCCTACACTGCAGGCAGATTCTTTACTGTCTGAGCCACCAAGGAAGCCTGGTGAATTGGTTATATTCCAATACAAGATAAAAAGTTTACATTTTGACAAAAATAAACTCAAAATGGATTAAAGATCTAAACGTAAGACCAGAAACTATAAAACTCCTAGAGGAGAACATAGGCAAAACACTCTCCGACATAAATCACAGCAGGATCCTCTATGATCCGCCTCCCAGAATACTGGAAATAAAAGCAAATATAAACAAATGGGATCTAATTAAACTTAAAAGCTTCTGCACAACAAAGGAAACTATAAGCAAGGTGAAAAGACAGCCCTCTGAATGGGAGAAAATAATAGCAAATGAAGCAACTGACAAACAACTAATATCAAAAATATACAAGCAACTTATACAGCTCAATTCCAGAAAAATAAACGACCCAATCAAAAAATGGGCCAAAGAACTAAATAGACATTTCTCCAAAGAAGACATAC
>SJYX01018787.1:6398-60319 GCA_006410675.1 Oreotragus oreotragus | reverse complement strand
GGGTGGGAGGTGGGAGGGGGGTTCATGTTTGGGAGTTCATGTACACCCGTGGCGGATTCATGTCAATGTATGCCAAAACCAATACAGTACTGTAAAGTAAAATAAAAATTAAAAAAAAAAGTTTACATTTTGAAATAAACAAATCTCTTTCTCTATACTTTCATATCCTATTGACTCTGTTCGTCTGGAGGATCCTAATAACTGTTTTCTCAGCCTCCATTTTCCATTCTAAAGTTGAGTTCTTAAGAATCTTGCCTGTGAGGCAAGACCATAAGTGAGATCTTCCCCATAGGTGAGATCAGCCAGACCCATGACTTGAAATATCATCATCTCGACAGTGATGGCTATATTTCAGCCACAATCTCTCCGCAGAGTTACAGACTGGACTACACTTCACATTTCTTCTTGGATATCCAATAAGATCCCAAGTGTAACATATCCCAGACAGAACTCTGCCCTCTACTCCCCCCCACCCCCTCCACTCACCCATCTTAATTAATGGTACCACCATATACCTAGTTGCTCAGGCTCAATACTTAGGAGGCATCCTTGATTCCCTCTTATTCCTTCATATCTAATATTTAAAACTTTAACAAGATGTATCAGTCATATCCAAAACGTATCCCAAATCTGTCCGCTTATCACTTCCACCACCTTGCCTCCCTCCATCCTAGGTCCTCTCATCTCTTCTCCCTAGAGCTGTCAGTGGCATTTTCAAACAAAATCTGACTGCATCACTTGTGTACTCGACACCCACCTGTGGTTTTCATCATGCTCGGAATAAAATCCAAACTCCTAATCAGGGACTAATTCATGGCAAATAGATGGGGAAACAAGGGAAACAGTGTCAGACTTTATTTTGGGGGGCTCTAAAATCACTGCAGATGGTGACTACAGCTATGGAATTAAAAGACGCTTGCTCCTTGGAAGGAAAGTTATGACCAACCTAGACAGCATATTAAAAAGCAGAGACATTACTTTGCCAACAAAGGTCCATCTAGTCAAAGCTATGGTTTTTCCAGTAGTCATGTATGGATGTGAGAGTTGGACTATAAAGGAAGCTGAGTGCTGAAGAATTGATGTTTTTGAACTGTGGTGTCGGGGAAGACTTTTGAGAGTCCCTTGGACTGCAACCTGTCCATCCTAAAGGAGATCAGTCCTGAATATTCATTGGAAGGACCGATGCTGAAGCTGAAACTCTAATACTTTGGCCACCTGATGCAAAGAACCAACTTGTTGGAAAAGACCCTGACACTGGGAAAGATTGAGGGCAGGAGGAGAAGGGGACGACAGAGGATGAAGTAGTTGGATGGCATTACTGACGCAATGGACATGAGTTTGAGCAGGCTCTGGGAGTTGGTGATGGACAGGGAGGCCTGGCGTACTGCGGTTCATGGGGTCACAAAGAGTCGGACACGACTGAGCAGCTGAACTGAACTGAACTGAATCAGGGCCTCAAAGGCACTACATGATGCTTTGCTCCTGTTTCTGACCTTCTGTCCTACCACTCTCCCACCTTGGTCTTTCTGCTACTTCTGGAACATCTGAGCTGATTTCCCATTGAGGACTTTACTTTTGCTGTGTCCTCTGCCCCAGAACAGAGAAGGCAATGGCACCCCACTCCAGTACTCTTGCCTGGAGAATCCCATGGACGGAGGAGCCTGGTAGGCTGCAGTCCATGGGGTCGCTAAGGGTCGGACACAACTGAGCGACTTCCCTTTCACTTTTCACTTTCATGCACTGGAGAAGGAAATGGCAACCCACTCCAGTGTTCTTGCCTGGAGAATCCCAGGGACGGGGCAGCCTGGTGGGCTGCTGTCTATGGAGTCGCACAGAGTTGGACACGACTGAAGCGACTCAGCAGCAGCAGCTGCCCCAAAAATTCTGTCCACAAATCTTCACAACAGCTTCCTCCTTTCCCATATTTATGTGTCAACTTAAAGCTCATGTCCTAAGATGGGTCTTCCTTAACTACCCTATCTCTTTTACTCCCTGCCCTTTCACCCCCCAGGACTGCTGTGATTTCCTCACAGCACGTGTGCTTGCCTTGAATCAGGGTGACCTCACGACAGAATTTATACCACTTGCTTCCTGGGTCTGGATGTTAGGACCCACTTGCAGAAGAGACTGGGCTTCTAGACTACCCCAAACTTACCAGTCAGGACCATAGGAAATTTCTGCCTTACAACCAGTTAAATCCTGACAGCAAGGATAAAGAGACAAAGGTCTCCAGAAGTGCACATAGAAGGTACGTTCTGGGCCTGATCTGGACGTACAGACTGCATGAGGGCAGGAACGAAAGGAGAAAGCACTGAAAGCTTCAATTTAAAAAAATCTCATCATCACTCACAAGTAGAGTGTAGAGCCAGTCACTGCTCCTGGGTTTCAAAGAGTGGCAGAAAAGACTGGGTATTCTGCTTTCCAACTGTTAAGAAAGTGACAAGTTGCCAAGCATTTGTGTATAGAGTCCCTGACTCCTTGGCCTCATACTCGTCACTCAGTCCATCAGCAGTCCTTTAAGAACTACCTCTAAGCGTTACCCTGCATCCTTCCATTTCCAGGCCTGTTACCGGCATCACCACCTTTCATCCAGATGATAGTGAGAGCCTTCTACAGGTTTCCCAGCTTCCACTCAAACAACTGATTCTCCCAACAGCAGCCAGACGTATCATTCAGTAACAGTTCAGAACCCTCTAGTGACTTCTCATCCATCACACCCCAAAGAAGACCCAGATTCCTCCACACAGCCATGCAGGCTGATACCACGCACCTGCCAGCCCCTCCCCGCCGGGGGCTGTCCTTGCCACCCCTGAAATAAGCAGGCTGGGGCACCCGTCTCAGACCTCACCCTGCTACTATCTCTGTCTCGAACACTCTGTCTCCTGAGGCTGGTACGACTTCCTCCCTCCTACCCCTCAGGTCTCAGCACAAACAGATCAACCTGCAGACCAGTCCTCTAAACCTCTTCACATTCCCGTCCCTACTCACTCTCCATCCCTTCACATTGCCCTTAATTTTTTCCTGCAGAGCACATAAGAATATCTGAAATTATATATATGTCTCTCTTCAATTGGAAGATAAGTCCCCTGAGAACAGGAACTTTGCCTTTCCTGCGGATTCCCAGTTCCTATGACACTGCCTTTCACATGCCATGTTTTCCATCAATACCTGCTGGACGAATGAATTCTGTGTTTATGTCCATGAACTATTTATCACCCCAGTTATCGTAACAGAGAAAGCTTACCTGAGTGCCAAAAAGGCGAGAACAGGTGTCTGAAAACGTGATGGTATATGAGACATAGAACTGGGTGGGCCCTGAGGGGCCCTTCATTTCAGAGAGCGTCCTGCGGCACCAGGCCACACGGCCACTGGTAGGCTGTCAGTACTTCCCTGACTTCTGTACCTTAAAGATCTCTGCCAAAAATTCCTCTTCACCTGCTGCTGCTGCTAACTCGCTTCAGTCGTGTCCAACTCTGTGCCACCCCAGAGATGGCAGCCAACCAGGCTCCCCCATCCCTGGGATTCTCCAGGCAAGAACACTGGAGTGGGTTGCCATTTCCTTCTCCAATGCATGAAAGTGAAAAGTGAAAGTGAAGTCGCTCAGTCATGTCCGACCCTCAGTGACCCCATGGACTGCAGCCCACCAGGCTCCTCTGTCCATGGGAGTTTCCAGGCAAGAATACTGGAGTGGGTCGTCACTGCCTTCTCCTCCTATTCACCTGAGGGTACGGTAATTCAGAGGATGGAATATGAGGAAGCACCTGCTCTTTAGCAGCCAAGGGAACCAGAAATCGAGGCCTTCCAGAATATTTAGGCCTGTGTCCTGACATCACAGACTCCGTCTGATCCCCCCTGCAGTTGTAGTCTTGCTCTGACCCTACTTTAGTCTCTAAAAATGGAAGCCAATAGATGGTAAGTGTAGTGGCAAGAACTCTGCACTTGGAGTGAGAAAACGTAAGTCTGAAGTTGTAAGTAATGACACTCAATGGGCTTGTGACTGGTCATTTCAGATGAACTTATCCCCTTATATGTAAAGTGGAAATTATGGGCCCGACTTGACAGGTTATCACGGAGCATCAGCAAGGTATGACTGTGACCGAGTCCAGCCCAGTGCTTGTATGGAAGTCCTCGGTGCTTGTATGGAAGTCCTCGGTGCTTGTATGGAAGTCCTCGGTGCTTGTATGGAAGTCCTCGGTGCTTATACGCAAGTCCTCGGTGCATACTTGCCCCCTTCAGCCTTCGAACTGTAGGTCATTTTCTTTTGTCCTTCAAACACTCATAAAAGAATGACTTGGCAGGCCACACATGCCTTTAGAGTATCAACATATAAGTGTTTAAGGTTTGTTTCCTGAGCCTTACCTAACCAGCTGAGTTACATCTAGTTGTCTAGAGATACGGTCTTCTTTGGATAGTAACAGCTTTAGATTTTGAATTTGCCTTCAGTGTGTTTTATTCTCAGCGCATCACTAAAATGACAAACTGCCTTCCTCAGAATGTATTAGGAATTCTGTTTCTTAGCAACACCCCTCCCACAGGCAATAAAAGACAGAATATAATTCTCTTTGGACATTAGGAATCTGCTCATAATACTGAAAATATGGCCAATTTCCTCTTATATGCAGAATTAGAAATCAGGTCTCCCTGTCTGAAAGACAATACAATTGGGATCCTTCAAAGCAAAGCTTTGAAGAGTTAGGCACATTTCTCATTCCAGGACAAGCTGCTGCAGGGCTTGATCTCACAGATATTACAGAATTTTGATGTATTAGGTCTCACAGTCTGGCTCTTCATGATTCAAAATTAAGAATGAAGCTTCTCTAATTCTAAGCTCTCTCCTCCTACTATACCTTCCAAGTTCATCTCTCAGGAAAGTACAATTTACGAGTCTCGAAAAGCAGCTGCACTCTTCAGTTTTATATTCTGGATTTCAGAAAATAAAAAATTCACATTTTTGATCAAGTATAAAATAATCTCACTGTACCTATTAAGTTTGAGGATTAAAATACAAATAAATCCAACATTTGTTATCTATTATTCCACCAAAAAATACTAACAGCTACATCCATTTATTTTAAAAAATGTTTTTATTATTATGTTATTATCTACTTATCATTTGAAATGGTTTCTTTACTCCTCAGAAAAACCTTGTGAGGCTGGCATTATTAACTCTCATGAACTATGGAACTGAAGCTCAAGGTCACAGAGCTAGTAACAGAGACCCATGCATCAAGTAATATATTAATCCCTGCTGCTGCTGCTGCTCTCACTTCAGTCGTGTCTGACTCTGGGTGACCCCATAGATAGCAGCCCACCAGGCTCCCCCATCCCTGGGATTCTCCAGGCAAGAATACTGGAGTGGGTTGCCATTCCCTTCTCCAATGCATGAAAGAGAAAAGTGAAAGTGAAGTCGCTCAGTCTGTCCGACTGTTAGTGACCCCATGGACTGCAGCCCACCAGGCTACTCCATCCATTGGATTTCCAGGCAAGAGTACTGGGGTGGGGTGCCATTGCCTTCCCCGATATTAATCCCTACACTCCAATAAATTATTTGTTTTAAATTTTGTGTTCTGCTCATCACTGCCATTGACTTGATTTGTTGAATCTAACTGAAAGAATAAATAAAATCACATGAAATTTTATATTTCTTGAAAAGGCAGTATTCAGTAGCTAGCTAAGAAAACTGAACATCCATAATTAACACTTAATCCATTAACACTGTAATGGTATGTTACAAAGAAGGTATGAATGAATTCACTGCAGTAAAAGATCTCCAATAAGCTTTGATGTATTTTCTAAACATAAGTTTCTCACTCACTACCAGAGCCAAACTATTTTCTCAGCTGTTTGATAAGCAGGGTAATTTACCACCTCTTCCCTGAGGCTGCAGCGCTGTCCTGGGCTTGTGTGTAACCAGGAAACAAGCAAGCAAAACAAATGTGGTCACAATTATTTAAAGTATGTTCCCATCTGACGGACCCAACTTGGTCTTAGACATCTGACCTTTGAATGGCTCTCGTTTTCTAGGGCTAATGACAGTGTTGCCATTATAACTAAATAAGTCACTCCTTGACTTGAACACAAGCACTCTAATAAATATCCTATCTGTGGTGCTGCTGGTACAGTCCAACAAAGTGCATTACTTCTTAGTCATATATTTAATCATGCTTTGGGAAGGATCTTTCTCTCTTTTCTCTCTCTATATATACATACACACACAAACACATATAGACATGTATGTATATGTGTATACATATATTTATATTTTTATATGTGCATATTAAATGGAGTGTCTTATGGGTCAATATAGAACACACATTTAATGGAATGTTTATGATGAGAGGATACATTAAATACACATTTCTTCTTTTAGATATCTGGAGATACTAGTTCACTGCTAGAAGCATACAATCATGAAACACTAAATGCTTCGGATACATGTAAAGAAAAAGGAAGATGTATTTTGTACCCTTACATAACCCATGAGTGAATTTTTCTAGTAAATCAGAGAAAAACACATTATACAAACTCTCATCTTCCTTTTTGTCCTGGAAATTGCAGCAGGGTTTACTTGAGCTAAGCCTGCAGTCTGTGACTATGAAATGAGGACTGCTCTGTGGCTCAAAGGTTTTCAGCCCCAAGTCTTGGCCTCAGCACAGCTTGCTCTAAGCAACGTCGGTTTCTATTATGGCAGAGGAGAAACACCGGTCACAGTCAGAACAGAACTCCGTGGGCACACCCAGGGTCTCAGTTCTAATCCTATGCTTTCCTGGTCCATCAACAAAGTGCAACTGACTTCTAAGGAGAATGTCAACATAAAAATAACCTTGATTCAACTGTAATTTCTAAAGCTGAAAACCCCTTCGTTGACTGTGGTACTGGTGACCCAGCCCAGGACTGGAGACCATGAGGCAGGACAGGCTGGGGTGTGCAGGGCAGGCCGCTCTCACTCCAAACACATCTCCCGCGCTTCTCTAATAGAGTTGAGCTGAGAAAAAAGGAGAGCGCTTTGGTTTCAGAAGTGAAGCGGCGAATGCACGAGCTGCTGCGACCCTGATGGGGGCGGGGATGTCTAACGACTAGGGGGTGAGGGCTTCGCGCCCACAGAGGCATCTGCCTGAGTCCCAGTCGGCCAGGAAGCTGGAACTGAGCTCCACGCAGAATGTAAGGAACCCAGGAGACACTCCCCGTGAGTAAAGGGGCCCTTCCTATAGGGTAGGCTGAAGATTTACTATACAAGCTTGTTCTGGAACCCCTGGAGCCCTGTTTGCTCTGTGGGGCGACTCGCAAAAGCCCGGACACACAGGTCTTCCAGCTGCAGAAACACTGCATGCCGAGGAGAGCCACAGAACGCCGTTCCAACCTCCGGGAGGCGCGGAGCCACCCGAAGGGCGCACACTGGACGCAGGCGAGCGCGCGCGCCAGAAGGCGAGCCGGCCTGGCTGCAGGCGACGAGCGGCACAGACGCGCCAGTGACGCGTGGGCAGAAGCTGACAGCGGAACCGGACACCAGGAACGAAACGGAACTGCTAAAACAAAATGCAGGCGTCGCAAGTTTACAGCTTCACGGTTGTGTTAGCAGATTAGATAGAAATGACAGGAGTAGTGAATGGGAGAAAGGGTTAAGAAAACCAGAGTCTAGTAGAGAGAGACTGAGGATTTGAGGAAAAGTAAAAGGCGATCAGGTAAGTGTAAAAACATGGCTGATAGGAGATCCGGAAGGAAAGAAAGAACAGACTGAGGAAGCGTCGGTACACACAGATACGCGTGTGTGTTAGTCATTTGGTTGTGTCAGACCCTTTGCGACCCCGTGGACTGTAGCCCACCAGGCTCCTCCGTCCATGGGATTCTCCAGGCAAGAGTACTGGAGTGGGTAGCCTTTCCCTTCTCCAGGGGATCTTCCTGACCCAGGATCGAACCCAGGTCTCTGGCACTGCAAGTGGATTCTTTACCAGCTGAGCCACCAGGGAAGCCCCCTCATGGATAATTTTCCAAAACTGAAGTAAGACACTAGCCTGACTGATGACGCATGCTGAGTCACAAGCAAGCTAAGTACATAAATCCCAGCCTAGTCACTTCAGAAGGAAACAGCAAAATGCTGAAGACAGAGAAAATCTCAGTGTAAATGAGATTCTAAAAAATAATTACCACAGTGGAACAGAGGACAGAACTTCACAGCAACATTATACGCCAAAAGATAATCGTATCTTCAAAATGCTGAGGGACAATCTGTCAGAGCGAGACATCACACACAATACCCACCCCCACTAACAAAAGAATATTAAAGGCATTTTAATATATATTGTTAAAATATCTGAAGTGCTTTACAAAGAAGACGAATTTTCCCAAAAAGAAATGGAGCCCAAGTAATGAGTACTATTAATAAAACTGGTAAATAAATATATATGAGTACGAACTAAAACAACACAATGGTTCATTTAGATGGGAGGGAGGTTAAACCAAGGTGGACCATTATCTTAGATTTATAACAACCTAGAAGATATGAGATGGCTGGATGGCATCACCAACTCAATGGGCAGGAGTCTGAGCAAACTTCAGGAGATGGTGAAGGATAGGGCAGGCTGATGAGATGAAGTCCATGGGTTCACAAAAAACCGGACACAACTTAGCGACTGAACAAACAAAAAGAAGACAAGAGCATCTTTTCGGGTGGTTCAGCACTGAAGAATCAGCCTGCCTATGCAGGAGGCGTGGGTTCAATCCCAGGTCAGTAAAATCTGCTGGAGAAGGCAATGGCAATCCACTCTAGTATTCTTGCCTGGAAAATCCCATGCACGGAGCAGCCGGGTAGGCTACAATCCATGGGGTCTCAGAGAGTCGGACACGACTTAAGAAACTAAACAACAAGATGAGAAAGGTGATGAGTTAAAACTCTCCAAGGTCCTTACAGTATGCACAGCTCTGTGAGGCCAGGACTCACGCGAGTTTTCTAGGACTGCCATAACATCTTACCACAAATGTAATGAAACCAACAGTAATACATTCTCTCACAGCTGTGGAAGCCAAAGTGCTAAATCAAAGTGTTGGGAGGGCTAGCTCCTTCTGGGGTCTCTGAGAACCTGGCCCCAGCTTTCGAGGTCTGCCAACAACCCTTGGCGTTCCTTAACCTGGGGCTGCACCATGCCCCAGCCTCACACAGCCTTCCATTCTGTACCCCTCTGACACTGCCTTCTCCACTTCCCCGGATTTAGAGCCCAGTCTAATCCAGGATGATCTCATCTCAAGATCCTCAGTTGTATCTGCAACCTTTAAGCCAAATAAGGTCACATTCTCAGGTACTGGGCGGACATATCTTTAGAGACCACAATTTAACCCATGTTAAAAACAACAAGGTAGCCATTAAAAATGTGTGTTTTTTTCTGATGGAATGCAAAACTTCCAAACAGATAGAGGGGAAAAGAAATATAGAAAAGAATGTCCCTGAAGTAGCAAATGAGAAATAAAAGCTAAAAAAGCATGGTAAAATAAGATGCTAGAAATTAAGTCCAAAGGAATTAGAAAGTAAGTGTAAATAAGCTAAACTGCAATTGTTGAAAAACTTCAGATTAAATTAAAAATGAAATAAAACCCACATGTACTATTGTTGATCAGAATATTCACACTTGGGTCCCATTCTCTTTAATATCTTCCTCAGCAACTTAGTTTACCAAGGCAGACATTCTCATTTGATTAATATCCTGAAATCATTTTCACCTGTGATAACACTAAGACCAGACTATAAACGAAGCTTACAAAATAGAAAAAAGGAAAAAAATTGTTTTCAAACCAAATTTTCCCCATTCTAGTGGTAGTTAAGGAGTTACATTTTCTGGATCAGTTTTAAAATTAAAACATAGTTTTAGATGGCTTAAAAGATTAGCAAAAGGTTAAAACTGTGAGATTTATTTTTGACCCCTCGGTCAACTTTTTTCTTCTGCCAATTCTATGTCTTAATAAAATAAAATTTCTGTGAAATTCCAGACTTCAGAGAACAGATCTTGTTAATGAACCTGGGAGGCTCTGGCTGATTTTCAATCCTGGTGAGCACAAATTCTGAGTGCACAGCACGGGCCAGACTTAACAAGTTCAGAAACAAAAGACGTTACTTGGAAACACACACATTCTCTCACTCACTCAAAGGACAGCTCCTACAATGTTATGTAAGGAAAAGGACAAACTGCAATACAAAGTACAAATTTTAACACAACAGTGATGTCAAAATGGTGAGGAAAATTCAGTCAGTGGACTATGCACTTTTCCTCTAAACCTCATTTTGATAAAAAAGATGAAATAGCCAGTCTTAAAAATATATGTACAATGTGACATATAAGCAATTTTAATTCAAGATCTTTCTCAAATCTTTTTCCACCTAAAGTCAGAAAAACCCTCCGCCCTTCAGAATACAGCTGACAGAGCTTCATTTGCTTCCTTAAAAATATTGCTCTTTTCAATGGCAGATTTATATCATTAGTCTTTATAGCCTCACTCACTGCATGGCCAACACATTTACTGAATGTGTGAATTTACATGATAAATTCCTCCCAAATTTATTTCCCTTCAGTCATAAGGACGGTTTCGCTAAACTTTCAGTCCATTGGTAGGCTAGAGAAGTTGAAACTTGACGTCATGTTGCTGCATGCAGATGAAGTAGATGGGGTCTAAAGAAAAGCAGTGCCTTCACTACAGATCCCAAAAACTGTTATGGTGGTTCCCAGTAACTCCCTTATTTTGGCTTTTAGCACAAATAATTAAAGTGTTTCAGCATTTAAACACAGGGAATAATTTCCTTTAATCTTTCTTAAAAAGATAAACGACTTTTCTCTAAACATGCTCCCACCTACTTCTAACAATACTCAAACATCACCTCATTTTTTAAGGCCTGCTAAAAATATCAGACAATGAATTTCACCAACTAACATTTTGATTCTATTTCAGTAATCACAATTTCTAAATTTAACAATTAAAAAAAACTAGCAAATCAGCAAAAGTAGTGAAAAGATACTGGAGTGAGCTTGGTTGAACGATCAGCTGAGACAGAAAAAAGGGGACAATTTTAGTTAGAGGTTGAATGTATATATTTTTACTTTAACATTTTATACATTATGTCTTTTATATAGTTATTTGTTTTAGAGACCTATCTCTTCAAGAAAATTAGAGATACCAAGGGAACATTTCATGCAAAGATGGGCTCGATAAAGGACAGAAATGGTCCGGACCTAACAGAAGCAGAAGATATTAAGAAGAGGTGGCATGAATACACAGAAGAATTGTATAAAAAAGATCTTCATGATCCGGATAATCACGATGGTGTGATCATTCATCTAGAGCCAGACATCCTGGAATGTGAAGTCAAGTGGGCCTTAGAAAGCATCACTATGATCAAAGCTAGTGGAGGTGACGGAATTCCAGTTGAGCTATTTCCCTTGGACTGCAAGAAGATCCAACCAGTCCATTCTGAAGGAAATCAGTCTGGGGTGTTCACTGGAAGGAATGATGCTAAAGCTGAAACTCCAGTACTTTGGCCACCTCATGCAAAGAGATGACACATTGGAAAAGACTCTGATGCTGGGAGGGATTGAGGGCAGGAGGAGAAGGGGACGACAGACGATGAGATGGCTGGATGGCATCACCGACTCGATGGATGTGAGTCTGAGTGAACTCCGGGAGATGGTGATGGACAGGGAGGCCTGACGTGCTGCGATTCATGGGGTTGCAAAGAGTCGGACACGACTGAGCGACTGAACTGAACTTCTAGTTAGAATATTAAAGTTACTCTCTTTGATGTCTGTTACTAAATAGGCATTAAAAAAGTTGGGATAAAAGGTGCTGCCTTAAGGTATCTTGGGATATGGAGTTTTGACTAAATACTATAAAGCTAACAACTAAAGTAGAAAACAAAATGTACATAAGCACTGTACTCTAACAGGTAAATTTCTCACAAGGATACTGGGTTAGCCATTTGAAAAGTACTTCATATGCATACTGGAGCTGAAAAAATCAACAAACAAACTGTAGATAATGGAAGTTAGGTTTGTCACTGACAGAGAAAGAAGTTCAAAGCAAAGGGAGGAAGCTGTAACAAATTCCATGCTGTCAGACCAGGTGTAGATGTCAGTCTGAACTCAGGTTTATTTTAAACACATACAGATACAGAAATAATTAAAGATATGTGTGTTTACATGTGTTAATACACATTCAACAAGTATACCCAGCAATCAAATCTTGGATTGTAAATACCATTCTCCAATTAAGACAACAGGGCTCTAGAGAAATGGGTGATTCTAGGGCTGGGGCAGAAAAAATACAACATGAGTCTGCGGTATGCTTACAGAAAGGAAGGAAGGCTAAGGAGGAAAAGGGGGGTCATGTCAAAATTGCATGGCTCCAAATGGCCAAAGCTGAAACAATCTGAGCAACAAAACAATCACAGCATTTAATTATAGCACACAAAAAAATAAAATATATACCCATGAGCCTATAACTGAAAAATGACTAAATGAGGGAAAAGAGACAAACTTCCTTTCCATTAGAATTAGAAATAATATACATAGACACCTCTGTCAAGAAAGAGGAGCTTAGTTCATCTCCTCCTCAAACAAGGGATGGGTTTAGCAACTCAGTTTTAAAGAATAGCCTATGGAAGAGAAAAATATAACTCTCAGATAAAGAAAGGAACCCACCAGATACTGTCTTAACCAAGCGATCAAGGTTAGTATCACCAGTGTTGCCCTGTTGGTACCACGCACTCCTGATGTGATAGAAGGATAAGGGCACCTCATCGCTGGTCGTATTCCTCCCCAGAAAATCACAATCCCACTAACATCATGAGAAAACATCAGACAGATCCAATCCGAGGGACATTCTACAAAATATCTGACCAGCAGTCCTCAAAAGCTTCAAGGTCTAAACTGTTAACGGACTAAGGAAACACAATGACTAAATCCAATTGTGGTGGCTTAAATTTCATCCAGGAACAGAAAAGGGACAGTAGTGGAAAACTGTGTTTTCCAAGTAAAGTCTATAGTTTGGCATAACATTAATTTAGTATACCACTATACCAATGTTAATTTCTTGGTTTTCACAATCAAAATTTTGATAAATAGGTACCATGTGTTAACATTAGGCAAAGCTAGATGAAGGGTATATAGGAACTCTCTGTACTATCTTTGCAACTTTTCTGTAAATATAAAATTACTCCAAAACTTTTAAAAGTTTTGGTGTATTCATAGAAATAAAAATATTCTACAACTCTAATTAGTGTAATTCATCTGTAAAAAATCAGAATTAAATGCATTTATAAGCTGTTTATGTAGCTAAAGTTTCCATATTTCCCTTAAAAAGTTATATTTAGGTGACTAGAAGCTGTCCTAACGTCAGCCATTTCAGAGATAAACAGGAATGAATTGTTACCGGCTGACAAAGAACGCGGACTCATTTTGCTAATTGATTTGTGAAGAGTACCCTGAAAGGGCATGGAGAATATGCCTACTTTTCCCTTTAACACTCCAGTGTAAACAGGTCACACTTATCTAAATTCATTGTGACCTAACTCTATTTTCAGAACTGTCCAAGTTTTAGCTACAATCCATTACTTTAAGAACTTGTCCTGAAAGAACTTAAGATTGAAAACATAAAAATAAAAAATACTTAAGCATTAACTGTGTATAACTGGGAAGTATGGGATAATTGGTTTTTGATCATCTTTGAAAATCTTCCAGTGAGTAAAACAATCATTTGACAGTGTCTGTTACTGCAGGAATTCAATATTATTGACTGAATACTGAACTGGTATTACTTTTGCTATTAAAGAATCAAGGTGACCGATTGGATCCAAAACCCCGCAGCCACTCCTTTAAACGAATGGGACGTCCCCCAGCGGAGGCGATGATGGCCCGTGGACAAGACACTCCAGCAGGAGCTGGTGACCGCCAGGAAGTCTGGAGACAAGGAAATTCGTGCCTACCCTGCATCAGAGCTTTCCAGATGGGTGGGGGACCATCCACAGCGCAGCGGGAACGGTCCGTGAAGACCCTAGGTCTGTCCCCGGGGCTCCCGGGCAGCTTCCTTCGCAGCGCGTGCGCAGTGAAGCTCCTCAGCCCAGCACCGGCACCACGTGGACGCCAGGCTCACGTCGGGCGGGACCGCTTGGAGGGCAAGTGGGTCCACCTGCGTGACATCAGGACCACCTGCTTTCCACACAGAGCCTGGTAGAACCCAACATCGACAGGCCTCAGAACACACACGCTGCTAAATTCTAGAAATACCCACAACCTTTAAGTACCTGCTGAGAAACTGCGGTTAGAGCAGGTCTTCCTCCACCTAAGAACCCGGTTCCAGCTGTCCAGCCTCTTTCACTGTGTTGCCTTGGTTATTCCTTAGATGGTCTGTCCTTTGATTTCTGTTAAGCTGTGTCATTTTAGTTTTTCAGTTGTCTTCAGCTGAGTCCTTGTAATGAACATGTTAAATATTTTGTTTTTTAAAAGAAATGTATAAAACAGGTACCTTCTAACTTTTAGAACCAAGTATTATCACAAGTATCCTTATAAACCTTTATAATCTACAAACCCATTCATTTATATGGATGAAAGCATTTTAGAAGTATCAATCCTAGGATCAATTAATATGGCTATTATGTAAACAAAAAGGGAGACTGTTATTAACAAAATCTTCTGGAAAAGGAAAAAAATAAATAAGGCTCAAATGTCTAAAGTAAATCAAGTAGACCTCACTTTAGAAAAGACATTACTGGGAAGTTAAGTAATTTTTCAGTGATAGACCATAACACCTTTTATTCATATTTTTGGCAATGTCAAATATCTCAAACCATTCCACTCCTTGACTTACAACAAAATAACATTCTAATTGTTTTACTGGGGCTTTGTTTTTAAGTCTCTCAGTCACATCTGACTCTTTGCAACCCTGTGGACTGTAGCCCACCAAGCTACTCTATCCACAGGATTCTCCAGGCAAGAAGACTGGAGTAGTCATTCCATTCTCCAGGGGATCTTCCAGACCCAAGGACTGAACCCAGGTCTGCATTGCAAGCATTCTTCACCATCTGCGCCACCAGGAAAAGTATCTTTTATTCATATTTTTGGCAATGTCAAGTACTTTATACCACTCCGCTCCTTGACTTACACCAAAATATAATGATTGATAAGCACCCAAATTGTTTTAGTGGGACTAAATTAAATCCTTTAATGTGAACCTATGTCTGAAGTGTATTTCTTTTTAAAGTTTAAATTTTCAATTTTTTAAAGGCATGGAACCGTCTTTTTATTTTTTAAATCAGACATATTAAGAAACTAAATTGAGATAATTATTTAAAAACTGAATTAATTTTAGGAAAAAATATTCAGAGCCTTATAATAGAATGTAAGATAAGACGGCACACAGAAACCAGTAACTTCACAGTTCTTCCACAATCCCAATGTTACTCAACAAAGAATTTTCTGACAAAGTGCAGAGATGGAGGGAAAAAGCGATGTAATAACTTTTTTTGGTTCAAATCCTTAAAAAGATGCTTATCCTTCTGAGTTTGGTAAGATTTGCTTTTAAGCATCTCTGGCTGTTGTTGAGAACGACCACAGGACCAAGGGTAAAGAATAGTAACACTGAGAAGAGTCCTGTCAAAATGATGACAAAGACATATACATATGGGTTACGGATAATAAATGCAATTTTCAATAATATATTAAAAATAGAACAAATTCAAAATTTCAAAAGAGTAAAGCCCATATAACTGAAGATTATAATTTATGTCTGGAGTTTAGAAAGTATGCATTTTCTGGATATATGAAAACTTCTTATATAAGGAAATTTACACATAAGGAAAAGATAATGACTACTTAAGATTTGTACAGAAGTGATGCAAATAAGTTTATAAAACTTTTCATAGTAATATATTTATGACAGACTTCTGATACTTAAACTCAGCTAAAAAACCGAGTTTAGCCAAAAAAAAAAAACTGTTAAAAAACCAAGTTTTAGCTAAAAAATAAGAGGTAAAAGCAGTCCCTCTCCCATTCATCTCACAACAAAAATCTTACTGTATCTTTAGTTTCTGTGGTTACAACTGGAAAAAAAAATTAGAATGAACTACATAAGTCATCCTTGTTTTTCACACAGAAGTATAATAATAAATGCTATCTCATGAGTTCTAACTATACATTACCAGTGGGTGTTTTTGAGACAGGAGTTCACTAAGATAATATCAATCAAGTATTGAGTTAATACACTAACATTTGGTGCAAATTTAATTTTATTAAACCTTACATTGAATATCATTTTCCATTGTGTGACAATTTATTGGCTGGCATCAGAATACAGTACTTTTTGGAAAACCACACAATGGGAATTGACAAAAGAATAGGGGAACTAGTTGTTTAGTGATATGGGGGGGGGTAACCATGACAACCAACTAGTTTTACTTTCCTTAGTATCTAACTCTAAAATGGTTAAAGGTCCAAGCAGTAAAAATGCTGTTACAATGCCCAAGAATATGGTTATTGTTTCATCCAGCACCCACAATTCTGGGAAAATTACAAGGATTATTATACCTGTAAAATTCAACCTAGGGTTTCTGCTGGGCTTATATGATTTTAAAAAGCTACTTTTTCAAATATAACCTAAACAGTTTTCCCAAGTCACAGTAGATAGGGGTCTTGAAAACTTAAGGTTATCACTTTACAAATATGAGCAGTCACTTAACTGCAAAATCATCCTGGGCACCGAATTACCTTTTGCTGATGTAGGCTTATGTCCCTGTTCAATTAACGGGAAGAAAAGGACTATTTGTAAAATCTATAATCCACTTGTCTTTATAAAGTAGATTGGTATATCATCTGGGTAAAATTACCATTTCTTTTCTTTTACAGAAACAGTGAAGAGTGGAACATCTAGAATTCATCAGGCCTTAACAGAGAACTTTTACGGAAACATAATCATATACATTAGCGCCAATCAACATTGCCATGCTACAGTGTACAGCAGAGACTACAATTAGCTCACTAAGTATTAAATTACTCATTTTTTGGTTTAAAAAATAACACAAATGTAAGTTTTTTAAAAATTCAGCCTCCTAATTTTGAGAATACTTACTGACAAAGGCCTTAAACAGTGTCTGAGGTCACATTTATGAAACAACTTCCTTTAAAATAAAATAGATAATTTTGAGCTTTTAAACTAACTGATTTTTCAAGAGCTCCTAAGAGCATTTGGGGAGATGGCAAACAGAACTGTATCCTAATTGAAATAATGCATTTCAGTTATCAAGACTGAAGAATAGTTCTAAGTTATCTATAGTCAGCAGTGGGAAAATGCTATGTAAAGAAATCCTTGTTTTATACTCAAGTTGCACAATTCAAATTCACCTATAAAGTAGTGTGAGATGTGCCTTACTATAAGAGCATGTAAAGTCCTCCTACCCCATCCCCAAAAAAGGACTATGAAGTCACTTCAAATCCAATTGCTCACCTTTCATCTGTAAATTATTGAGATTAACTAATGCAAATTTACTATACTTACAAAGTTTTCATTTTTTTAAAAAAAGTAGTTTATGCATATATAATTCTTATACCACAGGGTTAGAGGCAAATGACTTCAAAAATTGATGTCTGATATTTCTGGAATATTTCTCTAAATCACAAATTAGTCATAACGTATGGTGGCAGTTCAAATATTTCATCAAATTTGCCCACAGTAAACAAGATATGCAAATCTCTTCATCAAAAGTTTGGAAAGTAACCATTTATAGCCAAACCACTTAAAATGAGTAAGGGTATCTTTTAAAAAATTAAACTTCAATTTTTTAACCAGAAAGTGAGTCTAAAGCTTTTTTATTTATTTATAATTCATTACAAGTTTTTTACTGAGTAAAGATGAAAGAAACCTAACATGACTGTTTGCAATGACAACTCTTAATACCACTACATCCACTCTCAGAATAAAATGTCAACACAAAAATCCAAGTGATCCAGCTCATTAAACTCACAGGTAAACTGAGTTTTTCTGAAACCAATAAGGAGCTTTTTATTCAGAACAACTTTATTAAGACATTGGCAAGGCAAATACGCCATCATAAATTTTATTCTGAGTAACAATAAAGTGCTGAATGATAATTACCTGAACTTTTTAAGTACTTTTCACTTATTTTTTCTTAAGTTTAAAAAGAGCCCTTTCTGTGGCATTAGCAAAGCTGTTAAAAAACAAAACAACAACAACAACAAAAAAAAAAGAAAGGGAGGAAGCAAGGGGAAGAAAGGAAGAAAAAAAAGAAAGAGAAAAAAGTTAATTTTCAGTAAAGGAACAGGAAGCACTGCAATCTTTTGTGTTTAATTATGGTGACAAATAATTGAGACCAAAGTAATCCATGCAAGTTATCTTCAAAGGTATACTTAAGCTTGAAGAAAAAAAGAACACTGTTACTGACCTTTGATACTATGGCAGTAAATTGCATACTAAAATACCTTAATTATCCTAGATGCCTAGGTCTGGCTTGGCAAGCATCATGCCACTGACATGCTTCAGCTCTTTTAGTAACTAAAAGTGATTTGCAGTTCAATTATTGAATATTTCAATGTGACCCATTAAGCTGTGTGATAAACTCTGAGGTTAAATTTAAGCAAATTCTCTACATTTAATCACTTCATCGGCACAAGCAGGACAATGCTGGCGTAGCATGAAAGGTGGGTTACTTTGTGAAGAGTCTTCCTTTTACTGCATGATATATTAAGATGACAGACCTAAATCTCAACTGGGCTAATGAGTTAGAATAGATTTGCTTCCCAAATTTAGCACACAATAATTTCAGTGGATTAGAAAAAGAAATCTCAGATGTAAAGAAAAAAACAACAAAAAAGCTCAAGCTCTGGTAGCTAACCTGTAGCTCTACAAATTGTCATGCTACAAGAGTACTTTCATAAAATGAACTTTGTAACATACTTAACAGTGTTTCAGAGTTGAAGCTGACCAACTGCTGCATAGAAATATGCTAACATACAACAGTCAAGTTGAAGCCCGTGCATAGAGAAGATAAAGCACTTATGGTAAACTGCAAATGGTAACAAGTCCATAAAATTCGTACAACTTAACATGGGCCCATGAGGGGAGAAAAACTGCTAAGTAGAAATGGTTAAGTTAAAAATAAAGTGGAAACAGGAGAGAAGTTTGGAGAAAAGAGGGAAGAAGCAGAAAAAAAGACCTTCAATTGTATAAAATTCACAAATCAGAAAAGTATAAAGACACCACTGAAAAATGGTTAGTTAACTCTGTTCCAAACACCCAACACAAACAAAACCAGAATGGATAAGCCTTTGGCAGACAATTTTAGAAACTGAATATGACATTTCATTTCTCAGTAATTCACAAACAATATATTATATGGTATATTTATATTAAATACTGGGAAACCAATCCTGTAAATTTGATGCTTACAATGCTTTAGCCAATGAGAGCACAATGGAATCAAGCGAAATGAATGCTGGTGTTATCACAGCAGTGCTCATTTATGAAACAACTGTTACCAATTCGTGCTTTAACAGTCAAAATATCATCTGTGAAGTGAAACGAAGGTCTCTAGCTTTTCTGGGATGTGCCCTTTATAGTATATTCTATGATTCACTATGACACGGGCAGCAAGACACTGCAACGTGGTATGGTTTATAGGCTGGATCAAATTCTTAGCTATTTCCTTCTCGTCCAGCAAATCACTAGCAGTTTGTTTGTGCAAGTTTGTGGCATCGAAATGTGCACCTGATTTAATAAGGAGATTCATGATGTCTGGATGGTTGTTCAGAGCAGCGATATGGAGGGGACTGTTGTCATCAGAGTCTCTGACGTTCACATCAGCACCACATTCTATCAGTATTGCAGTAACTTGCAGAGACGGAAATTTACAAACAGGGTACCGCCCTACACAGGTAGTATTCTTGTCCACAGCCAGATGAAGAGGGCTGAAGTTATTCTTTCCCCTTGGATGCAGCTTAAGAAACCTGTATATAGTCTGCTTTTTGAAATGGTCCTGCTCTAGAGTACAAGGAACTTTTTCTAATAAGCAAATCAAGTGCAAAATGATGGAAAGAGCCTTATTTAACTGTAATGGGTCAGCTGGACACTGAGTTTGTTTGATAGCTCGCTCTATTTCAAGGACACTTTTGCACAGTATGCCCATAAGATCATCAAAGGTAACAGTGGTGCCCAGCAGGCCTTTAGCCCTATCCTGCAGCATGAAAGAGAACAGTTCTGCAAAAGATAATAGGCTGCTGGCGGTCATTGGGCTGAGAGGGTCCAAATTGTTCTGCTGCATATCCAAAGCATACTTCCATAGGTTGATGCATCGTTTGAAATTTCCGGAGTCTGCATAGACAGCACCTCTATATCTAATATAGTAAGAGGTGTCAGGATGAGAAGGACCAAGAATGCGTTCTCTAATTAACAGTGCCTGCATTCTCATCTCATCAGGATCAGCAATAAGACCTTCTAGCTCTTCTGCACTGTTCACCTCCTTGGCGTAATCATAAGCCATTATTAGTGTCTGTGGTACTGGTTTGCTAATGATATTAGTCCTATCACTGTACCTCATGTTCATTGCCTTTTTCCAGTATTTCAAAGCCCCAAGGAGGTCTCTTTTCTTGTCTACAAATGTAGCTCCCAGGAGCTCTAGTGCATTGATCCGTTCTGTCTTGCTGGTCTGTGCATGGTGAGTCAGAAAATCCACAATGTTTGTGTGACCAGTCACACTTGCAGAGAGAAGGGGAGTCATTCCATAACCATCCTTTTCCATCTTGGCACAATACATAAGGAGCATCTTCATAATGTCCAAACTTCCAGACTCTGCACAATCATGCAATGCAGTATTACCTTAGAGAAGGAAAAAAGAAATAACATATTTTGAGGAACCAGGATACAATGTAATACATAAGTGTACTTTAAAATCTAAAGAAAAGTAGGCAGCTCCAAGCCACCCTCAATGAGACACACTTTAATTTGATTCCAAATAAGAAAAAAAGATCCCCAGCACCTAAAATTAATGTCTAACACACAGCAAGGGAAAAATAATATTGGTTAAGTTCTCTGAATAAATGAAGTGACCAAATTAGGCATGAAAAGATATTCAAAGTCACTAAATGAAATTCAAAATTAGTCCATGGCCCTTTTGGTATTTTTTTGATAATGTTTTCAAGTATATATTCTACAACTAAAAACTGATGAAATTAACCAGCTGTGCAGTTCTGCTGTCACATTAACTTTCTGAGTCAGATTCCACATTTATAAATAAGAAATCTAGTCTATAAGTATCTAAGATTCTTCAATTTGATTCTAAGAGTGAGAAGTTATTTTTTCAGTATTTCCAGATTGCCAACTGAACTTCGGCTTTAGTCAAAAATATTGGTAACAAAGTACATTCTTCAAAAAACTCCCATAAGAAAAACAAATCCACTGAAATCTAAAAAACATGTGGGTGGTTGAATATGAACTTTAAAAGGAGACATCTGAAGTGTCCTTTCATAATGCATTACTTCCCACTGTAATTTAATTTTCTTAAACATTCTTTTTAGATGTACTAAATGTTCTAATACTGTCCGCTTCTTCCCACACATGGATTAAAACTGACAAGAGGCACTGGCACACTAATAAAAAGCCCTGTATGGATGGAACATACTAAGACATAATAGCCACTCAAGTTATTTTAGCTGCCTAAGTTTAAAGATAAACATTCTACTTATGATCAAAACAGAAATTATCATGTGGACCTTTGGTATTCACATACTGTTTACAGAAAACTTCAACAGTGAGTCACTTTAGGCATGTGTGTGGAAAAAAGCTAACCTAGCTGGCTGAGACAGCTATTCTTAGAAAGATCTGCTTGCAAGGATGGTCCTTGGCTGGCAACTGGAATGCTGATGGGTAAATAGTTCTAAGATCTAAGTTTCCCTAAATGACAAGGGTGAATTCATGAGGACTACCTGCTTTCCTTCTGGGAAGCTCAGCAGAGGATGCCTAAGTAACCAGCACCCAATCAAAATTTGGGCATTGAGCTGCTAATCAATCAAATGGGATTCCCTGGGCAGGAACATTACATGCTTACATTTACGTTGCTAGAAGACTGCTCTGAGTGCCCTTTCACAAGGAGGACAGAGCATAAACAAGCTTGCACAAGGGTCCCCTGGACCCCACCTGTACCTTTCCTCTTATGATCCAGATTCATGTCCTTACTACATCACTGGAATAAATCTTAGCCACGAGTACGACTGCATGTTAACTCCAAACGTGGGGGTGGCCATGGGAACCCCAGGCGCAGGATATGTTCTAGAAAGTGATTTAAATCTGAATCCTTCACATTACAAATCTACAACTAAAATTCAAAAAAGCACAAGTTATAATAGGACTTTAATCTCTTCACAAATGTATCCTGCTTATTTATCTTCTGTATCTACAGGGATTACATTGACAACATCTGTGTATTTATTCTGACTCAGCATTTCAGTGTCTGATAGAAGGTTTCTTCAATGTGTATAGTAACCAAGCACTCAAGAGCCCAGAACTTCTGACTACTCCTGTTTATTTGCTCAAAATAGTTTCAATTAAACATGACTACTACTAAGTATATTTTTGAAAACGCTCTTGAATTAAGGATTCATAATACTTCCTTTTTTTCTAAGAAATAGATAGTGTAATAAAGAGAAGGCTTAGATGGCATTCTTCTCCATTCATAGTAATAAAATCAAGAATAAAAATGCAGCAAATACATATATTTTGAATACACCATCTGCTGAAAAAAATGGTTTTTGTTTTAAAGGACTAAGAGACTCACATCTAGTAACGGCAGCGGTAATAGGATCCCCTCTCACTAAGAACAAAAAGAGCTGAGAAGTGCATTTTAAAAAATCTGTATGACACTAGGTAAGAGCTCATATGGAGACAACATCCAGGAGAATAAAAAAATTAGTTAAGTCCAGAATTTAGGGAAATTTCCCCCAACGACCTCTACTGACTGTGGAAGAGGCAGCTGAAAAACTGAGCAGAGCTTTTGATCTTATAGGGTTAGAGGAGAAAACTAAAGTCCAGAGCCCATTAAGAAATCCCTCTACACTTCAGGGTACAGCTCTGTGGGGCTGCTCTCTAGGAGTTAAGATGAAGCGCAAATAAACCAGTCATCACAGGAACTGAAATGGAAATTAAAATCATCTTAATATGGAATTAAAGTAATCCAGGACTGCTGGCATATGTAATCAAAAGCCAGAAGCAAATACAAATAGTATTTAGATGAAGCAATTATCACACTAGGGTTCAAATTATTTATATACATATTCTTCATCTATAATGTTTGGTATCTAATCAAACATAATGGACAGAAGAGAAAATCAGGAGCCACAACACAAAAACCGAGAGAAGTAAGAGCTAAGAGAAAAGCCCAACAGAGGACCTAGATAATACAGTTATCAAACACAAGACTTTGAAGTAGTAATTATGCTTAGAACATTCAGAAGGATTTAAAGTTTTGAGAATTAGAAAACTGGAAACTAAAAAAAAAAGAACAAAATAAACATTCTAGAACTGAAAAACTCAATGGGTGGCTTTAAAAGCAGACTACACACAGGTGAATAGAGAATCAGTGAACTAGAAAATAAGTCAGATGAAAATACACAGAAAGACGCATGAAAGTGAAAGGATGAAAAAGCAGGAGACTGTAAGAGACAGAGGAAACGATGTCAGAAGGATTAATACACTTAAAACCAGAATTCTAGAGGAAGAAAAAGGGCCAAGGCAAGGCAATATTTACAGAGATAAAGTCTGAGAATTTTCTGAAGCTGATCAATGATTAGGCCACAATTTTAAAAAGTTTTACAAACAAGAAGACTATTTATAAAAAAAGAAACTTACACCCAGGCACTGCTGAACACTAAGGACAAAGAGAAAAATCTTAAAACAAAAGAACAGGTAGAAATGACCGGCAAAAGAACAATTAGATTGATAGCAAAGTTCTAATCAGAAACAAAAGAAGCCTTTAAAGCAGTAAAAGAAAATAAATGTCAACTTATTTGGGAGATATCTAAATAAATATTGACTTTAAACATTATAACAAGGCTTGAGACTTGTATAGAAGAAAAATGCTTGATAGTAATAGCATACAAGTAATGATGGTAATGAGTTAAAGTATTTTAAGATTTCTGCATTGCTTAGAAAAAGGTAAAATTAGTAATTTATGTTAGACTTTAATAAGTCAAAGTAGTACTATCTTGAAGAACCACTAAAATAATAGAGGGTATACATGCAGATAATTACTACATATCCTCCAATACAGAAAAAATTTGAAAAAATGAAAACTAATCCAAATGACAGAAACGAAGACTACAAAATAGCTGCAAAAATAAAAATCAGTAAGGAGATTAAAACCCAAATACATAAGTAGTTATATTAAATACAACAAACTAAATGTGCCATTAAAATACAAAAACTAACATTAAAAATACAAACACATAAAACTCAACTACATGCTGCTTACAGGAGAAATACCTTAAATGTAAGAACAGAAAAAGGCTGATGTAAAATGATGAAAAAAAATATATATCTTAGGCAAAAACTAACCATAAGAAAGCTATCTGATAGTAAAATATGAGATTGAAAGTGAAAGTGAAAGTGAAGTCGTTCAGTCATGTCTGACTCTTTGCGACCCTGTGGACTGCAGCCCACCAGGCTCCAGGCAACAGTACTGGAATGGGTGGCCATTCCCTTCTCCAGGGGATCTTCCCAACCCAGGGATCAAACCCAGGTCTCCCGCATCACAGGTAGGGGCTTTAACCTCTGAGCCACCAGGGAAGTCCAAATATGAGATTAAGTAAAATATGAGATTAAGTACACTTTAAAACAAAATGCATGTTTAGAGATAAAGAAACATTTTATAATATGAAACTCAAAACAACATAAAGATATAATTCTAAGTTTGTTTTCATCTAAAAACACAGCAAAATAAAGCAAAATTCAACAGAACTACAAAGAAAATCAGATAAAGCCACTAATAATACATTTCAACACACCTTTCTCAGTACAGAAAACCAAAATCAGTAACAATACAGAAAATTAAATGAACACGATCAGTTCAGTTCAGTCACTCAAGTCATGTCTGACTCGTTAAGACCCCATGAACTGCAGCACGCCAGGCCTCCCTGTCCATCACCAACTCCCTGAGTTTACTAAAACTCCGTTGAGTTGGTGATGCCATCTGTCATCCCCTTCTCCTCCCGCCTTCAATCGTTCCCAGCATCAGGGTCTTTTCAAATGAGTCAGTTCTTTGCATCAGGTAGCCAAAGTATTTTTAGGACCAATCTCCTTTAGGATGGACTTGAATCTCCTTGCAGTCCAAGGGACTCTCAAGACTCTTCTCCAACACCACAGTTCAAAAGCATCAATTATTCGGCATTCAGCTTTCTTTATAGTCCAACTCTCACATCCATACATGACTACTGGAAAAACCATAGCTTTGCCTAGGTGGACCGTTGTTGGCCAAGTAATGTCTCTGCCTTTTAATATATTCTCTAGGTTGATCATAACTTTTCTTCCAAGGAGCAAGGATCTTTTAATTTCATGGCTGCAGTCACCATCTGCAGTGATTTTGGAGCCCCCCAAAATAAAGTCTGTCACTGTTTCCACTGTTTCCCCATCTATTTCCCATGAAGTGATGGGAACAGATGCCATGATTTTCATTTTCTGAATGTTGAGCTTTAAGCCAACTTTTTCACTCTCCTCTTTCACTTTCATCAAGAGGCTTTTTAGTACCTCTTCACTTTCTGCCATAAGGGTGGTGTCATCTGCATATCTGAGGTTACTGATATTTCTCCCAGCAATCTTGATGCCAGCTTGTGCTTCACCCAGTCCGGCATTTCTCATGATGTGCTCTGCATTTAAGTTAAATAAGCAGGGTGACAATATACAGCTGTATGCACTCCTTTCCTGATTTGGAACCAGTCTGTTGTTCCATTTCCAATTCTAACTGTTGCATACATACAGATTTCTCAGGAGACAGGAAAGATGGCCTGGTATTCCCATCTCTTTAAGAATTTTCTACAATTTGTTGTGATCCACACAGTCAAAGGCTTTGGCATAGTCAATAAAGCAGATGTTTTTTCTGGAACTCTCTTGTTTTTTTGATGATTCAGCAGATGTTGGCAATTTGATCTCTGGTTCCTCTGCCTTTTTTAAATCCAGCTTAAATATCTGGAATTTCATAGTTCACATACTGTTGAGGCCTGGCTTGGAGAATTTTGAGCATTAATTTTGCTACTGTGAGAGATGCGTGCAATTGTGTGATAGTTTGAGCATTCTTTGGCATTTCCTTTCTTTGGGATTGGAATGAAAACTGACCCTTTTCAGTCCTGTGGCCACTGCTGAGTTTTCCAAATTTGCTGGCATATTGAGGGCAGCACTTTCACAGCATCATCTTTCAGGATTTGAAAGCTCAACTGGAATTCCATCACCTCCACTAGCTTTGTTCGTAGTGATGCTCCTAAGGCACACTTGACTTTGTATAATGAACACTATAGACTTTCATTTCTTTTTGGAAAGGATACTTGGAGCACATATAAATATTGACCGCATTCTAGGCCATAAAATGAGACTCATATGAATATCTAGGGACTGAAACCACTGAATATGTTCTAAGTTCACAATACAAGTTATATTAAAAACAAATGGGATTTCCCTGGTGGTCCAGTGGCTAAGAATCCACCTGCCAATTCAGGGGGACACAGGTTCAATCCCTGGTCCGGGAAAATCCCACATGCCACAAGGCAACTAAGCCTGTGCACCGCAGCTACTGAGCCTTTGCTTCAGAGCCTGGGAGCCACAACAGAAGCTGATGCAGTGAGAAGTCCCTGCCCTAGAGTAGCCCCAGGAGCACCAGAGTAGCCCCTACTTGCCTCAACTAGAGAAAGTCTGTGTGCAGCAACAAGACCCAGCACAGCCAAAAAAAAAAAAAAAAACCCTAGAAAAATCTCCACATACTTGAAATTTAAAAATATACTTCTAAATAGCACATGGGTCAAAGGAGGAATCCCAAAGGATAGTAGAAAATATTTTTACCTGGATGATATAAAAACATTAAATAAAAAATCTTATGGGATATGGCTAAAAGTATGCTTAAATGTACATTAGAAAAGAAAGGCTGTTTGAAAAAACAGCTAAGTTTCCATTTCAAGAAGTTATATGGAAAAAAGTAAAGTAAGCCTAGAGAAACTATAAGTGAATAATAAAAAGCAGATATAAATGAAGAAAAAAGGTACCAGTGATTTTTTTAACCATTGCCCTCTTGCAATCTTATATTAGTAACTATGCAAAGTAGAGAAGATAAACTTGTTTTACAAATAGAGACCAGAGGAATTAGTATTAAAATAAAAATCCATGCCTCCCATTTGCTATTTCAATGTACTGCACATATCTAAGGTGGTATTTTAAATGTTAGTCATACTATACTCCTGTGAGTAAGTTATTTCTAATAAAAACAAACCTCATAACAAAACTTCTATCATTATCTCTGAGAGGGTGAGAAAGCAACAAAGCAGAAATCTACAGTTTCAGAAGGCATGTTATGTGAAGTAAAGCTTAATCTTAGTAGTGGAAACACACGTAAGAAGAAACACTATAGGAAATAGATTTTTTAAAAGAGAAATATTTCCCTACCCTACTTCTCCAGCTTCACTTCTCGTCACCTCCAGTATGAACGCTGCTCTGTGTATCTAGCCCAGGAGCCACAAACTTGATCTATAAAGGACTACATAGTATTCAAGGTTTTGCAGGACATACAGTCTTTGTTGTAATCACTCAACTACCACATAACAAAAAGTATCCACAGGCAATTGGTTAAATTAACAGAATGGCTGTTATCCAACAAAACTTTATTTATGGACACTAAAATACAGCTTTTGTGTCCTGAAATATTATTCATTTTGTTCAACCACTAAAAACTACAAAAACCGTATCTTAGCTCTCAGGTAATACAAAAGCAGGGGGTGGGCAGAATTTGACCTCTGGGGCAGTTTGCCAACACCTACTCTGACCCAAAAGACATTATCAATATCTGCTATACACAAGGCAGAGAAGCTGCTTAGCCTTCCCATCACTCTATCCTACGTTACCTCTTCCAGCCCCACAAACAGTCCTGCTTACTTCTACCTCCGTCCCTCTTAATTTTCCTGCAATATACTCCACCTTCTTTACTTTTTAACTTTTCTGCCATATTTCAACAGATTTTAGCTGTTCAAAGAGGCTTTCTTGGTTATACTATATTATCATTTTGAGAATGTCTGGTGAATGAATGTTTCACTCATCCTGATAAGTACTCATATAACACCTCATGTAAGACATTACATAATATGCTGCTGCTGTTGTTTAGACACTAAGTCGTGTTCAACTCTTTGTGACCCCATGGACTATAGCCCCCCAGGCTCCTCTGTCCATGGGATCTTCCAGGCCAAGAATACTGCTGTGGGTTGACATTTCCTTCTCCAGAGGACCTTCCCAATCCAAGGACCAAACCCACATCTCCTGCACTGGCCGGTGGATTCCTGACCACTGAGCCACTGGAGAAGCCCACACAGTATGTTGTTGTTATTGTATTATTCAGTTGTGTTCGACTTTGCAACAATATAGGTCTGTAGCCTGCCAGGCTCCTCTATCGAATTCTCCAGGCAAGAATACTGGAATGGGTAGGCATTCCCTTCTCCAGGGGATCTTCCTGACCCGGGGATCGAACCCAAGTCTCCCATATTGAAAGCAGATTGTTTATTTTCTGGGCCACAAGGGAAGTAATATAATATGTTCTGGCCTCACAAATAGGTTTTCTGACCTAAATGGCCTAAAGTACACAAAGCCTGTACTTCCTTTACATCCCAGATAGCAGTTAGCACAGTATCAAAGCTAAGGTAGATTCTTAAATTTTTAATACTAGATATCACAAAACATGATTTCAAATAAGGACAAAATAACTTTAAAAAGTAAAATCTTAGCAGGTGGATATAGTCTTTATTGTAATAAGTATATAACCACCATACTTTCATGCCCGTGCCCTAGAAGCCCTAAAAAATTCTTCAACTTCATTCATTACTTAAAAGTTTAGACAACAGGTAAAAAAAAAAAAAAAACCACCAAAATCCAAAACAAAAACCTAGTTTTATTTATCCAATTCCAGCTTCACTGGGTCATCGTTGCTTTGCATGGGTTTTCTCTAGTTGCCACAACCAGGGGCTGCTCTTCACTGCAGCATGCGGGCTTCCCCTGGCCGCTGCTTCTCTCATTGTGGAGGACCAGCTCTAGGGTATGCTGACTTGGGGAGCTGCAGCACGCAGGCGGGGCAGCTGCAGCACGCGGGCTCTGGAGCAGGTTCAGAAGAGTGGTCCACAGGGTTAACTGCTCTGCTTGTGAAACCTTCCTGGACCAGGGACTGAACCCATGTCCCCTGCACTCGCAAGCAGATTCTTATACAGTGTGCCACCAGGGGTCCGAAAAGCATAATTTTAAAGCAACTATGTCATGTCTCCAAGTCTTTTTAAATAGTATATTTTTATAAAGTTGTAATCAGAAAATATACAACTGTTTCCTGCTTTTCACCTACATCTGAGTCATTCTGTCATGTTCCATGTACATACAGTCTACATGAACTACACAGATACTATCAATTTACATAAACACTTTGCTGATGGACACTCGCACTGCTTTAGAATTCTCACTATAAGACTAATGCCTAAAAACTGTAAGGACAGATAAGGGGCCAGTGATTGCCAGAGGGCGGGCGCTGAGAGAACGCAAAGGGCAATACAGTTTTCCATTCCATCTATATCGTAGTGGTGGTTAAATTACTGCTTATGTTCATCAAAACTTAAGAGAACTATATAGTAAAAAGGATGGATTTTATTGTACATGAAGTATACGTCAATAAATGACATAAAAATTAATTCCTACCTTAGAACCAGAAACGTGTGACAGCTTAAGGGACATCTTTAATTCATTCCAAAGGAGTCATAAAATCTTTCAAAAGAATTATAAATTCCTTCAAAAGAATGCTTCTATGTTATTCCTTCCAGCACTGGAATTAACTGCAATTATATTACCTTTATACCTGGGTATCATGGCATCTGGTCCCATCACTCCATGGGAAATAGATGGGGAAACAGTGGAAACAGTGTCAGACTTTATTTTTGGGGGCTCCAAAATCACTGCAGCCATGAAATTAAAAGACACTTACTCCTTGGAAGGAAAGTTATGACCAACCTAGATAGCATATTGAAAAGCAGAGACATTACTTTGCCAACAAAGGTCCATCTAGTCAAGGATATGGTTTTTCCAGTGGTCATGTATGGATGTGAGAGTTGGACTGTGAAGAAAGCTGAGCGCCAAAGAATTGATGCTTTTGAACTGTGGTGGTGGAGAAGACTCTTGAGAGTCCCTTGGACTACAAGGATATCCAACCAGTCCATCCCAAAGGAGATCAGTCCTGGGTATTCATTGGAAGAACTGATGCTGAAAATGAAACTCCAATATTTTGGCCACCTCATGCTAAGAGGTGACTCATTGGAAAAGACCCTGATGCTGGGAGGGATTGGGGGCAGAAGGAGAAGGGGACGACAGAAGATGAGATGGCTGGATGGCACCACTGACTCGATGGACGTGAATCTGAGTGAACTCCGGGAGTTGGTGATGGACAGGGAGGCCTGGCGTGCTGCGATTCATGGGGTCGCAGAGTTGGACACAACTGACCGACTGAACTGAACTGACTATGGGAAGGAGACTGTGGGAAGTGCTCACACATTAAAGTATTCCTCAAGAAGACTCGTGTGAAGTGCCAATCCTAAATGTTGATAACTTTAAAGAGATTCATAGTTTTTGACAGCAGGCTCAAAAGAGATAGGAATTTATGCTCAGTTGTGAAAGGTACCTAATGGTGGAGTCAAGATTTTTCTAAAAATTAATAATCCAAAAACCTACTAGTATTCTGAGTAAGGATTAGTCTGAGCCCGAAGAGTTCCCTTGCTCCAAACCAGATATTCAGGGACTGACTGAACAGTAAATTAGTGATTGTCACCAACCACTTAAATTATATAAGAACTTCAATACAGCATTATAAATATCTCAATTTGGGTAAAACTACTTAAGATTCACTAGGATCAAGTTTTCAAAGTACTCCCAAGTAGCAAACAGAATTTATCTTTTTAATGAAATGAAAAAGTCTTCATAAAAGCTGTAAAATATTTAACAAATGCAAAGTGTCCATTATAATTTAAACTGCTTTTTCTAACAATATCAATTTAACAGATTCCACTTTTCTTAAAAGTCTTCAGAGTTCAAACTTTGTGTATGTTTTTCATATAAGTCAAATAATATTGTACTTCTCAAACTTTAAAGTAAAAAACACCAGAGATCACAGCAAAATACAGATTCTGATTCAGGTGAGCCAAGCTGGGGCCAAGTGATGACTATGCTCCTGGTCTTTGCTACTTCGAGCAGAAAGGAAATAGAAAAAGAATATTTATTTTCTTGTTTGCTATATAGATATTTGCCACATAGCTACCATGTCCAGTAACTATATCAAGTGTTAAGCATAGAAGTTTAAAACAGACCTGAAAATTCTCCATTCCTCTTTATTCTAAATTTAAACATTATATGCCACAGCAAGAATAGGGTGGTTCTACTAGATTATAATTTGATCCACAGAAAGTTTTTATCCATGTAGTAAAAGGTATCAGTAAACCCTGCAGACTATTTTAGACTATTTTTAACAATTTTCTTAAGTCAAATCGAAGTGATCCAAAGTCAGATTAAAAAAAAAAAAAATTAATTTGTAAAAGAAAATCCAAATTGCTTTAGACAATACCATCAAAAGAGTGAAAACCACAGGATAGGAGAAAGTATTTGTAAATCATATATCTGGTATAGACTTGTACTCAGAATATATACATTACTCTTCAGTTGCTCAGTCATGTTCCACTCTTTGCCACCCCATGGACTGGAGCATGCCAGGCTTCCCTGTCCATCACCAACTCCCTGAGCTTACTCAAATTCATGTCCATCAAGTTGGTGATGCCAACTCCAATTGATGATGCCAACTCACATCCATCGAGTCAGTGATGTTACAACTCCAACAAGAGTTGTAAATTACTCTTACAACTCAGTAATAAAAAGATAAATTACCCAATTTTAAAACATGCAAAGGATAAGAAGACATTTCTCTAGAGAAGATATACAAATGACCAATAAGCACATGAGGAGATGCTCAACATCATTAACCACTGGAGAAAAAGAAATCAAACCGCAATGAGACACCATTTCACAGCCACTAAGAAAACTATGTTAAAAAAGAAGGGGGACTTCCCTGCTGATCCAGTGGTTAAGAATCTGCCTGCCAATGCAGGGGACATGGGTTCCATCCCTGCTTCAGGAAGATTTCACATGCAGCAGAGCAACTAATCTCATGAGCTGCAACTACTGAAGCCTGTGCACCCTAGAGCCTGAGCTCCGCAATGAGAGAAGCTGCTGCAATGAAAAGGCCTCACACTGCAACTACAGAGTAGCTCCTACTTGCCANGCTCCAAACCAGATATTCAGGGACTGACTGAACAGTAAATTAGTGATTGTCACCAACCACTTAAATTATATAAGAACTTCAATACAGCATTATAAATATCTCAATTTGGGTAAAACTACTTAAGATTCACTAGGATCAAGTTTTCAAAGTACTCCCAAGTAGCAAACAGAATTTATCTTTTTAATGAAATGAAAAAGTCTTCATAAAAGCTGTAAAATATTTAACAAATGCAAAGTGTCCATTATAATTTAAACTGCTTTTTCTAACAATATCAATTTAACAGATTCCACTTTTCTTAAAAGTCTTCAGAGTTCAAACTTTGTGTATGTTTTTCATATAAGTCAAATAATATTGTACTTCTCAAACTTTAAAGTAAAAAACACCAGAGATCACAGCAAAATACAGATTCTGATTCAGGTGAGCCAAGCTGGGGCCAAGTGATGACTATGCTCCTGGTCTTTGCTACTTCGAGCAGAAAGGAAATAGAAAAAGAATATTTATTTTCTTGTTTGCTATATAGATATTTGCCACATAGCTACCATGTCCAGTAACTATATCAAGTGTTAAGCATAGAAGTTTAAAACAGACCTGAAAATTCTCCATTCCTCTTTATTCTAAATTTAAACATTATATGCCACAGCAAGAATAGGGTGGTTCTACTAGATTATAATTTGATCCACAGAAAGTTTTTATCCATGTAGTAAAAGGTATCAGTAAACCCTGCAGACTATTTTAGACTATTTTTAACAATTTTCTTAAGTCAAATCGAAGTGATCCAAAGTCAGATTAAAAAAAAAAAAAATTAATTTGTAAAAGAAAATCCAAATTGCTTTAGACAATACCATCAAAAGAGTGAAAACCACAGGATAGGAGAAAGTATTTGTAAATCATATATCTGGTATAGACTTGTACTCAGAATATATACATTACTCTTCAGTTGCTCAGTCATGTTCCACTCTTTGCCACCCCATGGACTGGAGCATGCCAGGCTTCCCTGTCCATCACCAACTCCCTGAGCTTACTCAAATTCATGTCCATCAAGTTGGTGATGCCAACTCCAATTGATGATGCCAACTCACATCCATCGAGTCAGTGATGTTACAACTCCAACAAGAGTTGTAAATTACTCTTACAACTCAGTAATAAAAAGATAAATTACCCAATTTTAAAACATGCAAAGGATAAGAAGACATTTCTCTAGAGAAGATATACAAATGACCAATAAGCACATGAGGAGATGCTCAACATCATTAACCACTGGAGAAAAAGAAATCAAACCGCAATGAGACACCATTTCACAGCCACTAAGAAAACTATGTTAAAAAAGAAGGGGGACTTCCCTGCTGATCCAGTGGTTAAGAATCTGCCTGCCAATGCAGGGGACATGGGTTCCATCCCTGCTTCAGGAAGATTTCACATGCAGCAGAGCAACTAATCTCATGAGCTGCAACTACTGAAGCCTGTGCACCCTAGAGCCTGAGCTCCGCAATGAGAGAAGCTGCTGCAATGAAAAGGCCTCACACTGCAACTACAGAGTAGCTCCTACTTGCCAGACGAAAGCAAGCTCAGGAGCAACAACAAAGACCCAGCGCAACCAAACATAAATAAAAACTTACCATTTTAAAAAAGAGTAATAACATGTTTGTAAAGATGTGGAAAAATTAGAACCCTTCTTCAATGTTGATAGGAATGCAGCGACTTTGAACACCCAGTTTGGCAGTTCCTTAAAAATATAGTTACCATATGACCCCAAAATTCTATTCCTACATATATGCCTGAGGGAAATGAAAAAAATATATTCACAGAAGAGTTCGTGCACAAATATTCATACCAGCATTACTGATAATAGCAAACAAGTAGAAACAACCCAAATGCCCATTAAGTGATGAAAGGATAAATGCAGTGTATGTACAGAACGGGTTATTCAGCAATAAAAAGCACTGATGCTGCAAAACGGATGTCTTGAAAACACTATGCTAAGCGAAAGTTGCAAAAGACTACATAGTATGATTCCACTTATCAGAAATGTGCAGAGCAGACATATTTACAAAGACAGAAATATTAGTGGTTGCCTAAGACAGAGGATGAGATGGCTGGATGGCATCACTGACTCGATGGATGTTGAGTCTGAGTAAACTTGAAGACAAGTGCGCCTGGGGGTGAAGGGGAGAATGGGAGTGATTATTAAAGGTTAAGGGGTCTGTGAGAAACTGTGGTGGTTGCACAAATCTGACAGTACTAAAAATCAGTGATTGCGCACCCTTTAAATGGGTGAACGGTATGTGAGTTATGTGTCAAAGCTGTTTTAAAACCAAAGTGTGTTTTTAGTAAAGTATAAGTTCCGACTGATAAAAGCAGCAGTTAAAAGCTCTTTTATTGCAATGGATTCCTCTGGAAATGCACAAAAACAGTTCTCATCCCTCCTCTTTAGCCTACTGTGCTTGGCATCCATTTTTCAACCCTGCAGCTGGGGCTAAGCTGAGTCTTTAAGAGAGGTCTACCTGTGAAGACTGGGAGGGAGGTGTGTAGTTCAACTGCATAAAAATACTGATTTCAAGCATTTTATTCCTGTATTTATTCCTGGTACTAGCTATTTATACCAATAGCTAATTGGTAAGGAGACATGAATTTGATCCCTGGTTTGGGAAAATCCCCTGGAGAAGAAAATGGCAACCCACTTCAGTATTCTTGCCTGGGAAATTCCATGGACAAGGAGCCTGGTGGGCTGCATTTCATGGGGTCACAAAAGAGTCAGATATGACTTAGCAACTCATCAACAACAGCAACATGTGTTAAGGGAGAGGTGGGAAGGGGTAGAGAGGAACCCTTTAGGATGTTAAAGGAGCACAGCTCCCAGCCTCATCTCCAGGGACAGAGGAACACAATGGATAGCTTCCTACGGCACTCAACTGACACCATCTACAGCTTAGCTTTCCCACTGGGATACCTGTCTCCCTGAGGACACAGAGAAAGTGTGCCAGGGGATTCGGGAAGAAAAGGAATGAACAAGAAACAGCTTGGGGAGTAACCTGGTCTGTGATTGAAATGTTAATGAATTTGGGACTTCCCTGGTGGTCCAGTGGTTAAGACTCCTTGGGCACAATCCTTGGTCGGGCAACTAAGATCTCACATGCCGTGTGGTGTGGCCAAAAAAAAATATATTAATGAATTCAACTATTAAATATTATTATTAAATCAAAATAAATGCAGAATGTTACAAGTAGAAATTTTTAAATCCCTCTCTTTTACTCTTCTCTGCTAGTAGGTGTATTTTGAGGTAACCAAGAGCTAAGCTAGAGTTCTCAAAGAGAAAGAGAATTTCAGCTTCCAACACTCTTAAGTCCTGAGTGGAGTAGAGTGAAAGTCGCTTAGTCATGTCCGACTCCTTGGGACCCCATGGACTGTATAGTCCATGGGATGCTCCAGGCCAGAATAGTGGACTGGGTAGCCTATCCCTTCTCCAGGGGATCTTCCCAACCCAGGAATCGAACTGGGGTCTCCGGCATTGCAGGCAGATTCTTTACCAACTGATCCATCAGGGCTTAAGTCCTGAAGTATACGAATAACCTATTTACATGGCAAGTCATTATCTTTGTCCATTACCTTATTTCCAACCATTCTTAATTTACAGTGGAGATTTTCTTTTATGTATTCTTTTTGGATTTACAGTGGGTAACAAAAAAAAAAAAAAAGGATCTTTGAAAAAAAAATCATCTTGATTGAAATACATCTGTACATAAAACTGCCTATACTGTGGGAGAGAAAGAATGCCTGGGGTTTGCTTTAAACTACTGTAGATAACAAAATACGTGGATGAAGGAAATGTATTTTTTAACGTACACTGGCAAATGTGGATAAATGTTGAAGCAAGATGGTAAGTACATAACAGTTTAAAGTATTCTTCTCTCTACTTTCTCCACTTGCACCTTAGAAAATGTCCATAACAGGCAAATAAACTGCCTGAATTAGCTCTCTCTCAAATCCTTTTAAAGCTATTAAGTATTAAGGTTGGTGCAAAAATAACTGTAGTTGAACTCTGCCATTTGATACTGGAATACATCATTTTAATGTGCATTTCTCACTTTATGTTTTTTGCTAATGACTTATTGTGAAGTTGCTCAGTCATGTCCGACTCTTTGCAACCCCACGGACGGTAGCCTGCCAGGCTCCTCCATCCATGAGATTTTCCAGGCAAGAATACTGGAGTGGGTTGCCATATCCTTCTCCAGAGGATCTTCCCCACCCAGGGATCGAACCTGGGTATCTCGCTTTGTAGGCAGACACTTTTACCATTTGAGCCACCAGGGAAGTATTTGAGAGTTAAGGAAGTGATGTTAGAGAAAAAGCAATTTCAAGAAATCTTCTTATTTGAGTTCAATATGGGTCATAAAGCCATGGAGACAACTCGCAACATCCAACAATGCATTTGGCCCAGGAACTGCTACTGAACGTACAAGTTTAGCGGTGGTTCAAGAAATTTTGCAAAGGAGATGAGAGCACTGAGGATGAGGAGCGTAGTGGCTGGCCAATGGAAGTTGACAATAACCAACCGAGAGGATCATCAAAGCTGATCCTCTTAAAACTACAGGAGAAGTTACCGAAGTCAACGTTGGCCCTTCTATGGTCTATTCGGCATTAGAAGCAAATTGGAAAGATGAAAAAGCTCGGTAAGTAGATACCTGATGAGCTGACCAAAAATCACAAACGCTGTATTTTCAAGTGTCGTCTTAATCTATGCAACAACGATGAACCATTTCTCTATTGGACTGTGACATGCAGTGAAAAGTGGATACTGTAAGAAACTAGTGACGGCCAGACTCGTGGCTGGACCAAGAAGCTCCAAAGCACTTCCCAAATCCAAACTTGCACCCAAAAATGTCATGGTCACTGTTTGCTGGCTTGCTGCCTGTCTGATCCGTACAGCTTTCTGAATCCTGGTGACACCGTTACATCTGAGAGATATGCTCAGCAAATCGAGGAGATGCACAGAAAACTGTGATGCCTGCAGCTAGCATTGGTCAACAGAATGGCCCAATTCTCCACAACAACGCCCAACAGCACGTCACACAACCATGCTTCAAAAGTTGAACAGACTGGGCTACGAAGTTTTGCCTCATCTGCCATATTCACCTGACCTCTAACCAACTGACTACCGTGTCTTCAAGCATCTCCACAACTTTTTGCAGGAAAAATGCTTCCACAGCAAGCAGGAGGCAGAAAGTGCTTTCCAAGAGTTCACTGAATCCTGAAGCACAAATTTTTATGCTACAGGAATAAACAAACTCGTTGGCAAAAATGTGTTGACTGTAATGGTTCTTATTTTGATTAATAACGATGTGTTTGAGCCTAGTTATAATGATTTAAAATTAATGGTCTGAAGCCAAAGTTACTTTTTCACCAACCTAGTGTCTATACTTACGAGCCACATGAGTTTGTTTTCTGAACTGCTCTAGAGCTCCACCTGTACCACTTATTTTTCACAATCACTGTCCCAATCTCTTCATGTATGTATTTCTGTACTAAAGAAAACACAGTCCTTGCTATCAAAGAGCTCACACTCTTTCCTCTCTTAAATACAACACATTCATTCAGAAAGCTTATTGACCAAATGTCCATTGTGGTCGGGATTTCTCTTTCTAACACAAGCATACAAACACCAGGCTTCTAACCTCAAAGAGCTCACAATGTAACAGAATTAGAATGTTGTGAGATAGGGGTCTCTTAAAAAAAAAAAAAAAAAAAACTCAGTCATTCCTTACTGAACACATTCACCGGCTTACCACTGCATGAAGAATAAAATCAAAGTCCTTTACCTGGAAATCAATGTCCTGTAAAATTTAGCCCTGAGTGCCCACTGGTCCAAATATGCCTACTTTCCAATTTCTGTACCCTCCAAGCATATTTCTCAATGTGCCTTTCCTTATGTCATTCCTTAAGGCTTAAAAACTGTATCAGATCCCTTCTGCAGATCTGAACTCCAGCAATCCTTTTAAAGCCCAGTTAACTTCACCATGAAGCCTTTCCAGTTACTCTTCCAAAATTCTATAGAATTAATTTATACTATTCCTTTAACAGCAAACACATGTGATGTGCTCTATCTTTTCAAAGCCTCCACAATGTTTTGACACAATACCTTCCCGACAGAAAATGTACAGGAATTATCTGATTACCAATTTGTTTAATTATCCTGGATAATTAAAAGTGATCGACCCATGCCTAAGGATAGTGTGTCCTCTGGGGCCAGTCTCCCCAATTCCAACTCAGAGCCATTCTATAGGTCTCTAGCACTCAATCACTTTCAGCTGCTCAATTTCCAGCTGAATTAAGGACTTAAGTTTTTCATAGATCCGCAAAGTCCTACTCTAAGCCTTTTGTTTGTTTTTGGCATTTGAAAAAAAAAAAACACAAAAAAAACCTCAAATAAGAACAGAACAAAAACAAAAAACTCAAATAAAAAAGGACCAATTAAAGTCAAAAATGACTATAACTATGAAGTACTGAGATAAATGTGGATGGCTCTAAGATGGGCTTGTCTAATCATTTCTCATTTAGGGACTCTTTAAATAGCAACCAACTTTTCTGTCTCAAAAATCAACTGCTATGTTAAATGGAGAAGCACATAAAATATCTCAGTTTTTCTCCTCTTTCTAAATGCCATGGGAACCCACTGCCCCCTCAGATAATGAGTTAGTTGGGGATAAAGTATTTCCAAAAATCTAAGACAAGAAAACACTACTGCTGCACTTACCATATTGTGGTTTAAGTATCTGCTTATTAACTGTCTCTCCAATCAAACCATCAGCTCCTCAAGAGCAGGGAATCAAGGACTGAATCTTATCTTACTCATCTTTGTAAGCTGGTGGTTTCGCTAAGTCATGTCCGACTCTTGTGACCCCACGGACTGTAGCCCACCAGGCTCCTCTGTCCATGGGATTTTTCAGGTAAGAATACTGGAGTGTGTTGTCATTTCCTGCCTAACAGCCTGGCACACTCAAGGAACTCAATAAATACTCTCAATTAATGAATGAATTCTACCTTTAGGTTAAAACATGTTCAAAATGCCAACAGCCTGTTAAAAAGTAATGGAAAGAGGTTAACTAATACATTCAAATGCCAACTGCCTGTTAAAAAGTAATGGGAGGTAAAAGTCACATGAATTTTACATTTTAGCAGACCAAGCATAATCTACTGGCATTTTCTTTCTTCAGGACCATTTCCAACAGCTGACATGTAAAATAAAATTTCCTAAGAAATTATTCCATTTTACCCCTAGTCTTATCAGTTTTTCCCATTTTTTGGATGAGGATAAAAAATGTGGGGGGAAAAAATCCTTTCTTGATGCTCTACCAGATCCTTCTACAGTGCTCCTGCCTCAGTTTCAATTGGTTCCTGTTTTTCTATTACCCCAAACCCATAAAATTAAAAAAATGAAAAAAATCTGAATAGTAGATGAGAGAGTAATTATCAAAGAATGGAAGCTTCAGGGTCAGAGTGGGGGAGGTACAAATGCACTTTAATCTGCTCCCAACATTCATTAAATAAGACTCACTGTCAAATTTAAAGGCACCACACAAAAGTTCTAATACTGCACACAAAGTGATATATTATATATGTATAATAATACATGTTTGTTTGTATATGTATGTATATAAAATTGAAGCTACATAGAACAATTTTTGGTATTAAAAAATTACATGTACCTTAAAAAAAAAAAAGTATATTAAAAAAAAAACAACCTCTAGAATTAGCCAAGAGAGAGCATATACATCCTCAAGTACAAAACTTGTATGATGATTGTGTTTAAAGGAATAGTCTTCTTAAATACCAAAGGTAATCAAGTTAAACATTGTTCAGTTTACTGAGGAAAAATGCTCACTAAAATATGGGCTATTTACAGTACAGTTCTCCCAAAAAGTATACCTTTAAAGGCATAAAAAATTTCAAAAAACAGAAGGGAAATAGTACCAGTACTCATCCCTCCAATGACACAAGTTTAAAAAACATGCTCTAAATTGATTTAAATACATGAGTTTACCAACAATCTGTACATCATTTGGTTGATGAATAAAAAGCTGAAACAAACTAAAAATTCAACAAGCCTAACATGCAGCCATTTCTTTTCACCCTTCTCTTCTAGGTATGATTTCAAAGCATTCCCAATACTAACATGGCCAATTAAGCAGTAATTTGTTCTTTCGAAACAATAATTCTTTAAAAGAATGGTGACTGTTTCAGGAAAAAAAAAAAAAGTCATGCTGTCCTCTGACTCAATACCTACCTCAAAGATAATCAGGAACAATGAATCTACAAGAATGTTTACAGAAACATTTCTTATAGTGAGAAGCCAGAAGCAAAGCAATGTAAAACTTCATTAGCNCAATAATTCTTTAAAAGAATGGTGACTGTTTCAGGAAAAAAAAAAAAAGTCATGCTGTCCTCTGACTCAATACCTACCTCAAAGATAATCAGGAACAATGAATCTACAAGAATGTTTACAGAAACATTTCTTATAGTGAGAAGCCAGAAGCAAAGCAATGTAAAACTTCATTAGCAGAAGAGTAAGCAGCTATTGAAATTAAAGAGCTATAATTAATGCCATGAAGGACAACATTTATTAAGCTAAAAAACAGGTACAGAAGAACATATAAAATAAAATTGTATACATATATCTAAATGCAAAATTCAGTATCTTTGGGAGGATTATCTCTAAGTGCTGGAATTTTATGAGATTTTTATACTTGGTTGGGAAAAACATTTATTTCAAAAATCACAATGAGATTGTATCATTTTTATGACAAATCTTTTTTTAAAAGATTATACTAACTTCAGTAAATATATCCAGTAACTTTGTAGAGATCCGTAATTGTGAGGTTTAGCTGCTCTGAGAGGCAGTCACTAACACAATGACAAATAAGCATTCACTTTAATTCAGCAAATCCACTTATAGGTATTTACAATAGAGCTGTCTTCACAGAAGACACACATTTGTTCAAGAATATTCATAGCAGCACTGTTTATTCTGAATGTGACCTAACTGCCTATCAACAGGGACTAGATAAATTATGCACACGCATACAATGAAATACTGTGTAGCCATGAAACAGAATGAGGTAGTTATGTGTGTTGGAGTTGAATGATATCCAAGATAAATTAAAAAAAGAAAAGAAAGAACAGTATATATCAAGTAACAAAGAAGGAAGAGGGAGAGATATACAGACAAATACACTTTTATGTGCATAGACTATCTTGAGGACACACAAAACACTGTAAATAGTGGTTGGAGGTCTAGAAATGAAAGGTAGTAAGTCTTATTTTTCATAGCAAACACTATAAACCAATTTGTACTGTATGATTCTTTATCATGTATGTATGCTCCTTTAAATTTTATAGCTTTTTAATATTAGACAGTGAATTACTTTCCTTTGTATAAACAAAACATATGTAAGGAAAATAACATTAAGCATCAATATTATACTATCATAGCAGTTGTTTTTAACAGTTAAAAAAAATCCTAAAAAAGTATATACAATCATAAACCTGAGCTCCTCTTTTGGACAAAGATATTTACATTGTTGCTAGTCAACAAATCCACATCTGCTTAACCTAGTCCTTGTTTTGCTCTCAGCACTGTAGCAGTTTAAAAAAATCTGCCTTCCCACTTGCTATATTTAATCAAAGGATTTTCTACTGGCCACACAATAAGTAGGGAATAAGGAAACAGATTTTCTTCTTTTCAATGATATTAATCCTTCCAAGTCAGTATGGCCTGGTCTTCCCTGATGGAATAACAAATGAAATGCCTACCTAAAATAAACAAAACGATGACTCACTAAATATAGTAGTTTCTACTCCAAGGGTGTTCTAAAAAAATAAAACCTAGAATAATGTATCACATCAAAGTATTTTCTTAAGTAAACACAAGTCTAATCGCTCAGATCAACTGCCACTAACATGCTCTAAACTTTAGGGAACCCACTTTCCAAGAACTGGAAGTCACTCCAAATAAAAAGAGAAAATGCTGCTTAACACAGTGATAGAGGTCTTTTTTAGGAAGAGACACCTAATCAAAACAGGCCTGTCAATGTTGGCTTACTCAACACCAATGCTTAAAATTATGCATCACACTTCCTGAAAATAAGTGGCAAACACTTAAAAAAATTAAAATGAAGAAGATGAACTCACCTTTAACACTTTTCCTATTGACATCTGCCCCCTTTTCAAGTAAATACTGAGCAATTTCTTTGTGTCCTTTGTAACATGAGATCATCAAGCACGTATGCCCATGGCGGTTTGACACTTCCAAATCAGCTTTGTGTTCTACCAGGTACTTGACTATTTCCAAATGGCCGTCGAAACAGGCAGCTCGAAGGGGCGTGGAATTGGTTAAAGTCGTGTTGTTGACAGACGCTCCGTGATTTAACAAAGACTGAACCACCTTCAGATGTCCTGCTGCAGAAGCGGCCCACAAAGGCGGAGCCCCCTCAATGGTTTCCCCATCAAAATTGACAGAGCCCCCTACTTCTATGGAGGCACTGCACTGCTCTAGGAGGAATTCCACCATGTCAAGATGCCCATACCTGGCGGCCATCAAGAGTGGCGTGGCCCCATTTGTTTTTTCAGAGATCAAGGAGGAAACCTCCTCTTTGGATTTGCTTGCCAACAGTTTGGTGAGAAGCCGGAGCTTGCCATCTCGAGCTGCGTTAAATACTGCTGTCTTCAGATCCATTTATGTCCAGTCGAGAGGCTGTGCCTTATTTATCCTTCGAAGCAAAGCTCCAGCTTAACTCTTATCGAACCAGGCAAGAGTTAGAGGAATCAAAGTTCAGTGTTAATCACTGCACACGAGAACGGATATAAAACCACGGAGAGTATGTTCTGTCTACTGCCTTCCAACATCTGACAACCAGAGCACCAAACTAGGAGAAAAAAAAGTAGCAGTTTTGAATTTTCCACAGGTAAAGGCGGAAACACTAGGTTTTCTTAATTTCTACTTCTGGGAAAGGGAGCCATACTTTAGGGACTACTCCGCACCGCCCCCCCCCGCCCCCGGCCCCGAAAAAGGTGGGAAAAGAGAATACAAAAAGAGACACACAGAGACCAAATGTTTTCGTGGAAGGCAGTCTCTTCTCTATATACGGTAAATTTAAACACGACAGGCAACCGGTTTTCTCGCCTCCTAAGCAGCCAAGCTTTGTTCTAGTTTTTGCTCTGCACACGCCCAGGCAGAGTACAACCGACAGAGGCAGGAGGCGCGGGTGCAGAAATGTTTCCCTTTCTCACATCTGCAGAGGAGAGCGGGCCAAGGGCGCGAGGCTGGAAGGCCCTCTTGTCGCCTGGATGGCTTTCCANAAACTGCTAAATTCACTGATTAGCTCTAGTATCTGTAGGGTTTTCTATGTACAGTATCATGTCATCTGCAAACAGTGAGATCTTTACTTCTTTTCCAATCTGGACTCCTTTTATTTCTTTTTCTTCTCTGATTGTTTTAGCTAGGATTTCCAGAACTATTTTGAATAATAGTGGTGAAAGTGAACACCCTTGTCTTGTTCCTGATCTTAGGGGGAATGCTTTCAGTTTTTCACCATTGAGAATAATGTTTGCTATAGACTTATCATATATGGCCTTTACTATGTTGAGGTAGGTTCCTTCTATGCCCATTTTTTGAAGAGTTTTAATCATAAATGTGTGCTGAATTTTGTCAAAGATCTTTTCTGCATCTATTGAGATTATCATTTTTTTATTTTTCAATTTTTAAATATGGTATGATTGATTTGTGTATACTGAAGAATTCTTGCATCCCTGGAATATGCCCAACTTGATTATGGTGTATGATCTTTTTGATGTGTTGCTGAATTCTGTTTGCTAAAATTTTGTTGAGGATTTTTGCATCTATGTTCACCAGTGATATTGGCCTTTAGTTTTCTTTACTTATGTGTTGTCTTTGTCTGATTTTGGTATCAGAGTGATGGTGGCCTTGTAGAATGAGTTTGGAAGTGTTCCTTCCTCTTCAATTTTTTGAAAGAGTTTTAGAAAGATAGGCATCAGCTCTTCTCTAAATGTTTGATAGAATTCTCCTGTGAAGCCATCTGGCCCTGGGCTTTCATTTTTGGGGAGATTTTTTACCATAGCTTCAATTTCAGTGCTTGTAATTGGGTTGTTCCTAATTTCTATTTCTTCCTGATTCAGTCTTGGAAGACTGAACTTTTCTAAGAATCTGTACATTTCTTCAAGGTTATCCATTTTATTGCCATATTATTGTTCATAATACTCTCTTATAATCCTTTGTATTTCTGCATTATCTGTTGTAACCTCTCCTTTTTAATTTCTAATTCTGTTGATTTGATCCTTCTGTCTTTTTTTTCTTGATGAATCTGGCTAAAGGTTTGTCAATTTTGTTTATCTTCTCAAAGAACCAGCTTTTATTTTTGTTAATCTTTACTATTGTTTCTTTCACTTCTTTTTCATTTATTTCTACATGGATCTTTATGATTTCTTTCCTTCTACTAATTTTGGGCTTTTTGTTCTTCTTTTTTCCAGTTGTTTTAGGTGTAAAGTTAGGTTGTCTATTCAGTGTTTTTCTTGTTTCTTGAAGTAAGATTGCATTGCTATAAATTTTTTTTCTTGATGAATCTGGCTAAAGGTTTGTCAATTTTGTTTATCTTCTCAAAGAACCAGCTTTTATTTTTGTTAATCTTTACTATTGTTTCTTTCACTTCTTTTTCATTTATTTCTACATGGATCTTTATGATTTCTTTCCTTCTACTAATTTTGGGCTTTTTGTTCTTCTTTTTTCCAGTTGTTTTAGGTGTAAAGTTAGGTTGTCTATTCAGTGTTTTTCTTGTTTCTTGAAGTAAGATTGCATTGCTATAAACTTCCCTCTTAGAACTGCTTTTGCTGTATCCCATAGGTTTTGAGTTGTGTTTTCATTGTCATTTGTTTCTAGAAGTTTTTTTATTTCCTTTTGATTTCTTCAGTAAACTATTGGTTATTTAGACATGTATTGTTTAATCTCCATGTGTTTGTTTTTCTTACAGTTTTTTTCTTGTAATTGATATCTAGTCTCATAACATTGTGGTCAGAGAAGATGCTTGATATGATTTCAATTTTCTTAATTATGGAGGTTTGATTTGTGACCCAAGATGTGGTCTATCCTGGAGAATGTCCCATGTGCACTTGAGAAGGTGTATTCTTCTGCATTTGGATAGAATGTCCCCAAAATATCAATGAGATCCATCTCATCTAATATATGATTTAAAATTTGTGTTTCCTTATTAATTTTCTGTTTTGATGATCTGTCCAGTGGTGTGAGTGAGGTGTTAAAGTCTCTTACTATTATTGTGTTACTGTCTCTAAAGACTTTTTTTTTATGTCTTTAAAGNGAAGGGGGCGTGGCCACGCAGCGGCCGGGGGTTGGCGGACCAGCCCCTGAGATCTCGCGGGCTTCTCCGCGCTCCGCCTTTCTGGGTGCTAGTTTCGGGGGCCTCCGATCCCACGGCCACCACCTCAGGAGTGGTGGTAGCCGTTATAGTCTCTTTTCACAGATATAAACTGTCTCAAAGTATCCTCTTCTACGGCTTATTCTTATGGTGGGCCCTGGAATATACCGAGCTCGTTGGGAGGGTTCGAAAAAGCCAAACAACGCAGGATACAAACTTGAGAAAAAGATTCCTTTTAGCGGGTGTCAAACTTTATTTTTTTAAAATACAGACTCTTAACTATGAAGATTCAAAGAGTGATAAAACTTGAGACCAGTGTAAGTCAACATGGTCGAGTTCTTGACTAAGCAATAAAACCAGGAAATGAGAGGAGGCTAAAAAGTTAATGTGAAAGAAAAGAATTACTACTTCGTTGCAGGAAGTAAACTTGAGGAATTCGTGACCTTAACACGTGGGATGTATTAAACTCGGTTGAGGAGTTTAAATATGTTTGGAGAATAACATCCATAATGAATCATGATGAGAAAATAGTTTTGAAAAACAATAGTCCTCAATCTCCTGGGGAACTTAAGCTCACAGTTTCTTGGTACCACTGAGAAAAAGAGAGTATTAGATTATCTGACCCCTCAATATCATAAATGTTATCAGCATAATCACTTTAAAAAATGCAGTATTAAAGACATTTTATTTTTAAAAATCACAACTTCATTTTTGCACATTGACTTATTCAGAAGTTTATGTAGCTTCGTAGAACTGAAATAATTTTCATACAACTGCAAACTTTGCTTTTTCCCTTTTAATATACTCTAAAGATTAATAGTTTATGATCTTAATAATCATTTTTAAGTGGGGCATTACATTTGCCTCAGGCAGTCAGTACGTAAACTCAACATCACTACCCAACAATTGCAGTTAAAAGTTATTACCACTGAGAAAAAAATACAGAAGGACAGAGTAGAAAGGATGAGAGCAGCTATCAATAAAAAATTTAAACAACCAAGAGGGATTGGCTGTTTTATCCCTAGTGTTACAGGCCACAGTTCTATACTTCCAAACAGTAAACACCAGAGTACAGTTTCCCAGTCAAGGCCTAACCTGAGCTGACCTATCTCTCTTATCAAATTCAATAAGGTGATGTAAAAATTGACATCAGTGGTCTTCAATCTCACACGTGCATCCCTCAGGAGATGTTCAAGAGATAGGTGTACACTTAGGTTTAAGGCCACCAGATTCTGAAATCTTCAACTTGCATCTACAGGATTTCCTAAAACGGATCTGCTGGTAAAGGAATGTAGTAAGGTGTCTCCCTGTTTCATTTCCCAACTCTTTCACAATAGCCCTGTATTTCCCAAATGTCAAAAAGAAAGGACATAACTTTCACTCACTTAGAATCTTAAAATGGTGCATTGTTCCAAAAGATAAAAACCTCAGGCAGCCTCTGTCAGTTCTTAATCAGTTTAAAATATTGGACTGTACTAAGAGTATACTTCTAATGACTGGATAACAAATTCTTCTGCAAGCCAGGTGATTGATTTGCACAGCAAGTAATTGCTTACAGCAAAGTATGACCTTAAGATCACTAAGCAAGTTTATAAATTAGAAGTAGTTCAAAGAATTAAGTGACATTGATATGACAACATATCAACACTTCTCACAACTCTATATATTAATGTAAAAACATTTTCTTAGGATTTGTAAAAATTAAAAATTGAGAAAAACATTTGATGCTAAATTCTATCTCATTCTTGTAAGATGCAGTATTTAACAACAGTTGTGTGTACTAATTGTAAAAAGTTCCATGTTTAGTAATCATAAACACTTCTATTTTGCATTATTGGAATACTTCACCATTACTAGTAAATATAATAATTCTCAATGTAGAAGAAAATGGAAATTTAAAATTAAAATACATTTTCAATGCAGAGAAATATAATAAGATGATCAATAAAATATGAACAAAAATACATTAAATTAGGATAAACTCTTGAGGGATGGGGATGTGGAATGGAGTTATAAGTGTGAAAAGAAAAATAAATTAATAAAATGTACTGAAGGTAAATAAGAGTTTGTTCATATATTTTGTACATGGCTGATAACAGGCATAATTGCTATGATACTAGATTTCATCTGATTCATTTGAAAGTTACTTGCTGTGTTGTTTAGTCACTAAGTTGTGTCTACTTTTTTTCAACCCTGTGGACTGTGCTGCTGCTGCTAAGTCACTTCAGTCGTGTCCGACTCTGTGTGACCCCATAGACGGCATCCCACCAGGCTCCCCTGTCCCTGGGATTCTCCAGGCAAGAATACTGGAGTGGGTTGCCATTTCCTTCTCCAATGCATGAAAGAGAAAAGTGAAAGTGAAGTCGCTCAGTCTGTCCGACTGTTAGCGACCCCATGGACTGCAGCCCATCAGGCTCCTCCGTCCATTGGATTTTCCAGGCAAGAGTACTGGGGTGGGGTGCCATTGCCTTCCCTGCCTGTGGACTGTAGCCTGCCAGAAAATCCAGGGCATCTTCCTGACAGAGATCGAACCATGAGGCCTGCATCAGTGGGCGGATTCTTTACCAGTGAGCCACCAGGGAAGCCCGCAATTTCCTCCATATTGGAAAAATGTCATTTTTTCCAATATGGAGGAAATTTCATCCTTTGGAACTGCTTAAACATAAGACAAAAAAATTTAAATGTTAACCTAGAAATATGTGGTGGTGGTGAAGTCACTCAGTCATGTCCGACTCTTTGTGACCCCATGGACTGCAGCCTACCAGGCTCCTCCGTCCATGGGATTCTCCAGGCAAGAATACTGGAGTAGGTTACCATTTCCTTCTCCAGGGGATCTTCCCGACCCAGGTATCGAACCTAGGTCTCCCGCTGGAGGCAGGGAGGCAGACGCTTTAACCTCTGAGCCACCAGGGAAGCACCTAAATAATATTTCATATATGTGAACAAAAACATCTGATTTACTCATCAACCTCCTATTGGAGGTTGTCTCCCTCTCTAAAGATTTTGGCTGTATTTGTTCTTCCAAACTTTGTTTTCAGTTTTTTGTTTTCTTAAATAGAGATAACTAAAATTCCTTTTTCTTTTTTTGTGGAAAGATTTTACGTTGTGTCCTAAACACCTATCTCCTAGGGCACCTTCTATGACCAGAAAGAAAAACTGCTTTGTTTGGTTTGATTTGGACTGCTTTGGTCACTAAGGTTTTGGACTCTGGTTTAATCAGCAATTACTGTCTTCCTGAATACTGCAGAATGCTTTTAGGGATTTAACAAGGAGAACCATGGACTTGTGGTCAAGGAGCCTGCAGGTGGTACAGGTGAGAACTAGAGAGGTAGAAGGAGGGAAAGGACCAGATGGAGCCTCTGAGTAAACCCATTCTGGTAAGGACCCAGGGGATGACAGACAAAAACGGAGGCACTTGGAGGAGCAGAGTCAAACACCCAGTTTGTCTCTGAGGGGAAGCCTTATGTCCTTGTATCCACAGCTCTGACTCACTGGTCTTGTCTGAGACCCAAGACATTACAAGTGCCTCTGAAGGCAGCTCCTTGCAAAGCCCCCAAGACACTGTAAGCCCAGAGGGGACACCACCCCATCCTGAAAGGGTGATGGAAAGGAACTGGACTAAAAGAGAAGGGGTGTTCTTACTACTAGAACAACATGCTCAAGTTGTCTAAGCTGTGTTCTTCTTTTCATATATTGCTTTGGGATAAATTTCCAGGAGTTGGATTATGGAATATCTTTCTGGCTTTTCATGTATCGTTTTCCCAAAGAGTCAGGCCAATATGCTATATTAGTGGCAGGAGAGTGTGCTAAATTCTTAAAGTTCTTGCTAGCTTCGTATGTGTAAAATAGTACATCAAAATTTCCCAAATTTGCCTGGACACCTTGTGATTTTGTGGGAGGGGGTCCATATAATCTCCTATAATTAGTGAAGTATTCCTTCCAAAGTTTTCCTTTGAAGATTTTTCAAATATTTAATTCTTGCTGCTCTCTGCTTAAACCAGAAGCCTCAATGAAGAGTCAGCTTGCACAGTTTTGGTAAACTTTGTTAACTTGGTCTAATTTAGGGAAAAGATAGAATGAATGACAAAATACTTATTTTTAGTAACTAACTGAACATCAGTTTAATTCAGAAAAGTATGAAAGGAACCTACTTAAGCGAATATAAAAGTTATACACAAATAGTATAGTAATGTATATGCTCCCCAAACTATTTAGAAATGCCTGTCTTATAAAAGAAATCTATTAACACTGATAATTTGTTTTACCAGAGTATTTTGTGGTAAGTTCGTTCATCATGTCATTTGTTACTGAATCTTATTGTATAGTGTGTTAGATGCTAATGAGTATGATCCCTGCTTTCAAGGAATTCATGGTGGGAGAAATGTGGCAATAAACAGACCAGAGTGAAAGATATGTATACATCTGTGAGAGCGCAAAGGACAGAGCCACTAATTCTCCTTGGGCAAATCTGAAAGGAGGTGATGGTTAAACAGGATCTTCAAGGATTAGTGGGAGGAAGCCCAGTCAAAAGGCAATGGGGAAGACCAGAAACCCCATTGAGAAACAAGGAGCTGAAAAAACACAAGAGGTAGCCCTTTCTTTCTTTCTTCCCACTTCCTGCCCAGGTAGAGAGTGGAAAACTAGGCGACCTTCTGAATGTACAAAGTCTCCACTCCCCACCTTGAAGTGCGTTATAATCCACAATTTCCTGTTTCTGCAGCTCAACTAGAATTTACTTTCTCTCAGGGCAGCTGTCCTCCTGGAGGTTCTAGGAGATGTGCAGCCTGGTGAAAGTAACCTGCTTCAAGCAAGAAGACATCCTTGGGGTACTAGCACTTTAAAAAGAAAACTTGTAAGCTCAAATGAATCTTAAAATTGTAGAAGTGTGCAGGGCAGAATTCTTTTAGCTGAGAAATTTCCAGACCACCCCCCTCCCCCCATAGTGTGTTTCAGTCGAGGCTCTCTTTACTTCCTTGAACAATGTGAGAAGAGGAGGCAGCAACTAGGTCACCATAGTCTGATAGTTTTTCTCTCGGTCGCATTATCACGAGCTAGAAATCTTGTGTTGTTGTAAAAGTGTCTGTTTCTTTGTCATTTCACTTCCTGAAGTTGTCAGGGCTCTAGCTTTCCAGGAGCAATGGATGAGAAAGATTCCAAAGATTCTTAAGATTCAGCTTCCAGCCCCTGGTAGCCTCCCCATTCACATCCCAACCCATCCCACCTGAGTATTGTTTAGCAGTTCTGGCATAGAAGCTCAAGTTTTTGAAGAGATGAGGATGCAGTTGATAACTCAGAGCTGGGAATCTGTTCTGAGGATTTGGTTTTTTTTTTTTTTAATAGCTTAAAAGAGACTCCCAGGTGTCGGACAGATGAAGGAAGCCAGAGTCATCCCAGATACGAGGCCCATGTCAGCTGCACACTCCTATCAGCACATTAAGAGCAGCTGGGAAAGAAAGAGCCCCATGTGTTGCTGGCCTTGACTGCAGCTTCAGTCTGAGTCCTTCCTGAGTCCATTCCCCTGACTGGCTGCCCATACCTGTGTGGATGTCTATTCATTCATTTATTTAATTATTCATTCATTTAACCACCTTGCCAGTAATTCCTTGACCTCATTCCAAGTTGGCTTGATAAGTCCAGAAATTTTAACATCAACATCTATCCATTTTATCTCATCTTTATCAGTTATGGCAGAGTCCGATGACCACACCTCCTCCCAACTCCTCACACCCACATCTAAGCCATCATAGATGAACAGAATCGGGCTGGATTTCATCCAGTCTTCATAAAATGGAAAATCCGTCTCCACTTGCTGTAGTAGAATGAGCCTCTACCTCATTGTTTCTTAGACCCACAAACCTCAGGAATAAGAATCACCAAGGAAAGTTGTTTAAAATGAGGCTTCCTGGGCCACACCTCTCAGAAATTCAGATTCACTAAGAGTTAAAGTGAAGCACAAAAGTCTGCATTGTAAACACATTTTAGAAACCATTCTTATGCTCACAAAGCTTGAGAACCACGGTCTTATAAGTCCTTGTCTTCCAGTTTCCTAAAGAGATGATATCACAAGTGTGGGTCCCAGCCATGCTTCCTCTAATCACATCGGTATCTTCTCAGTAGGACTCACTGGGAAGAAAACCTAAAATCACTGTAGAATTCTTTAGCTCAGGCCCAAGCATACATCTTTATGGCTGATGTCTCCCCAGCAGTGTCTCAAGAATGGCTTACTGAAGAATTAGCCTGATGAGTCCCACCCTAAGTGAAGAACCCTGGTGTTGATTCTCTGTCACCACCCATACTGATATCAGACAAGCCAGGTTCTTATCAGGTACAAGCATACGACACCCCACCCAAGTCTTAGGAGCCACACTTCATCGAAGAGGGAGGAATCGGATGGCTTCTAAGCAGCAGTCCATCTAGGTCCCCTACCACCCCACAGCCTGGGTTAGGGGCTCCTGCCCTCTGTCCCAACCCTGGGTACAGAGCCCCAGATCCACTCCTAGGCTCCTGTCTGCCACACCCTGAACACCCATACTATCTCACAGGGCCCAGGAGATGAAGTTTACTTTCACAGCCTCCACTCTTTTAGTGTTTTCACATCCTGCATCAGTTCCAGACCATTACTTCCAAGCTGCCTTCTCTCAAGCCCACCATCACAACTCAGGAGACTCTGGCCTGGGGAAGGCACACAGAGCATTGAATGCAAAGCGCGGCCATTGAGAGAGCACTGAGGGCTCCAGGGCTGACCACGGGTTTCTAATTTGTTCCTAAATTTCTTCTAATTTGTAAGTTTCCTTTGTTGCTAATTGTGCGTGTGTGTATGTGTGTGTGTGCTGTGTGCTCAGTTGCTCATTCGTGTCCAACTCTGCAACCCTATGGGCTGTAGCCCACTAAGATCCTCTATCCACGGGATATTTTTTGTTGCTAATTAGTACTGAAATTTGCTGCTACTGACAATACACTGTAAAAACTTCCCTGATAGCTATACATGTAGTGTAGACAATACACTAAGCATGTATTTAGTACTTCAGTGTGCAAGGGGTTGGGCAAAAAGGCTTTAGGATTGCTGCTTTATTTTTTTTTAATAATGAACGCTGTGAGTACTATAACACAAGTGGAGAAACAGAGGGATTGAGAGATTGAATAACTCAAGAAAAATCACATGATCAGTTGTGGCAGGTGGATTTGGTATCCAGATAATCTGATTCCAGAACTCAAGTTCTGAATCACGATGCTACTGGGTTAGCCAAAATGTTCATTTGTTAAGATATTATGGAAACACCCAGAACTTCCCTGGTGGTCCAGTGGTTAAGACTTTCCCTTCCAATGCAGGGAGTGTGTGTTCCATCCCTGGTCAAGGAAATAAGATCCCACATGTCTCGGGCCCAAAAAAACCAAAACATAAAAAATAGAAGCAGTCACTTCCAGTGAGGTGGATGAAACTAGAGTTAAGTAAGTCAGAAAGAGAAAAACATATTATACATCAATATCGAACATTAACACATATACAGAGAATCTAGGAAAATGGTACTGATGAACCTATTTGCAGGGTAAGAACAGATGCAGACAAAGAGGACACAACCTCTTTGCGGACACAACCAGGGGAGGAGAGGGTGCAGAAGAATGCAGAGAGTAGCGCTGAAACGCATACGTTCCCGTGAGCAAACCAGCTAGCGGGGAGCCGCTGTATAACAGGGAGCTCACCCCACACTCTGTGGCCACTGAGAGGGGTGTGATGGGAAGGAGGGTGCCAGGGAGGTTCCAGAGGGAGGGGACATAGGCAGACCTATGGCTGATTTATGTTGTGCAACAGATATCAACACAACGTTGTAAACCAATTATCCTCCAACTAAAAAAAAAAAAAAAAAAAATAGAAGCAATGTTGTAACAAATTCAATAAAGACTTTAAAAAAAAAAAA
>SJYX01018786.1:348194-377367 GCA_006410675.1 Oreotragus oreotragus | reverse complement strand
AACAAACCAAAATGGAAAAGAAATAAAAAGACCCTTCCCTACTTGTAGTCAGAGGAACAGGTGGCTGTGGGTGGGGGGCAGAGAAATGAAGCCTGCTGTCTTTGAAGTGGGATAGGGGCCATAAGAACAGGGTGTGGACAGACTCAAAGCTGGAAAAGGCCAGTTCACACTCGGAAAGAACATCTCAGCTGTTGGGGGGGCGCCTGTCCAGTGCATGGAAGCAGATCGCAGGATGTGTGAAGCTAAAGCCACTCACCTTGAAGCCTCTCCGGTTCCCTGGATAGATGGGTGACCCTGTCAATGTGTTATTCTGTTAGGGGTTAGAGAACCATTGACCAAGACTGCCTGCTTGAGGCCAGGCATGAGCTGTCACACAACAGTACAGTGAAAACTAACTGGGAAAATTCAGGAAGTGCTAAAATTCATCTTGGCTGAGAGATGCCTGCACCACCAGGAAGGACCCTGAATCACCAAATATGGACCAAGCAAGATGACTGGCCGAGACAACCTGGAGTCTAACCTATCACTATGAAACCTGAGACTGTGAGCCTCATGGCAGGGCAGTTCTCCTGGGTTCCCTGACCTGCTGCTCCCCGTACAGGCCCCCCATCCCAGCAAACTCTCTTGCTCTGTCAGCACATGTGTCTCGCTGGACAGTTCATTTCCGAGTGTTAGAGGAGAGCCCACTCTTGGGCCTGGATGGGGTCCTCTTTCCTGTAACAGCCTGTGCTGCTCCCCAAGATGCAGGAGGTCCATTCACGTGCTCAGCGCTGCCATCTGGGTTCTGAGTGGATGCCTCTTTCAGNGAAAACTAACTGGGAAAATTCAGGAAGTGCTAAAATTCATCTTGGCTGAGAGATGCCTGCACCACCAGGAAGGACCCTGAATCACCAAATATGGACCAAGCAAGATGACTGGCCGAGACAACCTGGAGTCTAACCTATCACTATGAAACCTGAGACTGTGAGCCTCATGGCAGGGCAGTTCTCCTGGGTTCCCTGACCTGCTGCTCCCCGTACAGGCCCCTCATCCCAGCAAACTCTCTTGCTCTGTCAGCACATGTGTCTCGCTGGACAGTTCATTTCCGAGTGTTAGAGGAGAGCCCACTCTTGGGCCTGGATGGGGTCCTCTTTCCTGTAACAGCCTGTGCTGCTCCCCAAGATGCAGGAGGTCCATTCACGTGCTCAGCGCTGCCATCTGGGTTCTGAGTGGATGCCTCTTTCAGAGGCAGCATTTTCTCCCTGCTTCTGTGGCCGTTTGGCTCACAACTAGATGCCAGGTCCTCAACTACACAGAAAAGAAAGCTTTAGTTCTAGCAAAGGTCAGGGGCAGGAGGATCCTTTCAGACTTGAAGCAACAGAGTCCAGGCTGGGCAGGTTCTCTCTCCCCAGCTGCCTATTAAAGAGCTGCAGCAACGTCTACTGAGGAACCAGCGGCCAGATGTCTTCAGCCTTAAAAATACTCCTCCTCCCTGAATGTTGCCATAGAACAAGAAAGAAGAAAGGAGAAAAGCACAGCGTGAAAAGACACCTGTGCCCCAGTGTCCACTGCAGCACTATTCACAACAGCCAAGATAGGGCAACAAACTAAGTGTCCACTGACAGAGGAATGGACAAAGAAGGTACTACTCAGCCATGAAAAGAATGAAACAATGCCATCTGCAACAACGTGGATGGACCTAGAGGTTACCACACTAAGTCAGTCAGACAGAGAAAGACAAATACCGTATGATATCATTTACATGTGGCATCTAAAACATGGCACAAATGAACTCATCTATGAAAAAAAACCGACTCATGGATGCAGAGAACAAAGTTATGCTTACCAAAGAGGAATAGGGGAGGGGTAAACTAGGAGTTTGGAATTAACAGATACACATTATGATATATAAATAGATAACCAATAGGGACCTGCTGTATAGCACAGGGAACTGTACTCAGTGTTTTGTAATGACCTATAAGGGAAAGGAATCTGAAAAAGTATACACACACATATATACACACATTATATAAGAGCTATGTATTTTTTTATATGGGGGTGCTGGTGCTAAGTTGTTTCAATAGTATCTGACTCTTTGTGACCCATGAACTGTACCTCGCAAGGCTCCTCTGTTCATGGGATTCTCTAGGCAAGAATACTGGAGTGGGTTGCCATTCCCTCCTCCAGGGGATCCTCCTGACCCAGGGATCGAACCCACGTCTCCTGTATTTCCTGCATGGGCAGACAGATTCTTTACCACTAGCACCACATGGGAAGCTCATATAACATATATATACATATATAAACATATTTAAAGTTAGATATATATATGCATGTATATATATATATAGCTGAATCACTGTGCTACACATCTCAGGCTTACACGACATTGTAAATCAACTATACATCAATAGAAACATGTCTATCCTCCCTAACAGCACAAGAAGCCAAGCCTCTGGGAATACACTCACAGCCACCAAGGATGAACATGGTTGGGGGAGTGTTCTCTGTAGGAATCTGGGGGCGCATCAGGGACACTGCTGCAGACACAGACTCTTTCACCTGAGCGGAAACCCCTGATGTGGCAGGACGTGGTGAGGCTTAACTGCAGTTTTTATGCATTTGCTGCAGCTCTCCAGAAAGAGCCATCTGCTCTGATTCAACTAACCAGTCAATCAGCTGTTTTTGAAGATCGTTGCATGGGTGATGGCTGTGTCACCTGTTCCTGTGGGTGCACGGATGAGGCTTCCCATCCAGCTCTGGGGAAATGTCCCTGAGGTGCTTGAGCTCTGGCTGAGACCCCAAAGCTGAGGACGACAGCAAAGAAGCATCTTCCATGGTGTCAACGGAATGCCAGCAGCTCCCATTCTGGGCTTTGCTAAAAAGGTGAAATTGCTTCTATGGTGCGTACTTCGGGGGCATCTGCCAACCCCTTGTGGAAACTCGAGAGGAGTGGGGTCAAGTGAGGTCACCGCCTGTCAGGGAAACCTGGGGGATGTCCCTCAGGCCAGGTGAGGGAGGGTCCTTTAGAAATGGGGTGCCCCATGGAAGAAAGATGGCCATCATGTTTCCCAGGTACACACTGGCACACCCCCTGCAACAAGCAGGTTTCCTTGGGAGATATCTGGTGAGTGCTCCCTGGTGGAAAAGTGCAGAGGACAACCTTGCTCCTAGATAAGTCCAAGCGCTGGAACAGTACGAGACTGCAAGCCAGGCCAGGGGCAGCAGGGGGACAGCCCTCACTCAGGCCTTTGGTGGGTGGCTCAAGCCCTCCCCCGAAGGCTGGCTTACGGGGAGAGGTGTTGTTCTGGCCGAGTTCCCCCCAGAACTTATCCCAGGTGGTTAAAACGAAGAGATTTATAGAACCCTGTTTATTGAGGTGTTGCTGTTCAGTTGCTGAGTCGTGTCTGGCTCTGCAACCACATCGACTGTAGCCTGCCAGGCTCCTCTGTCCATAGAATTTTCCAGGCAAGAATACTGGAGTGAGTTGTCACTTCCTCTTCTAAGTGATCTTCCTGACCCAGGGATGGAGCTCGCATCTCTGTGTCGCTTGCATTCACAGGTGGGTTCTTTACCACTGAGCCACCTGGGAAGCCCCACTGTCTCCCGAGTTTGCTCAAACTCATGTTAACTGAGTCGATGATGCCATCCAACCATCTCATCTTCTGCCGCCCCCTCCTCCTCCTGCCCTCAATTCAGTTATTGAGATGAAATTTGCATAAAATGAAATTCATTCTCACTGGATGCACCATTTAATGAGTTTTGCTAAATGTTTACAGCTGTGTAGCCACCACCACGAATGAGAAGTACAAGATTTATTAATACATGACCCCCCAAAGCCCCTGTGCTCTTCTGCAGCCAGTCCCGCTTCCTGCCTCCACTGACATCCTGTGTCCTCCGTGCCTTTTAAAGGAGGTCCTGTGATGGGATGACTGTCAGAAGCCTTCTGTGTCTGGCCTTGTTCACTTGGCACGTTTTTCAGATTCACCCATGTCGGCTGCATGAGCCTGTGGCTTGTTTGTTTATATTTCTGCATAGTGTACCCTTTGTTCATCTGTTCTCTGTGGAAGGCCATTTTGTTTCTGTTTTGGGGTGAGTATGAAAAACGGGCTATAAATATTCATATACAGATCTTTGTGTGGACATATGTTTTCATTTCTCTGAGGCACATATCACATGTTAAGTGTTTGTGCAACTCCCCGACTCGGAATGGGGGTCCTGGCCCAGCACCCCGGCTTTCACTGCCCCCACTCCTCACTGTCCCTCTCCCCCGTCTAAGCTGCCCCGGAGCTGCTCTGTAAGTGCACAGACCCCCACGCTGAGCTGGGGAGGAAGGGACAGGTGGTGCCATCGCGGGGTCTCCTGCAGGGGACCAGGATGCAGTGACAGCAGCTGTCTCGGTGGCGGTGGGAGGGGCGGTGGGTCCCTGAAGGGGCGGGACCAGGCTCTGGGGCGGGGCCTGGGGCTGCCTGGCTCAAGGGTGTGCTCCAGTCACTGGATCCCGAAGCCCTCGCCTCCAGCCCCTCCCCGAGCTCTGGCAGGAGTTAGAGGCTCTGCCAGTTGACGCCCTGCCTGCACATCTGCACCGGCCGGGGTCAGGACTGAAACCTGCAGAACTGCTGGTTTCTTCCGGAACATTCCAACATCCGGGCCTTGTTCAAGCTGGCCGGATCTGTGCCCCAGAGACGTGACCCCCATAGGGTCTCTCCATCCCCTCCCCAGGGGAGACTGACGACCAGGAGGGGCTCTGAGGGGCTGCCTTCCATGCCGTCTAAATGCGGGAAGGAGTCTCCTCTCCACTGTCAAATTTATGGTGTTCTTTCTGTTTACCGTTTACCGGCTGTTTCTCTAAGCTTGGCTTTATCTTTAGCGAATATCTTCCGATCCTATTTAAACTTTTTGACATACACATGAGGAATGTAGCTAAAAATGAGAGTCGTGAAGAGAAACATTTTTTAAGTCAGTGCAAATATTTTTGGAATTTAATTTTCCTGAGGAAAAAAAAGAAAACATCCTGCAGACAGAGTCCGCTTCCTGTGTTTTCGCACCCCTGGCCTCTGGGGTCTTTATTTGTAAACCTAACACAGTGATACAGGACTCCACAAACCACCTCCCTCCCAGCAAAATCATAACAATCAAACCGCCCTCCCCCTCCTCCCTTTCCTTCCCTCTCCTTTATCTTCTTGGATGATTGTGGACAAATTTAAGATGACACTCCCTAGAAGACAAAGCTCCCAGACATGGAGAATCAAATAAAACAAGCTGGGACTTCCCTGGTGGCTCAGACGGTAAAGTGTCTGTCTACAAGGCGGGGGACCTGGGTTCGATTCCTGGGTCGGGAAGATTCCCTGAAGAAGGAAATAGCAACCCACTCCAGTACTCTTGCCTGGAAAATCCCATGGACGGAGGAGCTTGGTGCAGGCTACTGTCCATGGGGTCGCAAAGAGTCGGGCACGACTGAGAGACTTCATTTTCACTTTCACTGCTACATCACTAGAAGCCTAATTCAGCGGAAGCTTCCAACAGTGACGCAAACAGATGCAGACAGAGCAACACAGGAGAGCGAGCGTGAAAAAGGAGCAGCTGGCACGGGGCTCAGCCTCCAGCACGCTGTCACACATCGTTCACACGAAAACAGAGACCTAGATCTTCTTTCCAAGGCATTTGAGACCGAGGATGGTACTCGTGTGGCTGAGGGACCTTCCTCCACTCATAACCTGCTCGGCCTGCGGCTGTCTGGGTGCCCTGTGATGGTCCCTCGAGAAGTCCAGGCTGGGGTGCAGGCACCCTTTTGTCTTCCTGAGGTGGGTCAGGGTGACAGTGAATGTAGCAGGCTCTCCTGGAAGCCCATACAGAGGAGGAGTCAGGCTCCCCGTCCGTGAGGATGGCAGGCTTTGTGACTGAGCCCACTGATGGTATGTGATGGAGGTGATGCGTGGAGCTCCAGGGGTGTGGTGGTGGGGGAGGAAGTGGTCAGAAAAGCAGCTCTCTCCTGGACCCCTCAACCTCTCAGGACAAGCACTGCTTTACTAAGGGTTGTCATTAAGTTTTGGGGTAACTTGTTACACAGCTGTTTCAGTCCGTTCAAAAAGTGGTGTAACAAAAAGTGACATTAACTGGGAGGCTTATAAACAACATCTACTTTCCATCTCCAGAGGATGGGAAATCCAAGGTCAAGGTGTTGGTAGAGTTGGAGTACAGGAGACCTTCCTGGGTGAAGACGGAACAGGACAGGAAGAGGTGGGCAGGTGCAGGGCTGGGCGTCTCCAAGACAGGACCACCAAGGTGCGCTGGAGCCCCCCAGGACGGGACTGGGCAGGCTTCCCCTGCCACTGTAGGGTCAGTCACCTGTGGTATCGGGAGGCCCCTTCCAGAAGCACTGAGGCCCCTGGGGGCAGCTGGCACCTTGTCCTAGGCATCTTGTCCCTGTTGGGCACAGGTCTGGGGATCTGGGGGGAGGCAAGTGGGGCCTCAGGGACCCCTCCACCTGCCATTGGCCCCACCAGCCCCACCCTAGTCCCCATGGGTGGGGCCACTGGGCTCAATGTGGCCTAAGGCCCGCTCTCCAGGGGTAAGTGCCCATTCCTGAGAACACCGGCCTCCCCTTTGCGTGGGGTTACGGCATCCTGCTCCCTGTGAGGAGCACCTGGCAGGTGCAGGAGGAGGCCAGTCTCCAGCCAAAGGGTGGAGGCTCCACGTCTTGCCCGTTGCTCTTGGTTGCTTCATGTTTGCTTATGCAGCACCTTCTACACCTGTCTACCAGGCCGGGCTTAGCTTTGGACAAAGTCAGCCCCACCTCACTGTCTTGTTTTCTGTCATTTCTCATTCTCGTGGCTCTTCCCACGTGCTGGAATTCTCCAGTCCCCCTATCTGGTCCATGTGTCCACTATCAGCCATCTCCCCTCTGAGACCTCAGGTTGGCAAAGACAGGGACCTGCCGGCAGGGCCACTGCCTGCCCATTAGGCTCAGAAACCACAGCCTGGCAGGGTTCAGGCCACCCGTGTTCAGGGGGCAGGGGAGCGAGTGGGTGACCCAGGCTCCCGGTTGTGGGGTGGGTGCTGGGGATTCTGATGAACAGTGCACAGTCACAAGAGCCCCAAAGGGCTGGGTGCCATGCACAGACAACAGTCAGCAGCACTGAGGGGTGTGAGGAGTCCCTGCTGGGTCATCTGGTCTCTAAGGAGGATCTGCACAGGTGGGGAGGAGAAGCACTTTGGGGGCACAGGAGAGCATACCTGGGCCAGGTCCAGGGCAGGCTGAGGTGGGCAGCCACGTTCAGGCTCATCAGGCCTCACTCCTTCAATCACTGTCTCCCTGCACACTCCAGGCCCTTCTGAAACCCCTCGCTTGTGTGGGGTGAGGAAGGGGGACACAGAACCTTCTCCACATCCTCCACCCAACCCCCTCCCTGTCCACGGACCCTCAGGCATCTGTGCTGCTCTTCGGGGCTTGGCCACGGGGGCTAGAGGACACCTCTGCTCCCTGGGACCGTCTGGATGGCTTGTTTCCGGCGACCACGTGTGGGTGGAAAGGAGCCTGTGGGGAAAGGTAGCCTTCAAATAACAATATGGAAAAAATGTTCAAGAGATGGAGCTAGCGTGGGATGGCTGCAAGCCTCGTTCATTAAAGTAAAAAATAAGGAAAACTGGCATGAAAGTCAGGAAAATTACAGGGTATTTCCTGCAAGGAATAAATGGGACATCCATGGAAATTTCTTGAGGCATAGTAAGTTTACTGTTTCTCTTCTTTAAAAAAAATATCTAGCTGTGGTTCACCTGTCCCCACCCCCGCCCCAAGAAAAGCAGTTATTTCTGGCTGCAGAACACTCCCTGTTCAGAGCAACTTCAGAGAACAAATGCGGCTCCTGGAGCCTCCCCAGCGGTGAACACTCTGGCACTGGGTCAGGTTCAGGGGTTTGGGGGTTTGCTTGAAGCCATTAATTGCCACATAAAGCCCTTGAGAAAAGCCCTAGATCTGGGGTCTCAGCCATAAAAGCCCATTGAGAACCAGTGGGAAGCTGGTCTTCCAGTTCTTGTTGTCGCAAAGTCCAGTCCCCAAGCAGGAACTCCTGATTACTCACTGACAGGATGGACATGTGAGGGCCACCTGGGGGGTCATTACTGTGAAAATCCCTCCTGGAAGCCGGCCTCGTGGGCCGCCCAGACCTGCCTGGGAGCTGCTGCCAGTGTGACCACAAGGGAGCCCAGGGAGCCCTGGTGGGGGACTGAAGAGAACATGGAGGCCTCATTCTCCCTCCTAAATGAAGCAGGCTTGGCCCACCCCTGAATTTAAAAATGACCCAGCTAAATGCCTGGGTCTGGCTGCTCTGGCACATGGCAGGGGAGTTATTTAGAAAGCAAACACCTAAAATAAGCCTAGACACAAACTCTTCTCTACTGCTGGTGGGGCTTCCCATGAGCACTGTGCAGGAGAGCAACCGAGAAGGAATGAGCTTCCCCAGTGGCTCAGATGGTAAAGAATCAGCCAGCAATGCAGCAGACCCGGGTTCAACCCCTGGGTCAGGAAGATCCCCTGGAGGAGGAAATGGCAACCCACTCCAGTATTCTTGCCTGGAGAATTCCATGAACAGAGGAGCCTGGTAGGCACGCGCATATGCACACACACGCACACACACACACACACACACACACACACACACACACACACAGAGTCAAGACGGATGGGGTTTCTGAGACAGTGGAATCCAGGAGGGCTGCCTGGCACAGGATGCAGCCAGGGTCACAGTGATTTGCAAAAGCAAGTGACAGCTTCTTTTGCCCCTTGTGAGGATGGCCACTGAAATGGGAAGAACAGTGGACACCAGAGTCTATGTCCATTCTAAGCTCAGGCAGCTCTCTTCTCCACAGCACCGTGAACTCTGACCCTGCCTCTCCCTTCATGACTGTGTCTGTTCCAGAGACCTTCACCCACTCTCAATGGGGCACAGCCCCTGTGGTCAGGGGTTCATCAGCCCAAATGGCTTGAGGAGGAAGTGGCTCCAGTTGGGAAACTGATATTGGAGTCTTTACGAGTGAGTCAGCGCTGATGGTTTGGGGCTGTTTTCACTGATCAGGTCACTGGGGTCACAAACTCATGCACAGCTGTGTTGTCCTTTTCCACCATCAGTTCTGCTCAGTGATGTTCAATATTCACGACCCGAGTGAAGGTTTACACAGAAAACAGTCCTCTGAGTAAATACAAATGGCCAATAAGTACAAGAAATAAGGCTCTACCACACTTGGGGTCAGAGAAAGGTGAAGTTTCAAACTCCACACTGGTCAGAAGGTTTGCTCTGCAGAGATAAAAAGAGAAGGTGTCTGTGGTCGAGATGGTGATACCGAGTGCTGTGTGACGGGGACGCAGGCTGTTTTGTCCACAACTGAGAGCAAAGGGCGCCACCTTTCTAAGAAGGATGGCAAAGGTTTCTCAGTATTTTTCTTCACAATGTCCAACATTCAGTAAAAAATTACCAGGTTTGAAAAATGACAAGGCTGGACCAAAAGGAAAAACTGGACAACAGAATCAATTTGTACTGGAGAATCTGATATTGTTGTCGTCAGGCTCTTAAGAACTTTGAAACACTGGAGTCATGTGTTCCAGAGATTAAATGACAAGACGGATATTCTCACTAGCATCCTGGAAGCAATAAATGGACATTACAGAACTTTAAAATATGGTAACTAAAATTAAGGCACTGATTTTTAACTAAAATTNTGTCGTCAGGCTCTTAAGAACTTTGAAACACTGGAGTCATGTGTTCCAGAGATTAAATGACAAGACGGATATTCTCACTAGCATCCTGGAAGCAATAAATGGACATTACAGAACTTTAAAATATGGTAACTAAAATTAAGGCACTGATTTTTAACTAAAATTGAGTTTAACTACAGATTACACAAAGTGAAGAAAGTAGGTAACCGAAGAAAGTAAGTAACGGTGAAGGCAGATTAGAAAAATATATCCGGACTGAAGCAAGAAGAGAAAAAAATTAAAAATACAAAAAGAATTTAAGAGAAATGTATGTAAGTCAAGTCCCAGAAGGAGAAGAGAGAGGGAATGGAGGCAAGAAGTAACATTTGAAGAGACAATAGCCAAGACGTGTCCAAAAATGATGAAAGACAGAAAGCCACAGATTGAAGAAGAGTCAGAAAGCCCAAGTGGTACAAATGAAAACCACACCTGGACATGAACCTGGTGGAACTGCTGAAGACCAAAGAGATTATCTGAAAAGCAGTCGTTAAAGACTGTGAGATGAGGATTGGATTCACTGAGTTTGGTGCCTAAGCCAGAAATGTGTCTCCCATGCAGCCACGTAAGACACAGGATGCCTGAGTAAATTTGAATTTCAGATAAACAAATTTTTGTGTGTTTAAGTAAATGCATGCTAAGTCACCTCAGTCATGTCTGACTCTTTGTGACCCTATGGACCGTGGCCCGCCAGGCTCCTCTGTCCATGGGATTCTCAGGCAAGAATACTGGAGTGGGTTGCCATTTCCTTCCTCAGGGGATCTTCCCAACCCAGTGATTGAAGTAAGTATGTAAACATGCATTATTTGGACCATGCATGCATGCTAAGTTGCTTCAGTCATGTCTGACTTTTTGTGACCCTATAGACTATAGCCCACTAGGCTCCTCTGTCCATGGGATTCTCCAGGCAAGAATACTGGAGTGGGTTGTCATTTGATTGAAGTAAGTATGTAAACATGCATTATTTGGACCATGCATGCATGCTAAGTTGCTTCAGTCATGTCTGACTTTTTGTGACCCTATAGACTATAGCCCACTAGGCTCCTCTGTCCATGGGATTCTCCAGGCAAGAATACTGGAGTGGGTTGTCATGCTCTCCTCCGGGGTACCTTCCCCATCCAGGGATCACACCCTGCATTAGCAGGTGGGTTCTTTACCACTAGCACCACCTGGGAAGCTCTATTTGGACCATGCTTACAGTAAAAAATTATTCGTCATCTATCTGAAATTCAATCCAAAGCAAACCTAACTGGGCACAAGTGTAGTTTGGATTTCTAAGTCCATGGAGCCCCACCTTATTCCATGGAAGATGGGCCAAGCTTGGTGAAATGGTAGCCCAGGCCCCTGCCTCTCCACCTGGGAAGCTCTATTTGGACCATGCTTACAGTAAAAAATTATTCGTCATCTATCTGAAATTCAATCCAAAGCAAACCTAACTGGGCACAAGTGTAGTTTGGATTTCTAAGTCCATGGAGCCCCACCTTATTCCATGGAAGATGGGCCAAGCTTGGTGAAATGGTAGCCCAGGCCCCTGCCTCCATGGATGGGATATCCATGCCCAGCCCAACTTGATGGCTTTCAACAGACTGTCCCCTAACCTTCACAAACACTGTGGATTAAACAGCTCAGTGTTATAAACAGTTCCCCAGAATGTTCTGGGTCTCTGTTAAGGTTTTTTGATATTATCTTCAAACAAACAAACAAATAAATACATCAAAAAGGTTCATGGTTCTCACTAATTGTGTTACTCATAAGAATTGGCCTTGACTTTTACATCTCTGTTCTCAGCCTCAGTTTCTTCATCTGTCCAGTGAGTGCCTGACTCATGGACTCAGGGCTGGGTTACATGAGGTAACATCTGTAAAGTGCTTCATTCAAACTGACAATCACCACTACTCGACAAATGGTAGCTATTGTTGTGTGGTGGACTGAGTAATGCCTCCCTACAGAGATGTCCACGCCCCTGTTCCTGGAACTTTCATGTTATGTCACAAGGCAAACAGGATTTTGCAGATGTGTTATCCTGAATTTTTCAGGGGGACCCAATATAATCACACAAATCTTTAGAATCAAAGACCCTTTCCCAATGTAAATTGGTGTAGCCAGTTCTCTGTGGAGAACAGAATGGAGGTTTCTCAGAAAACTAAAAATAAAATTACCATATAATTCACCAATCTATAGCAATCTATAGTTTGCTATAATTGTGGATAGCAAACTATATAAGAGTCTTGAGAGTCCCTTGGACTGCAAGGCGATCCAACCAGTCCATTCTGAAGGAGATCAGCCCTGGTATTTCTTTGGAAGGAATGATGCTAAAGCTGAAACTCCAGTATTTTGGCCACCTCATGCGAAGAGTTGACTCATTGGAAAGGACGCTGATGCTGGGAGGGATTGGGGGCAGGAGGAGAAGGGGACGACCGAGGATGAGATGGCTGGATGGCATCACTGACTCGATGAACATGAATCTGAGTGAACTCTGGGAGTTGGTGGTGGACAGGGAGGCCTGGTGTGCTGCGATTCACGGGGTCGCAAAGAGTCGGACATGACTGAGCGACTGAACTGAACTGAATAATTAGGAAAGATACACTCACAACTATGTTCCTTGCAGTGCTTTTTAAAATAGCCAGGACATGGAAACCATCTTAATATTCATCAAAAGATGAATGAATGAAGAAGATGTAGTATGTATACATAATGGCATATTAGTCAGTCATTAAAAAGAACAAAATAATGACATTTGCAGCAACATGGGTGGATCTAAGTGTAGAAACTCAGAAAGAGAAAGACAACTACCATGATATCACTTTTATGTAGAATCTAAAATACGACACAAATACACTTACCTATGAAACAGACTCACAGACATGGAGAACAGACTTGTAGTTACTAAAGGGGAGAGTAGGGGGTAGGGTGGGGAGGAAGAGAAGATAAGATTGGGATGAACACGTACACACTGCTACATATTGGTTTTCCTCATCAGCACACTTGGCATCCATATCTTTCATCACTGGGAGCTTCCCAGGTGGTGCAGTGCTAAAGAATCTGCCTGCAATGCAGGAGATGAAGGTTCAGTCCCTGGGTTGGGAAGATCTCCTGGAGGAAGGCATGGCGACCCACTTGACTATTCATGCCTGGAGAATCCCATGGACAGAGGAGGCTGGTGGGCTACAGTCCACAGGGTCATAAAGAGTCAGACACAACTGAGTGACTAAATCACCACCAGTACTATGTATAAAATAAACAAGTTCCCCATGTGTACAGCACAGGGAGCTATATTCGATATCCTGTAACAAACCAAAATGGAAAAGAAATAAAAAGACCCTTCCCTACTTGTAGTCAGAGGAACAGGTGGCTGTGGGTGGGGGGCAGAGAAATGAAGCCTGCTGTCTTTGAAGTGGGATAGGGGCCATAAGAACAGGGTGTGGACAGACTCAAAGCTGGAAAAGGCCAGTTCACACTCGGAAAGAACATCTCAGCTGTTGGGGGGGCGCCTGTCCAGTGCATGGAAGCAGATCGCAGGATGTGTGAAGCTAAAGCCACTCACCTTGAAGCCTCTCCGGTTCCCTGGATAGATGGGTGACCCTGTCAATGTGTTATTCTGTTAGGGGTTAGAGAACCATTGACCAAGACTGCCTGCTTGAGGCGAGGCATGAGCTGTCACACAACAGTACAGTGAAAACTAACTGGGAAAATTCAGGAAGTGCTAAAATTCATCTTGGCTGAGAGATGCCTGCACCACCAGGAAGGACCCTGAATCACCAAATATGGACCAAGCAAGATGACTGGCCGAGACAACCTGGAGTCTAACCTATCACTATGAAACCTGAGACTGTGAGCCTCATGGCAGGGCAGTTCTCCTGGGTTCCCTGACCTGCTGCTCCCCGTACAGGCCCCCCATCCCAGCAAACTCTCTTGCTCTGTCAGCACATGTGTCTCGCTGGACAGTTCATTTCCGAGTGTTAGAGGAGAGCCCACTCTTGGGCCTGGATGGGGTCCTCTTTCCTGTAACAGCCTGTGCTGCTCCCCAAGATGCAGGAGGTCCATTCACGTGCTCAGCGCTGCCATCTGGGTTCTGAGTGGATGCCTCTTTCAGGGGCAGCATTTTCTCCCTGCTTCTGTGGCCGTTTGGCTCACAACTGGATGCCAGGTCCTCAACTACACAGAAAAGAAAGCTTTAGTTCTAGCAAAGGTCAGGGGCAGGAGGATCCTTTCAGACTTGAAGCAACAGAGTCCAGGCTGGGCAGGTTCTCTCTCCCCAGCTGCCTATTAAAGAGCTGCAGCAACGTCTACTGAGGAACCAGCGGCCAGATGTCTTCAGCCTTAAAAATACTCCTCCTCCCTGAATGTTGCCATAGAACAAGAAAGAAGAAAGGAGAAAAGCACAGTGTGAAAAGACACCTGTGCCCCAGTGTCCACTGCAGCACTATTCACAACAGCCAAGATGGGGCAACAAACTAAGTGTCCACTGACAGAGGAATGGACAAAGAAGGTACTACTCAGCCATGAAAAGAATGAAACAATGCCATCTGCAACAACGTGGATGGACCTAGAGGTTACCACACTAAGTCAGTCAGACAGAGAAAGACAAATACCGTATGATATCATTTACATGTGGCATCTAAAACATGGCACAAATGAACTCATCTATGAAAAAAAACCGACTCATGGATGCAGAGAACAAAGTTATGCTTACCAAAGAGGAATAGGGGAGGGGTAAATTAGGAGTTTGGAATTAACAGATACACATTATGATATATAAATAGATAACCAATAGGGACCTGCTGTATAGCACAGGGAACTGTACTCAGTGTTTCGTAATGACCTATAAGGGAAAGGAATCTGAAAAAATATACACACACATATATACACACATTATATAAGAGCTATGTATTTTTTTATATGGGGGTGCTGGTGCTAAGTTGTTTCAATAGTATCTGACTCTTTGTGACCCATGAACTGTACCTCGCAAGGCTCCTCTGTTCATGGGATTCTCTAGGCAAGAATACTGGAGTGGGTTGCCATTCCCTCCTCCAGGGGATCCTCCTGACCCAGGGATCGAACCCACGTCTCCTGTATTTCCTGCATGGGCAGACAGATTCTTTACCACTAGCACCACATGGGAAGCTCATATAACATATATATACATATATAAACATATTTAAAGTTAGATATATATATGCATGTATATATATATATAGCTGAATCACTGTGCTACACATCTCAGGCTTACACGACATTGTAAATCAACTATACATCAATAGAAACATGTCCATCCTCCCTAACAGCACAAGAAGCCAAGCCTCTGGGAATACACTCACAGCCACCAAGGATGAACATGGTTGGGGGAGTGTTCTCTGTAGGAATCTGGGGGCGCATCAGGGACACTGCTGCAGACACAGACTCTTTCACCTGAGCGGAAACCCCTGATGTGGCAGGACGTGGTGAGGCTTAACTGCAGTTTTTATGCATTTGCTGCAGCTCTCCAGAAAGAGCCATCTGCTCTGATTCAACTAACCAGTCAATCAGCTGTTTTTGAAGATCGTTGCATGGGTGATGGCTGTGTCACCTGTTCCTGTGGGTGCACGGATGAGGCTTCCCATCCAGCTCTGGGGAAATGTCCCTGAGGTGCTTGAGCTCTGGCTGAGACCCCAAAGCTGAGGACGACAGCAAAGAAGCATCTTCCATGGTGTCAACGGAATGCCAGCAGCTCCCATTCTGGGCTTTGCTAAAAAGGTGAAATTGCTTCTATGGTGCGTACTTCGGGGGCATCTGCCAACCCCTTGTGGAAACTCGAGAGGAGTGGGGTCAAGTGAGGTCACCGCCTGTCAGGGAAACCTGGGGGATGTCCCTCAGGCCAGGTGAGGGAGGGTCCTTTAGAAATGGGGTGCCCCATGGAAGAAAGATGGCCATCATGTTTCCCAGGTACACACTGGCACACCCCCTGCAACAAGCAGGTTTCCTTGGGAGATATCTGGTGAGTGCTCCCTGGTGGAAAAGTGCAGAGGACAACCTTGCTCCTAGATAAGTCCAAGCGCTGGAACAGTACGAGACTGCAGGCCAGGCCAGGGGCAGCAGGGGGACAGCCCTCACTCAGGCCTTTGGTGGGTGGCTCAGGCCCTCCCCCGGAGGCTGGCTTACGGGGAGAGGTGTTGTTCTGGCCGAGTTCCCCCCAGAACTTATCCCAGGTGGTTAAAACGAAGAGATTTACAGAACCCTGTTTATTGAGGTGTTGCTGTTCAGTTGCTGAGTCGTGTCTGGCTCTGCAACCACATCGACTGTAGCCTGCCAGGCTCCTCTGTCCATAGAATTTTCCAGGCAAGAATACTGGAGTGAGTTGTCACTTCCTCTTCTAAGTGATCTTCCTGACCCAGGGATGGAGCTCGCATCTCTGTGTCGCCTGCATTCACAGGTGGGTTCTTTACCACTGAGCCACCTGGGAAGCCCCACTGTCTCCCGAGTTTGCTCAAACTCATGTTAACTGAGTCGATGATGCCATCCAACCATCTCATCTTCTGCCGCCCCCTCCTCCTCCTGCCCTCAATTCAGTTATTGAGATGAAATTTGCATAAAATGAAATTCATTCTCACTGGATGCACCATTTAATGAGTTTTGCTAAATGTTTACAGCTGTGTAGCCACCACCACGAATGAGAAGTACAAGATTTATTAATACATGACCCCCCAAAGCCCCTGTGCTCTTCTGCAGCCAGTCCCGCTTCCTGCCTCCACTGACATCCTGTGTCCTCCGTGCCTTTTAAAGGAGGTCCTGTGATGGGATGACTGTCAGAAGCCTTCTGTGTCTGGCCTTGTTCACTTGGCACGTTTTTCAGATTCACCCATGTCGGCTGCATGAGCCTGTGGCTTGTTTGTTTATATTTCTGCATAGTGTACCCTTTGTTCATCTGTTCTCTGTGGAAGGCCATTTTGTTTCTGTTTTGGGGTGAGTATGAAAAACGGGCTATAAATATTCATATACAGATCTTTGTGTGGACATATGTTTTCATTTCTCTGAGGCACATATCACATGTTAAGTGTGTGTTTAACATTAAAGCAAGCTGGCAGACCTTCCAAAAGTGCCTGTATCATTGTGCATTCTCATCAGCAGTGTATGCAGGTCCCATTTCCTCCAAATTCTTCCCAGGACTTCTGGTATAGGAACTCTTTTGGAATTGCAGCCAACCTATTAGGGGTGTAGAGGTGTCTCATGGGGTTTTAATTTCATTTCCCTAACAACTGATGCTACTACTGAGAGTCTTTTCATATGCTCATTTGCCTTCTACATAGATTTGGTGAAGTGTCTATTCAAATATTTTGCCTATCTTTTTTTTTTTTTTAGAAAATACTTGTAACAGAATAAAAATGAAAAGAGATTTACCAGAATTTGTTGCATGCAGCTGAAGCTATTAAATGCAGTTAAATACAATACGGAGTCTTGAATAAGGTACGAAAACAAATAATGGACATTAGCCTAAAACTTTGTGAAATTTGAATAAAATCTGTACTTTAATGATACTGTACCATATATTAATTTCTTGGTGTTTTTTTTAACAACATGGTATTTCTTTATATTCTTCAAATTGGATTAGAAGTTTCAAGCCTCATTCAGATTTTTCTGACTTTTGACTTCTTTATCTTCGTCTTATGAGGTATAAGAACAGCTCACTCTTTGTGTAATCTGAACAATACAAGTGATTTGTCAGATATGACTTTGCAAGTATTTTCTCCTAGTCTGCAGTGTGTCTTTGCTTTTTTTAAAATAAAAAAAGTCTTCTTAAAATATTAAAAAATATTTATTTATTTATTTATTTTGGGGGGCATTGGGTCTTAGTTATAGTGCAGAGGATCTTTCTTTGTGGTGCATGGGCTTAGCTGCCCAATGGCATGTGGGATCTTAGTTCTCCTACCAGAGATCAAACTGGTGCCCTCTGCACTGGAAGTCTTAACCACTGAACTGAGAGGCAAGTCCCTATACCATCTTTTGAAGAACAAAAGTTTTAAAACTTTGATGAGGTCCCATTTATTACTTATACTGGGTGCTTCTTGTGTTGTAGCGGGTAAACCTTTTCCTAACACATGTGCCTATAGATACACATTCTCCTATCTTTTCTTCTCAAAGTTGCATAGTTTAGCTCTTACTCTGAGGACTGCGATCCACAGCAAATTAATGCTAAAATGTGGTGTGAGGTGAGGGCTGAGGGTCATTCCACACAGAGGTCTAAGTGTTACAGCTTGCTTGTTGATAAGGACAAAAAGACCTTTTTTACTTGAGTATAAAGTACTCGCAGAAAAGTGCAGGTCTGAGTACAGCTCAAGCAGGTTTGCAAACTGAGCACCTCTGTGTTATGAGCCCCAGACGGAGAAGTGGACCGTTTCCTGCTGTCCAGACATTTCAACTGCCCCTCATCCCGACCCAGCCCTGACGACCATTTCTGGCACTCTAACAGCTGGGAGGAGTCCTGCCTGCTTTTAAACTTTCTCTAAGTGGAATCATACACAGTGTCTTCTTCTGAATCTCTGTTCTTTCACTCGGTAGCATATTTGTAAATCATACGTGTGTCACCTGTCCGTGAAGATCACTGATTCTCACTGCTGTGCCGTCCTCCGCCGAGTGGCGGCACCACAATTCATGGGCACGTTCAGCGGTCAACACACATGTGCCTGGTATCTAGTTTAGGGTGGTTAACAGTAGTGCTGCTAGGGGCTTCCCTGGTGATCCAGCGGGTAGGAATCCACCTGCCAATGCAGGGGAGCTAGGTGTGATTCTTGGTCCAGGAGGATCCCACGTGGTTCAGAGCAGCTAAACCCACACTTTGTAACAAGAGAAGCCACAGCAATGAGAAGTCCATGCACCACAACCAGAGAAAGCTCGTGAAGCAATGAAGACCCAGGGCAGCCAAAACAAGCAAATAAGTACTTCTTTTAATTGAAAAAAAAAAAAAAAAAGTAGTGCTGCTACACATGTTTTTTAATGACCACTGCACACATTTCTATTGGGAGTTCTCCTGAGAATGGAGCTGCCGGGGAGTAGGGTGTGTGTATGTGCAACGTCAGTGGACACACCAAGGACCTTTCCAAAATGCTCACTCTCTCCCCCCGCCACCAGAAGTGTGGGCTGTCCCAGCTGCTCCGCAGCCTCACCAGCACTTGGCATTTTCCACCACTCTCATTTCCGCCACTCAAGTGAGTGTGCACCCATACCTCACTCTCATCTTTCTGATGACCAACAAAGTTGAACCGTTTTGTCTGTTTATGAAACACATGAAAGAGGATATTTCGATTCATTCTTTTGTGACATGCCTACTCAAGTCTTTTTCCATGTTCACGTTTTCTTTCTCTTGTTGGTGTGCAGGAGTCCTGTGTACATGTGCAAGTCCTTTGTCGACCTCCATGTTGCTGATAACTGTTTCTGATATGGAACAACATGTGATGTCTTTTGAAGAATTTTTCTTTTTCTTTTTTTTCCTTTCATGGCCATGCTGTGAGGCCTGCAGGATCTCAGTTCCCCAGCCAGGGACTGAACCCAGGCCCTGGCCATGGGAGTGCCAAGTCCTAAACACTGGAGAGACCAACCAGGGAATTCCCGGAATTTCTCTGAAGGTGCCCCTTCTGGTGGATGCCAGACTCGAGGACTGGTGACAATAGAGAGCCATTCCCGCTCCAGGGACAGAGGTCAAGGGTATCCTGAGCCCAGAGAGGGCTGGTGCTGGGAGGTGGTGTGGGCTGGCTTTTACCCTCTTATCTCCTGCTGAAGCCTCCATGGGCTGAACCACAGGTGAGTGAGGGAGGAAGCCCAGAGGCTCAGGGTTTAGGCTCTGGGGGCACAGAGAGAAGCGGGGTGTGCGTCAGGGTGGAGAGAGGGGGCGCAGAGGAAATGAACCTACTAAAATGGGTTGCAAGAGATTATCTAAAGATGGCATCTCCCAGGTTAAGAAACTGCAGTCTGCACGGGCCCAGGGGCCTCCAAGGAAACCACAGAACGTGGCCCTCAAGAGAGGTAGCGCTCGAGAACTGCCAAGTGGGGACAGCCGCCACAGAGCTACTTGAGTTAAAAAGAAAAAAGCTGTTTTGCTCCCTTTCTCTAATCTCCCAGAGAGGAAGGGGAAGAGCGAGGAATTGGAGAGGGGCGTGGTGCTCCTCTCCCATCACTGGCCTGGTCACAGGGCCTGCCCAGGAGTCTGGCTTGGATGTGAGATTTGAATTTTGATTGAGACTGGACTAGATTCCTTCATGCCTGGAAGTGAGTCATTTTTTACAGAAACAGAGCTTTTCTTCTAATTAAAACTGCTGGGCAAGGGCTTTCCTCATGGCTCAGTGGTAAAGAATCTGCCTGCAAATGCAGGAGACAAGTTTAATCTCTGGTCCAGGAGGATCCCATATGCTGTGGAGCAGCTAAGCCTGGGTGCCACAGTTACTGAGCCTGAGCTCCCGAGCCCGGGAACCACGACTACTGGCCTGCCTACTGCAACTACTGAAGCCCATGCGCCCTGGAGCCTTCTCACAAGAGAAGCCACCACAATGAGAAGCCCGTGCCCTGCAGAGTAGTCCCCACTTGACACAACTAGGCACACCAATGAAGACCTAGTGCAGCCATAAAAAAAAAAAAAAAACAACTGCTGGGCATGCTGAAGGGAGCTGGCTTGCTGAGATGTTGTCAAGGGGCAGAGAAGGAAGATGGGAAAGAATTCATTTGAAAGAAGCCCAGGGTTGGAGGAAGATCAAGCCACTTCCTGTGTGTTCCTCACTGGTTCAGACTGTTCAACAAACCAGTTGTAAACAATTAATCTCTCTCTCTCTTTCTGGGCTTCCTTGGTAGCTCAGCTGGTAAAGAATCCTGCAATAAAGGAGAACCCAGTTCAATTCCTGGGGCAGGAAGACCCTGAAGAAGGGATAGGCTACCCATTCCAGTATTCTTGGGCTTCCCTGGTGGTTCAGCTGGTAAAGAATCTTCCTGCAACATGCGGGAGATCTGGGTTCGATCCCTGGGTTGGGAAGATCCCCTGGAGAATGGAACGGCTACCCATTCCAGTATTCTGGCCTGAGAATTCCATGGACTGTATCCATGGGGTCGCAAAGAGTCGGACACGACTAAGTGACTTTCACTTTCACTCTGTCAGCAGACATGGGGCTACACGCTTTTCACGCACTACCTTATTAACTCTCAGTCACTCTGAGCGTCAGGACTGTTACTATAGCTGCTTTACAGATGTGGAAACTGAGGCACAGACAGGTTAAGCAGCTTGTCAGAGGCCACACTAGCCCGGTTTCAAGTTCAGCAAATCTGATCACATAGTCCGAGAATTTTTTTAACAAGAACTTTTTTTTTTTCCAAAAAAAAAAAAAAGAGTGGTTTCAATGTCTCAACAAATTAAGACGCTATAGAGAGTTCTATGTACCCCTGTCTACCTCACTGTTAACATCCCCCACCACACTGGAACAGTCGTTCCAACTGACGGATCTATACTGACACATTATTACCACGCAAAGTTCATCAGGGTCACTCTTGGTGTTGTACGTTCCATTGTTCTTATTGTTCAGTCACTCAGTCATGTCCAACTCTTTTCGACCCCATAGACTGCAGCACACGAGGTTTCCCCGTCCTTCACCGTCTCCCTGAGTTTGCGCAAACTCATGTCCATTGAGTCAGTGATGCCATCCAACCATCTCATCCTCTGCCGTCCCGGTCTCCTCTTGCCTTCAATCTTTCCCAGCATCAGGATCTTTTCCAATAAGTCAGGTCTTCACATCAGGTGGCCAAAGTATTGGAGCTTCAGCTTCAGCATCAGTCCTTCTAATGAAGATTCAGGTTTGATTTTCTTTAGGATTGACTGGTTTGACATCCTTGCAGTCCAAGGGATTCTCAAGAGTCTTCTTCAGCACCACAGTTTGAAAACATCAGGTCTTCAGCACTCAGTCTTCTTTATGGTCCAACTCTCACATTCATACACAACTACTGGAAAAACCATAGCTGTGACTATATGGACCTTTGTCAGCAAAGTACACTCCATGGACTTGGACAAATGTAGAATGACATGTGTCCACCATTACAGATTCATACAGAGTAGCTTCACAGCCCTAAAGTCCTCTGTGCTCCACTTGTTCATCCCTCTCTCGCCTCAATCCCTAGCAACTGGCCCTTTTACTTTCTCCATAGTTTTGCCTCTTCCAAAATGTCATGAAGTTGGACTCACACAGTATGCAGCCTTTCCAGATTAGCTTCTTTTCACTTAATCATTAATTTTTAAGATTCCTCCATGTCTTTTCATGACTTGATGGATCATTTCTTTTTTAGCACTGAGTTAGTATTTCATTGTCTGGTTCTTCCAGAGTTTGTTTAGCCATTCACCTATTAAAGGACTTCTTAATTGCTTTCAAGTTATGAATAAAGCTGCTATGTGTGTGTGTGTGTGTGTGTGTGCGTGTGTGTGTGTGTGGACATACAATTTCATCTCATTTGAGTAAACAAATACCAAAGATGGCTGCTGGATTGTATATTAACAGTATGTCTTCCCAAGTAGCTGCACCATTTTGCATCCCCACCAGCAATGAAGGAGAGTTCCCATCCCTCCACATCCTTTCCAGCACTGGTATTGTCAGTGTTCTCGAGCTCAGCCATCTGAATTCCTGTAGAGTGATAGCTCATTGTTGTTTAAATTTGCATTTCTCTGATGGCATGTGAACGGAACATCTTTCCTTATATTTCTTTGCCATCTGTCTATCTTTTTTGGTGAGGTCTTAAGGTCTTTGGTCCAGTTTTTCATTTGGTTCTTTTCTTACTGTTGAGTTTGAAGAGTTATTTGAGTTTCTTATAGTTAAGTTTGAAGAGTTCACCTACCAGATATGACTTTTGCAAATATTTTCTTCCAGTTAATGGCTTGTGTTCTCATTCTCTTGACACTGTCTTTCACAGAGCAGAAGTCTTAATGCAATGAAGTCTGGCTTATCAATTATTTTTTTCATTGACCGTGCCTTTGATGCTGTATCCAAAAAGTATTCACTATATGCAATGTCATCCGATGCTATCTTTCTCAAGTTTCATGTTTTACATTTAGGTTTATGATCCATTTTGAGTTAATCTTTATGAAGTGAGTTGGGATTCATTTTTCACTTGTGGATGTACAGTTGTTCCAGCACCATTCTTTGAAAACACTGCCTTTTCTCTATCTATTGTATTGCCTTTTTATTTTGTTGAAGATCAGTTGCCCATATTTATGTAGCTATATTTCTGGGCACTCTATTCTGTTCTGCTGAGGTCCAGCCTCAGCAGAGTCTAGGGATATCCTCAGGATGGACAACGTCAGCGAATGAAGAGATAGAGAAAGAGATAAGGAAAGAATGACATGGGGTGACCAAGCTTCAGTGAGCGAGGCCCCTTACTTTATTTTCAGAGAGGGCTTTTATACCCTGAGTTGTACATACAGCAAGGTGAAAAATGCAGAGTCAACTCAACATTCCATCACTATTAACTTTTATCGATACCAGGTTCCTTCCTGTAAGAGTCTTATTTTTTGTACATTATCTGCTGGAGGCCTGTTGATATTTTATGACCTCTTTTTGATAAAGGTTGGTCAGCCAGAACAATAATTTTCCCTTAAAGTGTTTCTTCTTAAATTTCTAGCCTGCGTTACCCTTAAAGTACAGAGTTACATTTTTATGGAGCAAAGATTCAGCGGGTTACAGCAAAGAAAGAACTTATTAACTCAAAGTCTAATGTTGCTAATGCTAAAGCTGCTGCTTGTTATTTCTACATCCTGACTTTATGCACTCCCAGGAACACAATGGATAAGGGATGTGAGAACTTGGCAGCAAGCACAGGCTCAACAATGTTGCAAGAGTCTGGATAAACCTGCCAAGTAAGCTGGAATGCTAACAGGGGGGTTGAAACACTCCTTTCATGCCCAGGAGATTTATCAACTAGAGCCCTAAGTTAACTCTTTCCAGAGAAAGGTGGTCGGGGATAGGCCCCTGTTAATGTCACAAGAGTTGGTGAAAGACATAAAATAGTAAGACAGACAGATTCTGGTTTGGGGGTAGATGCTCGAGCAGGTCCAGGGGGTCCCTCGAGTCCTGATCTTGCCTTTGCCCATCAGGCCTCTTCCTCATGACCTTTGCCATGAGCAGGATTCTCCACGCTGGCTCCTGGCACTGTTCCATTGACCTAATCATCTAATATCCCACAGGTACCATGCTGTCTTGATTACTGTAGCTTTATATTAAGTCCTAAAGTTGGGTGGTGTCAGTCTTCCAGATTTGTTCTACAATATTTTATTGGTTAGTCTGAAGAAAGCTGAGCACCAAAGAATTGCTGCTTTTAAACTGTGGTGTTGGAGAAGATTCTTGAGAGTCTCTTGGACTACAAGGAGATCCAACCAGTCCATTCTGAGGGAGATCAGCCCTGGGATTTCTTTGGAAGGAATGATGCTAAAGCTGAAACTCCAGTACTTTGGACATCTCATGCGAAGAATTGACTCATTGGAAAAGACTCTGATGCTGGGAGGGATTGGGGGCAGGAGGAGAAGGGGATGACAGAGGATGAGATGGCTGGATGGCATCATTGAATCAATGGACATGAGTCTGAGTGAACTCTGGGAGTTGGTGATGGACAGGGAGGCCTGGCATGCTGCGATTCATGGGGTCGCAGAGAGTCGGACACGACTGAGCAACTGAAATGAACTGAACTGAGTCTGTCCTTTTGCCTCTCCATTTAAAATTTAGAATCAGTTTGTAAATATCTATAAAATAACTTGCCGGGGTTTTGATTAGAACTCTATTGAATCTATAGATCAAATTGGGAAGAACTGACATCTTGACAGTATTGAGTCTTCCTATCCACGAACATGGCACATCTCTCAATTTATTTAGTTCTTTGATTTCATTCATCAACATTTTAGTTTTCTTCATATATATCTTATACATAATTTGGTATTAGATTATATTGCATTTTTAATTTCAAATTCCATTTGTTCAGTGATTATCATTAATGGGTGTTGGGTTTTGTCAAAGGTTTTCCTGCATCTAGTGATACGACATAGTCTGTTGATGTGGTGGGTTACATTAATTAATTTTCAAATATTGAGGCTCCCATACCTGGGATAAATCCCAACTGGTTGAGGTATTAATATATAATTGTTTTTGAACATTGCTGGATTCAATTTGCTAACATTTTATTGAAAATTTTGCATCTATGTTCATGAGAAGTATTGATCTGTAGTTTTCTTGTCTGGTTTTAATTGTAGAGAAATACTGGCCTTATAAAATGATTTAGAATGTATTTCTTCTGCTTCTGTCCTCTGAAATAAACTGTGGAGAATTGGTATAATTTCTTCCTTAAATGTTTGATAGAATTCACCATTGAACCCATCTGGATTCGCTGCTTTCTGTTTGGAAGGTTATTAACTAGTGATCCAACTTCTTTAATAGATATAGGCCTATTTGGACTATTTCTTCTTGAGTGAGTTTTGATAGATTTTTTATTTTAAGAAATTGATCTATTTTACCTAGGTTATCAAGTTTGTGGGCATAGAGTTGTTCACAATACTCCTTTATTATCCTTTTAATGTTTATAAGATCTACAGTGATGTTCCTTCTTTCATTTCTGATATTGGTACTTTGTCTCCTATCTCTCTCTTGTGGTTAGCCTGGCTTGAGGCTCATCAATTTTATTGATCTTTTCAAAGAACTAGCATTCATTTCATTGATTTTCTCTATTGAATTCTTATTGCCAATTTCAATGATTTCTCCTTGAATTATTTCTTTTCTTCTGCTTATTTTCAATTTAATTTGCTCATTTTCTAGTTTGCTAAGGTGAAAGCTTATTGATTTTAGATGCATTCAATGCTGTAAAATCTCCCCTAAGTACTGCTTTTGTTGCAACCCACAGATTTTGAAAAGTTTTGTTTTCATTATCATTTAGTTCAAAGTACTTTTAAATTTCTTCTGCTTATTTTCAATTTAATTTGCTCATTTTCTAGTTTGCTAAGGTGAAAGCTTATTGATTTTAGATGCATTCAATGCTGTAAAATCTCCCCTAAGTACTGCTTTTGTTGCAACCCACAGATTTTGAAAAGTTTTGTTTTCATTATCATTTAGTTCAAAGTACTTTTAAAGAGGGCTTCCCTTGTGGCTCAGCTGGTAAAGAATCTGCCTGCAATGCAGGAGACCTGGGTTTGATCCCTGGGTTGGGAAGATACCCTCTAGAAGGGAAAGGCTACCCACTCCAATATTCTGGCCTGCAGAATTCCACGGACTGTATAATCCATGGGGTCGCAAAAAGTCAGATACGACTGAGCCACTTTCACTTCACTTTTAAATTTCTCTTGAGATTTCTTCTTTGACCCACATGTTATTTAGAAATGTGTTGTTTAATCTCCATGTATTCTGGGATTTTCCAGGTTGCTTTCTGGAAAAAAAAAGTTATTTATTTCTAGTTTAATCCAGTGTCTCAGACACTGCATTATTTCTGTTCTCTCATATCTGTTAAATTGTGTTCTATGCCCCAGAATGTGGCCTGTCTTGGTAAATGTTCCATGTGAGTCTAAGAACAATGTGTATTCTGCTGTTGCTGGATGAAGTTGCCTATAGATGTTACTTAAATTCAGGTGATTGACGGTATTTGTGAAGTCAACTATGTTCTTACTGCCTTTTTGTCTGATGGGTCTGTCCACTTATTATAGAGGAGTGCAAAAATCTTGAACTATGATAGTGGATTCAACTATTTCTTCTTGCATTTCTATTAATTTTTCTCTTGTGTATTTTGATACTCTGTTGTTAGTGATTGTTAAATCTTCTTAGAGAATTCTCTTTATCATTTTGTAATGCCCTTCTTTACTACTTTCCCTGGTGGCTCAGATGGTAAAGAATCTGCCTCCAATGAAGGAGACCCAGCGTTCTATCCCTGGGTCAGGAAGATTCCTTGGAGAAGGGAATGGCTATCCACTCCAGTATCCTTGCCTGGAGAATCCCATGGACAGAGGAGCCTAGTGGGCTATAGTCCATGGGGTCATGAAGAGTCAGATACGACTGAGCAACTAACACACACACACAATGCCCTTCTTTATCCCTGATAACTTTCCTTGTTCTGCCTGAAATTAATATAGCTGCTCCTGCTTTTTTAAAAATTAGTGTTAACATATTTTTTTCTCCATTCTTTTAATCTATATGTATCTTTATATTTAAAGTGGGTTTCTTGTAGACAACATATAACTGGGTGGTACATTTTAATTCACTCTGAAAAACTCTTTTAATTGGTGCATTTAGACTATCAACATTGAAAGTGATTACTGGGATGGTTAAAATAATATATCTCCCATTTGTTATTTTCTATTTGTTGCCTTCAATGTTTTAAATGAACATTTTCTAATTCCATTTTCTCTACTTTGTTAATATACTGGTTAGACCTCTTTATTTAAGGACTTCCCTGGCAGCTCAGACAATAAAGTGTCTGCCTACAATGTGGGTGACCCAGGTTCAATCCCTGGGTCAGGAAGATCGCCTGGAGAAGGAAATGGCAGCCCACTCCAGGATTCTTGCCTGGAAAATCCCATGGATGGAGGAGCCTAGTAGGCTATAGTCCATGGGGTCGCAAAGAGTTGGACACAACTAAGCGACTTCACTTTTACTTTCTTTCCTCTTTATTTACTCTTTTTAGTGGCTGCCCTCGAGTGTGCAATATATCTTTACAACTAATCTAATTCCAGTTTCAAACAACACGATACCTCTTCACAGGTGCCATACCTTCTAATAACAAAATCTCCTTAATTCTTCCCTTATATCATCGCTGTCCTTCTTCTCACTTATACACAGGCATATGTATTCAATACAACTGTTTTAATTATTATTTTGAACTAACTGTTATCTATCAAATCAATTAAGAGTTAATAAAAATGTTTATTTTACCTTCACTTATTTATCTTCACTTCAGTGCTCCTTTGTATTTTTTCTCCCAACACTTTAAATATTTCACTCTACTCTCTTCTTGCTTGCATGGAAAAGTCAGGCAATATCCTAATTTTTGCTGCTCTATAGACATGTTTTTCTTCTTTGGCTCCTTTCAGGATTTTATTTTTATCTTTGATTTTCTATAGTTTGAAAATAATACTCTGTAGAGGTATAGTTTTGGCTTTGTCTTATTTTGGAGGGGAGGACTGAAGTTTTGTTTGGGGGGTGTTTTTGTGTAAGGTGGGAGATGTTTTTGTTTTGGGGTGTTTTAGTATTTCCTGATCAGCATTCTCTGAGTTCTTGGATCTGTGGTTTAGTGTTTGACATTACTTGGGAAATTTCTCCATCATGACTGTTTTAAATATTTCTTCTATTCTTTCCTCTCTTTTTGGTGTTCCCATTATTTATATATAAAACTTTTTGTACTTATTCCATGGTTTTGTATATTGTTTTCCTTTTTTTAGTCTTTGTTCTCTTCGCTTTTTGAGGATTCTATTGATAATATCCTCTAGTTTACAGATTCGTTCAGCAGCTGTGTCCAGTTTACTAACAAGCCCATCAAAGTATCCAAAAGTATCCTTCTTTCCTGTTATAGTACTCCTGATCTCTAGCACTTTTTTTTTTTTTTGGTTCTTTCTTGGGATCTCCATCTCTCTGCTTACTCTGCCTATCTTTTCTGCAAGCTGCCTACTATATCCATTAGAGCCCTTAGCATATTATTCATAGTTGGTTTAAATTCTCAGTCTAGTAATTCCAACATTCTTGCCGCATTTCATGGTGAAGCTTGCTCTGTCTCTTCAAATGATGGTTTATTTGTGTGTGTTTTCAATTTTTTCTTGCTTTGTTTTTTGATATACCTTTTTTAATAAAAGATTGTTTAAATGGACCATTTTCAGTCTTTACTGAATTTGTTACAATATTGCTTCTGTTTTATGTTTCATTTCATTTTTTTTGGCCAAGAGGCATATAGGATCTTAGCTACCCAACCAGGGACTGAATCCACACTGTCTGCATTGGGAGGCAAAATCATAATCACTGGACCACCAGGGAAGTCCCTGATATGCTTGTAATTTTGTTGTTGTTGTTGTGATACCCAGCTATGATGTACCAGGTAAGTTTAGTTCAGCTCAGTTGCTCAGTCATGTCCGACTGTTTGCGACCCCATGGACTAAAGCATGCCAGGCCTCCCTGTCCATCACCAACTCCTGGAGTTTACTCAAACTCATGTCCATTGAGTCAGTGATGCCATTCAACCATCTCATCTTCTGTTGTTCCCTTATCCTCCTGCCTTCAATCTTTCCGAGCATCATGGTCTTTTCAAACGAGTCAGTTCTTCACATCAGGTGGCCAAAGTATTGGAGTTTCAGCTTCAGCATCAGTCCTTCCAATGAACATCCAGAACTGATATCCTTTAGGATGGACTGGTTGGATCTCCTTGCAGTCCAAGGGACTCTCAAGAGTCTTCTCCAACACCACAGTTCAAAAGCATCAATTCTTCAGTGCTCAGCTTTCT
>SJYX01018786.1:289728-323654 GCA_006410675.1 Oreotragus oreotragus | reverse complement strand
CATGAGGTGGCCAAAGTACTGGAGTTTCAGCTTTAGCATCATTCCTTCCAAAGAAATCCCAGGGTTGATCTCCTTCAGAATGGACTGGTTGGATCTCCTTGCAGTCCAAGGGACTCTCAAGAGTCTTCTCCAACACCACACTTCAAAAGCATCAATTCTTCGGTGCTCAGCTTTCTTCACAGTCCAACTTTCACATCCATACATGACCACAGGAAAAACCATAGCCTTGACTAGACGGACCTTAGTCGGCAAAGTAATGTCTCTGCTTTTGAATATACTATCTAGGTTGGTCATAACTTTTCTTCCAAGGAGTAAGCGTCTTCTAATTTCATGGCTGAGTATGTATATAAGTGAGTAAATTTGCTGTACATCAGAACTAACACTACATTGTAAACCAACTATACTTCAGTCAAAAAAATAAACACTGAGTTAATAAATACTGAGGTCCTGTCAACCATCCTTCAAAATAATAATAATAATATGGAGAAACAAAGTACCCTTTACATGGTTTCCCCAAACAGTAAAACATCACACCCAGTAAACTGACATCGATCCAGTTAAGACTCAGAACCTCTCCATAACTGCAAGGCTGCTTCCATGGCCCTTTCATAAACACACCACCTAGTGCACCTCCCACGCCCAGTCCCTCACCTGGGGCAATTGCTAATCCACTGAATATTCTCCATTCCTATAATGTTGCTGTCAAGAATGTCATGTAAATGAACTCATATAGTAGGTAGGCAACCAGAGCTTTTTCCCACTCGGCATGATTCCCTGGAGATTCATCCTAGTTGCACATGTATTGGTCGTTTATTCATTTTGTTGCCAAGGAAATTCCACAGTGCATATGCTCTGTTTACCTGCTGCTCAGGAACATCTGGGTGTTTTTCACTTTTGGCTACTATGAATAAAGCTGCTGTGAACATTCTTGTGCAAGTTACTGAGTGAACCTAAGTCTTGATTTCTCCAGGATAATTGCCTAGGAACACAATTACTGAGTTGTATGGCAGCTGCCTGTTTATCTCCTTAAGAAACTACCAAATGTTTCAGAGCGGCTGTTCCATCTACATTTCTGTCAGCAATATATAAGTGACACAATTTCTCTGCATCCTTCCTAATAACACCCGGTGTTGTCACTGTTTTCCATTTCGGTCGTTCTGATAGGTGTGCAGTAGTATCTCATTGTAGTTTCAACCTGCATTTCCCTAGTGGCTAATGATACTGAACATCTTTTGATATAGTTATTTGCCACCTGTTTACCTCCTTTGGTGGAATGTCTGTTCTTGCCTTTAGCCTACTGTCTAATTGTTTATTTTTCACTGTTAAGTTTCAAAAGTTGTTCATATATTGTAGATACTAATTCTTTGCCAATTATGTGGTTTGCAGTGTTTTCCTCCACTCTGCAGAAGCTTTCATCTCTTAACAAGGTCTTTCATAAAACAAAAGGCTTAAATTTTGATGAAGTCAAATTTATTGGTTTTTCCTTTATGGATTGTGCTTTTGGTAGTAAGTTCAAGCTCTCTTTGCCTAGCTCTAAATCCTGAAGATTTTCTCTTATAATTTTTTCTTAAAAATTTAGTTTTACACTTTACATTTTTTAAAAATATAGTTTACATTTATAGATGAGCTATTTTGATTTATATATATGTATGTATATACGGGCTTCCCTGGTGGCTTAGCTGGTAAAGAATCCACCTACAATGCAGGAGACCTGGTTTCACTTTCTGGGTTGGGACCCCTGGAGAAAGGAACAGCTACCCACGCCAGTATTCTGGCCTGGAGAATTCATATAGACAATGGTGTCACAAAGAGTCGAACATGACTGAGAGACTTTCACTCTCTCTCTTTCATATATATATAAAGTTTAGGTCCAGGTGCATATTTTTTCCCTGACAGATGTCTAGTTCCTCTAGAACTTTTATTGGAAAGGCTATTCTCCCTCCATTGAATTCCTCAGCACCTTTGAAAAAAATCAGTTTGGCATATCTGTGTGGGTCTATTTCTAGGTTCTCTTTTGTTCCACTGAGGCGTGTGTCTATCCTACTACCAATACCACAGGGTCTTGACTACTTTAGCTGTATAATGTCTTGACACAGGAAAGACNAAATCAGTTTGGCATATCTGTGTGGGTCTATTTCTAGGTTCTCTTTTGTTCCACTGAGGCGTGTGTCTATCCCACTACCAATACCACAGGGTCTTGACTACTTTAGCTGTATAATGTCTTGACACGGGAAAGACTGATTCCCCCCAATTTATTTACTTCCTCTCAAAATTGTTTCAGCTCTCCTAGTTCTGTCATCTTTCCATAAATCTTAGAATATCTGTAACTACAAAAACCTCCAGAAATTTGGATAGGAATTACATTTAACCAATACATCAATTTGGAGAGAACTGATATCTTTACCACATTGCATCTTCCAATCCATGAGTATGGTATATCTCACCATTTATGCAGAGCTTCTCTAGAATTTGTTATTGGTGTTTTGTAGTTTTGCACATATAAGTCCTGAACATGTTTTGTTAAATATACACTTAAGTTTTTCAGTACAGTAAATGATATTGTATTTTCAATGTTGGCATCTATGTGTTTATTAATATTATAAAGAAATACAATTGATTTTTGTATGCTGATCTTCTTGTGGGTTTGAAGGATGCATTTATTCTATCATTTGAGGAGTACGTTTCTTGGGATTGTTTAACATAGATAAGCATAGCATCTACAAATAGGGAAATTTCCAGTTCTTCCTTTTAGATGTGTATAATTTTTACTTCCTTCCATTGCACTGGCTAGAACTTCATTACTGTACTGAATGAGTGGTGAAATGGGCATTCTTGCCTTATTACAGGAGGAATTATAGGTTAATTTCCTCTGAGGGACAGTATCCAGGGTTTCAATTAAGTATTGCGTATGGTATTAGTTGCATGGTTTTGTAAATGGTCTTTACCCGGCAGAGAATGTTCTCCTCTACTCTTTGTTTTCTAGAGTTTTAAAATCACAAATGTATGCTGCATTGTGTCAAATGTTTTTCTGCATCAATTGATATGATCATTTTTCTCTCTCACCCTGTTCATATTGGGCATTTAAAGTGAAAGTCACTCAGTTATTTCCGACTCTTTGCGGCACCATGGACTATATAGTCCATGGAATTCTCAGGCCAGAATACTGGAGTGGGTAGCCTTTCCCTTCTCCAGGGGATCTTCCCAACCCAGGGATCAAACCCAGGTCTCCCACACTGCAGGCAGATTCTTTACCAGCTGAACCACAAGGGAAGCCCATATTGGGCATTACATTGATTGAATTTTTAATACTGAACCAGTCTTCTATCCTTGGACTAAACACTATTTGGTCACAATTTACAGTTGCCTTTTTATATACTGCTGAATTCTATTTGCTAATACTTTGTTAAGAATTTTTGTATCTATATTAAAAAGGGATATGAGTCTGCAATTTCTCCGTTTTTGTATTGTCTTAGTCTGCTTTTGCTATTAGGGCAATATTGGCTTCATACAATGAGTTGGGATGTGTTCCCTCTGCTTCTATATTTGGAAAGATTTATGTAGAATGTTTACTCTTTAAACACTTGGTAGAGACTTATAATGAAACCATCTATTCCTGTCATTTCTTTCTTGGAAATTTTTAAATAAAGAAACAAAAATGCCTGGAACTGAAAAGCAATTAGAGCAATGTTCAAGATACAATATTAACATACAAAAAATCAATAGCTTTTTTATATGTAAGTGATAAACCACTGAAACTAGAATTTAAAATAGCACCGTAAATGAAATACATTCGCACCAAAAAAATGAAACAATATGTACTCAGACACATATCTAACAAAATATGTACAAGATATTTAAGTGGAAAATTACACATCTTTAATGTAAGAGGGGCTTCCCAGATGGCACTAGTGGTAATTAAAGAGCCCGCCTGCCAATGCAGGAGACATAAGAGACCCAGGTTCAGTCCCTGCATTGGGAAGATCTCCTGGATCAGGGCCAGGCAATGCACTCCAGTAGTCTTGCCTGGAGAATCCCATGGACAGAGTTGCCTGGTGGGCTACAGTCCATGAGGTAGCAAAGAGTGAGACATGACTGAAGCAACTTAGCACACACGTACAATGAAAGAAATAAAAGAAGACTGAATAAAGGGAGAGGTATTCCATGTTCATGTATAGGAAGACTTAACTTGAAGGAAGAACTATGGATAGAAGTTCGTAATACTGTGCAGGAGGGGTGACCAAAACCATCCCAAAGAAAAAGAAATTCAAGAAGGCAAAGTGGTTCTCTGAGGAAGCCTCACAAATAGCTGAGAAAAGAAGAGAAGTGAAAGGTAAGGGAGAAAGGCAAAAATATACCCAACTAAATGCAGAGTTACAAAGAATAGCAAAGAGAGGTGAGAAGGCCTTTTTAAGTGTACAATACAAAGAAAAGGAGGAAAACAATAGAATGGAGAAAATTGTGGAGATACCAAGGGAAAATGAAATGGAGGTGATAGAATTCCAGCTGAGCTATTCAAAATCCTAAAAGATGACATTGTTCTAGTACTTGCACGCAATATGTCAGCAAATTTGGAAAACTCAGCAGTGGCCACAGGACTGGAAAAGGTCAATTTTCATTCCAGTCCCAAAGAAAGGTAATGTCAAAGAATGTTCAAACTACCATACAATTGCACTCAATTCACATTCTAGCAAGGTTATGCTCAAAATCCTTCAAAAGCTAGGCTTCAGCAGTACATGAACTGAGAACTTCCAGGTATACAAGCTGGGTTTAGAAAAGGAGGAGGAATCACAGATCAAATTGCCAACAGCTCTACTGGACCACAGAGAAAGCACGGGAATTCCAGAAAAATATCTACTTCTGCTCCATTGACTATGCTAAAGCCTTTGACTGTGTGGACACAACAAATTGTGGAAAATTCTTAAAGAGATGGGAATACCAGACCACTTTATCTGCCTCCTTAGAAACCCTAGGTCAAGAAGCAACAATTAGAACTGAACATGGAACAAGGACTGGTTCAAAACTGGGAAAGGAGTACGTCAAGGCTGTATATTGTCACCCTGCTTATTTAACTTATATGCAGAGCGCATCATGAGAAATGCTGGGCTGGATGAAGCACAAGCTGGAATCAAGATTGCTGGGGGAAATATCAATAACCTCAGATACACAGATGACACCACTCTAATGGAAGAAAGTGAAGAGGAACTAAAAAGAGGCTCTTGATGAGGATTAAAGAGTAGAGTGAAAAAGCTGGCTTAAAACTCAAAACATTCAAAAACCTAAGATCATGGCATCCAGTTCCATCACTTCATGGCAAATAGATGGGAAAAAATGGAAACAGTGACAGATTTTATTTTCTTGGGCTCCAAAATCACTGTGGACAGTGACTGCGGCCATATTAGAAGATGCTCTCCTTGTGAAGAAAAGCTATGACAAACCTAGACAGCATATTAAAAAGCAGACATCACTTTGCCAACAAAGTTTCATACCGTCAAAGCTATGGTTTTCTCAGTAGTCACATACAGATGTGAGCGCTGGACCAAAAGAAGGCTCTATGCCAGCGAATCAATGCTTTTGAACTGTGGTGCTGGAGAAGACTGTGAGAGTCCCTTGGATAGCAAGGAGATCAAACTAGTCAATCCTAAAGGAAATCAGTCCTGAATATTCACTGGATGGACTGATGCTGGAGCTGAAGCTCCAATACTTTGGCCACCTGATGTAAAGAGCCGACTCTGGAAAAGACCCTCATGCTGGGAAAGACTGAAGGCAGGAGAAAAAGAGGGCGGCAGAGGACGAAATGGTTAAATAGCATCACCAACTCAATGCACATGAGTTTGAGCAAACTTTGGGAGACAATGAAGTATAGGGAAGAAAGTCTGGCATGCTACAGTCCATGGGGTCACAGAGCTATATACGACTGAGTGACTCAACAACAAATGTTGTTAAGATGTTAATTCTTTTTGATTATAGCTGATGTGTAGATACAACACAATCCCAATCAAAATCCTAGGGAGGTATTTTGTGAACGTTTATACAGAAAGCAAAGGGTCCAGAATAGTCAGCACAATATTGAAGAAAACAAACAGAGTCAAAGGACTGCCACTATCCAATTGCAAGATTTACTCTCAGGCTACATTGTCAATGAAGTATGGCACTGGTGAAAGAACAGGCAAATAAATCAGTGGAACAGAATAAAGAACTCAGAAACAAATACACACAAATACAGTCCAACTGTTCTTGACAAAGAGTACTAAAGGCAATTCAATGAAGAAGGGAAAGTCTTTTCAACAAATAGTGTTAGGTAAACTAGATACATGCAAATAAATAAAAGAATCTAGACACAGACCTTACATTCTTAATAAAAATTAACTCAAAATAATCTCAGACTTAAATGTAAAGCACAAAACTATGAAATTTCTGGTGGGCGACAGTCCATGGGGTTGCAAAGAGTCAGACATGACTGAATGACTAAGCACAACAGCACAACATAAAACTTCTGTGCTATAACATGAGAGAAAATGTCTGTGAATGGCATTATTAAGAGAATCTGGAGACTAGGAGAAAATATTTGTAAAACATAACTGATAAGAGAATTGTATCTAAAATATACAAAGCATTCTTCAAACTCAACAAAAAGAAAACACCTAAACTGTTTGCCAAAAAGGGGGCAAAAAACAAATCAGAATAAGCACCTCACAAAAGAAGGTATACTTACAGCAAATAAGCATATGTAAAGATGCGCACCATCACATGATTAATTGATTTCAAATTAAAACGACAGTGAGGTACGACTACACACCTTAAGAATGGCCCAACTCCAAAACACTGACAATATCAAATGCTGATGGGGATGTGGAACACAGAGAAGTCTCATTCATTGTTGGTGGTATGCAAACTGGCACAGGCACTTTGGAAGGCAAGTTGGTAATTTCTTAGGAAGCTACACCGTCTTATCATTCAATCCAGCAGTTACACCTTTTGGTATTTACCCAAATAAACTGAAGGGATCTCCACATGAAATGGGCTTCCCTGGTGGCTCAGATGGTTAAGAATCTGCCTGCAATGCAGGAGTTCAATCCCTGGGTTGGAAAGATCCCCTAGAGAGAGAAATGGCAACTCACGCCAGTATTCTGGCCTGGGAAATCCTATGGGCAGAGGAGCCTGGTGGGCTACAGTCCATGGGGACACAATTTAGTGACTAAACAACAACAACAGGAATTGTGGAACAGCTGCAACAAAGATGAGTATTTNGAGAGAAATGGCAACTCACGCCAGTATTCTGGCCTGGGAAATCCTATGGGCAGAGGAGCCTGGTGGGCTACAGTCCATGGGGACACAATTTAGTGACTAAACAACAACAACAGGAATTGTGGAACAGCTGCAACAAAGATGAGTATTTTATTTTAAATCTCTTATAAAATTTCATGGAGAAGGAAATGGCAACCCACTCCAGTATTCTTGCCTGGAGAATCACATGAACAGAGGAGCCTGATGGGCTACAGTCCATGGGGTCGCAAAGAACCAGACATGACCAAGTGACTAACACTACTTTCTTTCCACATGAAAACCTGCATACAGGTGTCTTTGGAAGCTTCAATCATAACTGCCAAGACTTAGAAACAACTAAGTTTCCTTCAGTAGTACGTCAATGGATATATCAATTGTGGTACATCCATATAATGAAATATTACTCACCACTAAAAACAAACGAGCTATCAAGAATGAAAAGATATGGAGGCGTGCACGTTGCACTAAGTGAAAGAATTCAATCTGAAAAGGCTACATACTATATGATTCCAACTGTATGATATTTTGGAAAAGGCAAAACTATGCTTTTTAAAAAATATACTTTTATCTTTAGATTAGTTTTAGATCCATTGCAAAATTGAGCACAAAGTACAGAGTTTCCATACAGGANCAGATAAGCATAGCATCTACAAATAGGGAAATTTCCAGTTCTTCCTTTTAGATGTGTATAATTTTTACTTCCTTTCATTGCACTGGCTAGAACTTCATTACTGTACTGAATGAGTGGTGAAATGGGCATTCTTGCCTTATTACAGGAGGAATTATAGGTTAATTTCCTCTGAGGGACAGTATCCAGGGTTTCAATTAAGTATTGCGTATGGTATTAGTTGCATGGTTTTGTAAATGGTCTTTACCCGGCAGAGAATGTTCTCCTCTACTCTTTGTTTGTTTTCTAGAGTTTTAAAATCACAAATGTATGCTGCATTGTGTCAAATGTTTTTCTGCATCAATTGATATGATCATTTTTCTCTCTCACCCTGTTCATATTGGGCATTTAAAGTGAAAGTCACTCAGTTATTTCCAACTCTTTGCAGCACCATGGACTATATAGTCCATGGAATTCTCAGGTCAGAATACTGGAGTGGGTAGCCTTTCCCTTCTCCAGGGGATCTTCCCAACCCAGGGATCAAACCCAGGTCTCCCACACTGCAGGCAGATTCTTTACCAGCTGAACCACAAGGGAAGCCCATATTGGGCATTACATTGATTGAATTTTTAATACTGAACCAGTCTTCTATCCTTGGACTAAACACTATTTGGTCACAATTTACAGTTGCCTTTTTATATACTGCTGAATTCTATTTGCTAATACTTTGTTAAGAATTTTTGTATCTATATTAAAAAGGGATATGAGTCTGCAATTTCTCCGTTTTTGTATTGTCTTAGTCTGCTTTTGCTATTAGGGTAATATTGGCTTCATACAATGAGTTGGGATGTGTTCCCTCTGCTTCTATATTTGGAAAGATTTATGTAGAATGTTTACTCTTTAAACACTTGGTAGAGACTTATAATGAAACCATCTTTTCCTGTCATTTCTTTCTTGGAAATTTTTAAATAAAGAAACAAAAATGCCTGGAACTGAAAAGCAATTAGAGCAATGTTCAAGATACAATATTAACATACAAAAAATCAATAGCTTTTTTATATGTAAGTGATAAACCACTGAAACTAGAATTTAAAATAGCACCGTAAATGAAATACATTCGCACCAAAAAAATGAAACAATATGTACTCAGACACATATCTAACAAAATATGTACAAGATATTTAAGTGGAAAATTACACATCTTTAATGTAAGAGGGGCTTCCCAGATGGCACTAGTGGTAATTAAAGAGCCCGCCTGCCAATGCAGGAGACATAAGAGACCCAGGTTCAGTCCCTGCATTGGGAAGATCTCCTGGATCAGGGCCTGGCAATGCACTCCAGTAGTCTTGCCTGGAGAATCCCATGGACAGAGTTGCCTGGTGGGCTACAGTCCATGAGGTAGCAAAGAGTGAGACATGACTGAAGCAACTTAGCACACACGTACAATGAAAGAAATAAAAGAAGACTNCAGGATCAGGGCCTGGCAATGCACTCCAGTAGTCTTGCCTGGAGAATCCCATGGACAGAGTTGCCTGGTGGGCTACAGTCCATGAGGTAGCAAAGAGTGAGACATGACTGAAGCAACTTAGCACACACGTACAATGAAAGAAATAAAAGAAGACTGAATAAAGGGAGAGGTATTCCATGTTCATGTATAGGAAGACTTAACTTGAAGGAAGAACTATGGATAGAAGTTCGTAAGACTGTGCAGGAGGGGTGACCAAAACCATCCCAAAGAAAAAGAAATTCAAGAAGGCAAAGCGGTTCTCTGAGGAAGCCTCACAAATAGCTGAGAAAAGAAGAGAAGTGAAAGGTAAGGGAGAAAGGCAAAAATATACCCAACTAAATGCAGAGTTACAAAGAATAGCAAAGAGAGGTGAGAAGGCCTTTTTAAGTGTACAATACAAAGAAAAGGAGGAAAACAATAGAATGGAGAAAATTGTGGAGATACCAAGGGAAAATGAAATGGAGGTGATAGAATTCCAGCTGAGCTATTCAAAATCCTAAAAGATGACATTGTTCTAGTACTTGCACGCAATATGTCAGCAAATTTGGAAAACTCAGCAGTGGCCACAGGACTGGAAAAGGTCAATTTTCATTCCAGTCCCAAAGAAAGGTAATGTCAAAGAATGTTCAAACTACCATACAATTGCACTCAATTCACATTCTAGCAAGGTTATGCTCAAAATCCTTCAAAAGCTAGGCTTCAGCAGTACATGAACTGAGAACTTCCAGGTATACAAGCTGGGTTTAGAAAAGGAGGAGGAATCACAGATCAAATTGCCAACAGCTCTACTGGACCACAGAGAAAGCACGGGAATTCCAGAAAAATATCTACTTCTGCTCCATTGACTATGCTAAAGCCTTTGACTGTGTGGACACAACAAATTGTGGAAAATTCTTAAAGAGATGGGAATACCAGACCACTTTATCTGCCTCCTTAGAAACCCTAGGTCAAGAAGCAACAATTAGAACTGAACATGGAACAAGGACTGGTTCAAAACTGGGAAAGGAGTACGTCAAGGCTGTATATTGTCACCCTGCTTATTTAACTTATATGCAGAGCGCATCATGAGAAATGCTGGGCTGGATGAAGCACAAGCTGGAATCAAGATTGCTGGGGGAAATATCAATAACCTCAGATACACAGATGACACCACTCTAATGGAAGAAAGTGAAGAGGAACTAAAAAGAGGCTCTTGATGAGGATTAAAGAGTAGAGTGAAAAAGCTGGCTTAAAACTCAAAACATTCAAAAACCTAAGATCATGGCATCCAGTTCCATCACTTCATGGCAAATAGATGGAAAAAAATGGAAACAGTGACAGATTTTATTTTCTTGGGCTCCAAAATCACTGTGGACAGTGACTGCGGCCATATTAGAAGATGCTCTCCTTGTGAAGAAAAGCTATGACAAACCTAGACAGCATATTAAAAAGCAGACATCACTTTGCCAACAAAGTTTCATACCGTCAAAGCTATGGTTTTCTCAGTAGTCACATACAGATGTGAGCGCTGGACCAAAAGAAGGCTCTATGCCAGCGAATCAATGCTTTTGAACTGTGGTGCTGGAGAAGACTGTGAGAGTCCCTTGGATAGCAAGGAGATCAAACTAGTCAATCCTAAAGGAAATCAGTCCTGAATATTCACTGGATGGACTGATGCTGGAGCTGAAGCTCCAATACTTTGGCCACCTGATGTAAAGAGCCGACTCTGGAAAAGACCCTCATGCTGGGAAAGACTGAAGGCAGGAGAAAAAGAGGGCAGCAGAGGACGAAATGGTTAAATAGCATCACCAACTCAATGCACATGAGTTTGAGCAAACTTTGGGAGACAATGAAGTATAGGGAAGAAAGTCTGGCATGCTACAGTCCATGGGGTCACAGAGCTATATACGACTGAGTGACTCAACAACAAATGTTGTTAAGATGTTAATTCTTTTTGATTATAGCTGATGTGTAGATACAACACAATCCCAATCAAAATCCTAGGGAGGTATTTTGTGAACGTTTATACAGAAAGCAAAGGGTCCAGAATAGTCAGCACAATATTGAAGAAAACAAACAGAGTCAAAGGACTGCCACTATCCAATTGCAAGATTTACTCTCAGGCTACATTGTCAATGAAGTATGGCACTGGTGAAAGAACAGGCAAATAAATCAGTGGAACAGAATAAAGAACTCAGAAACAAATACACACAAATACAGTCCAACTGTTCTTGACAAAGAGTACTAAAGGCAATTCAATGAAGAAGGGAAAGTCTTTTCAACAAATAGTGTTAGGTAAACTAGATACGTGCAAATAAATAAAAGAATCTAGACACAGACCTTACATCCTTAAAAAAAATTAACTCAAAATAATCTCAGACTTAAATGTAAAGCACAAAACTATGAAATTTCTGGTGGGCGACAGTCCATGGGGTTGCAAAGAGTCAGACATGACTGAATGACTAAGCACAACAGCACAACATAAAACTTCTGTGCTATAACATGAGAGAAAATGTCTGTGAATGGCATTATTAAGAGAATCTGGAGACTAGGAGAAAATATTTGTAAAACATAACTGATAAGAGAATTGTATCTAAAATATACAAAGCATTCTTCAAACTCAACAAAAAGAAAACACCTAAACTGTTTGCCAAAAAGGGGGCAAAAAACAAATCAGAATAAGCACCTCACAAAAGAAGGTATACTTACAGCAAACAAGCATATGTACAGATGCGCACCATCACATGATTAATTGATTTCAAATTAAAACGACAGTGAGGTACGACTACACACCTTAAGAATGGCCCAACTCCAAAACACTGACAATATCAAATGCTGATGGGGATGTGGAACACAGAGAAGTCTCATTCATTGTTGGTGGTAAGCAAACTGGCACAGGCACTTTGGAAGGCAAGTTGGTAATTTCTTAGGAAGCTACACCGTCTTATCATTCAATCCAGCAGTTACACCTTTTGGTATTTACCCAAATAAACTGAAGGGATCTCCACATGAAATGGGCTTCCCTGGTGGCTCAGATGGTTAAGAATCTGCCTGCAATGCAGGAGTTCAATCCCTGGGTTGGAAAGATCCCCTAGAGAGAGAAATGGCAACTCACGCCAGTATTCTGGCCTGGGAAATCCTATGGGCAGAGGAGCCTGGTGGGCTACAGTCCATGGGGACACAATTTAGTGACTAAACAACAACAACAGGAATTGTGGAACAGCTGCAACAAAGATGAGTATTTTATTTTAAATCTCTTATAAAATTTCATGGAGAAGGAAATGGCAACCCACTCCAGTATTCTTGCCTGGAGAATCACATGAACAGAGGAGCCTGATGGGCTACAGTCCATGGGGTCGCAAAGAACCAGACATGACCAAGTGACTAACACTACTTTCTTTCCACATGAAAACCTGCATACAGGTGTCTTTGGAAGCTTCAATCATAACTGCCAAGACTTAGAAACAACTAAGTTTCCTTCAGTAGTACGTCAATGGATATATCAATTGTGGTACATCCATATAATGAAATATTACTCACCACTAAAAACAAACGAGCTATCAAGAATGAAAAGATATGGAGGCGTGCACGTTGCACTAAGTGAAAGAATTCAATCTGAAAAGGCTACATACTATATGATTCCAACTGTATGATATTTTGGAAAAGGCAAAACTATGCTTTTTAAAAAATATACTTTTATCTTTAGATTAGTTTTAGATCCATTGCAAAATTGAGCACAAAGTACAGAGTTTCCATACAGGACCTTCTCACACACACTCAGTTTCCCCACCATGAACATCTCTCACCAGAGTGGCACATTTGTTCTGATGAACCTACACTGATGCATTATTATCATCCGAAGTCCATCATTCACATTAAGGTTCACTCTTGGCTAGTACATTCCATGGGTTTGGACAAATGTATCATGGCATGTATCCTCATTACAATACCATACAGAATAGTCTCACTGCCCTAAAAGTTCTCTGTGCTCCAGCTTATGATGGGGAGCTGAGGTTATTTATCAGTGTAGAAAGACGACACCCTGCCCCTCTTTCCCGCTGGTAACCATAAGTTTGTTAACTATGTCTGTGAATCTATTTTTGTTTTGCTAATAAGGAGGGATACGTTAGGAGTTTAGGATTAGCAGACATGCACTACCATATATAAAAGAGATAACCAGGACTTCCCTGGTGATCCAGTGGCTAGGACTCTGTCCTCAAAATGCAAGGGGTCCACGTTCGATCCCCGTCCAGGGAACTAGATTCCACTTGCCGCAAGTAAGACCTGGTACAGCCAGATAGATAAATACATTAAAAAAAACAGATAACCAACAAGAACCTACTGTACAATACAGGAAACTGCATTCAATATCTTATAATAAACTAATACAGAAAAGAATCTAAAAAGAAAAAAAATATATATATATATAATTGAATCACTATGCTCTGGTACAGCCAGATAGATAAATACATTAAAAAAAAAAAACAGATAACCAACAAGAACATACTGTACAATATAGGAAACAGCATTCAATATCTTGTAATAAACTAATTCAGAAAAGAATCTATAAAGAATACATATATATATGTGAATCACTATGCTCTACACATGAAACTAACATGACACTGCAAATCAACTGTACTTCAATTTAAAAAGGGAGGGGGCTACTCTTTACATATGTTGCAAGTCTCCAAGAGCACATATTACTGTTCTGCTTCCAAGGTGAATGTGTCTCACACATTCCAAGCCAAATGTGCAAGACAGAAATTATCCTAATTCTATCTTGGAGTTCAGATGCAACACGGTGGCATAAAGCCCATGGAAATGTTAAGACAATTTACTGAGGATTTCAGGATATTAATTAGCTTTTTGTGACTTGGTGACTTGGTCCTTACACAAATCTGAGGCTACATAGCTTCACTTTCTTACTATTACTATTATTATTACTCTAGACTGAAGCAATGTCAGTCACCCTGCATATCAGGATCCCCACTAGCATGGGTCCTTCTAAGTCCCTAGAAGCGATCCTAGCCATGGTCACATGGTTTCACGTTTTATAAAATTTTCAAGACTAAGGGATTTTAATTGGAATTGCTTTGAGCAGTTTCTTTTTCCACTCTGATTTCCCCTCCATTACTGGGTGGTTTGACAGTGGCTGTAGACATTTTGGGGTAGCTACAGATCTGAAGAGAAAGTGAGCTGAGGATACATTAAGTTTGAGTCCTGTGAGAAATATTTATGTGATTCCTCATGACTTCAGTGTATAATTAAGTTATTGGAAGTCATCTGGTATAGTAATGTCTTCCAAAAATTTGCTTACTGCCCACTGTGTCAACTCACCTGACAAGTGACAAGAAAATACTGACTAATTGAATAACGAATATCATCGATCAAAAGAATACTTCAGATTATCCACTGCACAAGAAAACTTAAAATGCCTTGTAATCTCACAGTTCACATGACAGGTACCGGATAAAGATTTTCTCAAATTGGAAATAACCCAGAATTTTACCTGAGGTTTCATTAATGACAAGCTGTAAAGTTGAAAAATAACTTTTCTAAACTCTCAATAAGAAAGTAAAATTTTAATCAACAGTGCTAAAGGAAAGCTTCATTTATCTTTCAATTCTCTTTACAGAAAATGCCATTGCAAAGTTATTGTAAAAAACATTTATAAGAAAGAAGAATCCTAGAGGTATGTTAAAAGTGAAAGTGTTAATTGCTCAGTCGTGTACAGCTCTTTGTGACCCCATGGACTGTGGCGTGCCAGGCTCCTCTGTCTAGGGAATCTCTCAGACAAGAATACTGGAGTGGGTTGCCATTCCTTCTTCCAGGGGATCTTCCTGACCCAGCGATTGAACCCAGTCTCTTATATCTGCTGCATTGGTAGGCAGGTTCTTACCATCTGAGCTACCAGGGAAGCCCAGAGGTATGTTAGGAGATAAAATCATTTTTTTAATTGTTATTTTTCAGAATATGTTTGAGGCTTAAATTTTGTATTTTCTTGTATTTCTCCTATTTTTCCTCATTAAACATTCAACCTGAGTACTTAGCTTTGTTCACATAATTCTATGTTCTTCTTCATAAAGGGGACTCCCAATACATAAATGAGTCATGCTTCTGATCCATGAACTCCCACAGAACCATGACATTTGGCTCAGGTGGGCCAGGGCTTATTGGTGGATCTAAGTCTCACAGATCCTTCAAGAAAGTGAAGAATTCCGCTCTGGCTGAGCTCCGAGAACCTGAGAACTGGACTTGGCGACCCAGCACTGCCCTGCCTCCACAGTGCTGGGGAGGAGGTGCCTCCACTGCCTTGCCCTGCCCCAGACATACCCCACCCAGGCATCTCCTTGCCTCAGTCACACACATGTGGTGTCTTATGGGAGAGAAAGTCAGTGTAGAAGGTAGGATTCACAATGCAGGGGATGGTGAGAGTGCCAGGAGGTGCTGAAAAGACTGTGGGCATCCACAGTGACCAATGTCCACGACACCTGCTGCAGGACAAGGATCCTCGAGGCTCCAGGTGCAGGCAGGTAATTAACACCAGGCTCCAAGTCCCAGGACTCCCTGACTTGTGACTAAAGACCAAAAGGAGAGTGTAAGTAAGGCTCTGCTCACAGGTGCCCTGAACAGTTCTGGGGCTGAGTCTCCTGATAAGGGAGGGGCCCTGACCCCCTTAACGGGCTTGTTCATAGGAAGCAGTGCCAAGGCTGACCCCGAGGCCCTGGGAGGGACAATCCCTGCTGCTGCCTCAGGAACTCTTAGTCTCCGGTAAGTGTTAATCTCACCACGTTAGCCAAAGAGAGAAGGGGAGTTTAACAACCTAAAAATATAGTATATGCCGAACAGTTTCTTCTTCCCTCACCACATAGTCACAGAATGTAAATTAAGATATTTAGTTTCTAAATTTGTATGTATCAACAGGATCAAAAAAAAAAGGTTAACTACTATTTCAAAACATAATCCTCTAGTAGATGAAATGTAAATTATTTGTTAGGAACACTGCTTCTGTAATCCAGTATGGGGAAAGGTGTCCTGAGGATAGACGACAATTATTTCATATATAAAGACCACAAGCAGGCCCACAAGGACGGCACAGGAAGATCCTGAACCCACCTCCTCCCAGAGACACAGACACTATACAGCCAGGAGTGGGGCAGCATCCTCTGGAAAAGAGCCAAACACCCACCCTGGACCTTCCAGCAGCCCCACTAAGGCTGGCAGCCACACACAGACAACACCGGTGACTCCAGACTGTCTGTCTCTGGTGGCAGGGCACTTGCGCCCCTGGGTCCCGTGGGAGATGCTTCACTGCAGGCTTCCTCCCCAGAGCAGCAACATGGACGGCAGACTAAGACATACCCCATCTTCCTGCGGAAAAGGCCTGTGCACTTGTTCTGGAACCTCAGCCTGAGGGTAGGGCCCCAAACAGGCAGGGGCCCCATCTTCATGCTCTGGCTTCACCAGTAACTAATGAGCCAATCTAACAACCTGGATTCCTCTAAAACTGGCAACACACCCTCCTCCCTGGAGTGAAGACTAACACCACATCATGCTGGCTTGTTGGGTCACTCCAGGACCCGCTTCAGACATGTACACTCCCTCGTCCATTAAACCACTGATGTCTCTTTTGCTGGCTCCGGGGTCTTTCTTCAGCCTTGTAGCTGGGCAAGTGCAGGCCTTGTAGGGGTGTGGGGTGCCACCCAATGCTCACTTGGCTGGAGCCCCAGTTTTTGCACTGTCACCCAGAGGACAGCTCCAGATAACCTGGCCTGCAGATTTATGGGTCTACAGCTGCTGTCCCACAGGACTGTACACATGTGGGTTCCTTAAAAAACTGGAAATAGAACTGCCATGAAGAAGAAGTGAAGAAGTGAAGTCACTCAGTCAAGTCTGACTCTTTGAGACCCCATGGACTGTAGCCTACCAGGCTCTTCCGTCCCTGGGATTCTCCAGGCAGGAATACTGGAGTGGGTTGCCATTTCCTTCTCCAGGAGATCTTCCCAACCCAGGGATCAAACCTGGGTCTCCCGTATTGCAGGCAGATGCTCTACCATCTGAGCCACCAGGAACTGCCATATGACCCAGCAATCCCACTGCTGGGCATACACACTGAGGAAACCAAATTGAAAGAGACACGTGTACCCCTATGTTCACCACTATGCAGCACTATTTACAATAGCCAGGACATGGAAGCAACCTAGATGTCCATCAGCAGATGAATGGATAAGAAAGCTGTGGTACATATATACAATGGAATATTACTCAACCATTAAAAAGAATACATTTGAATCAGTTCTAATGAGGTGGATGAAACTGGAGCCTATTATACAGAGTGAAGTAAGCCAGAAAGAAAAACACCAATACAGTATACTAACGCATATATATGGAATTTAGAAAGATGGTAACGATAACCCTGTATGCGAGACAGCAAAAGAGACACAGATGAATAGAACAATCTTTTGGACTCTGTGGGAGAGGGCGAGGGTAGGATGACTTGGGAGAATGGCATTGAAACATATATATTATCATATGTGAAATGAATCGCCAGTCCAGGCTCGATGCATTGATACAGGGTGCTCAGGGCTGGTGCACTGGGATGATCCAGAGGGATGGGATGGGGGTTCAGGATGGGGAACACATGTACACCCATGGTGGATTCAAGTCAATGTATGGCAAAACCAATACAATATTGTAAAGTAAAATAAATAAATAAACAGGAAAAAAAAAAAACCCTACAGCCTGGGAGTCTGGCTTCCAGTCAGCCTGAAACCTGGTGCTGACCAAGATCCTTCCCTCTGGAAGTGCAGGTTTGAGGACTCCCCCAGCATCTGGGACCTGCCATGGATGGATCAGGCTGCTGTGGTGGTGGTTTAGTCACTAACGCGTGTCTGACTCTTGCTATCCCATGGACCATAGCCTGCCAGGCTTCTCTGTCCATTGGACTCTCCAGGCAAGACTGGAGTGGAGTCGGTATTTCCTTCTCCAGGGGATCTTCACAACCCAGGAAGTGAACTGGCGTCTCCTACATTGCAGGCGGATTGTTTACAAACTGAGCTGTTCATCTCCTACAGAGGCCAGTCCTTCAAGACTGGGACAGAGTGGCTGCTTCAGGAAACACATAAACACTGAGATTCAAACAAAATGAGCAAACAGAGGACTATGTCCCAAATAAAAGAGCAAGACAAAATCTCAGGGAAAAACTTTAATGAAACAGAGATAAATAATTTACTTGATAAAGATTCAAAGCCATGGTCATAAACAGTCTCACCAAACGTAGAAAAACAATGGATGATCACAGTGAGAACTTCAACAGAGACAGAGAATGTAAGAAACTACCAAGCAGAAGTCACAACACTGAAGAACACAATTACTTAGCTGAAAAGGACCCTCAAGGTGTTCAAAAGCAGACTAGATGAAGCAAAGAAAGGATCCGTGAGCAGAGGACAGGGCGGAACTCACCCAGACAGAGAAGCAAAGAGAAAAATTTTTTAAAGAGACGACAGCTTAAGGAACCTACAGGACACACACTAATATTCACATTACAGGGGTCCTGAAGAAGGGAAGGAGAAAGGAGCAGAAAACTTACTTTAAGAAATAATGGTTGAAAACTCATCTGACTTAGAAAGAAAGGAAACAGACATCCAGGTCCAGAAACCCAGAGAGTTCTAGAGAAGATGAAACCAAAGAGATCCACACTAGGACACATAATTAAAATGTCAAAAGTTAAACAGGAAAACAACTTGCTATATACAAGGGGAACTGAATAAGATTATCAGCATATGTTTCAGTAGAAATTTTGCAGGCCACAGGGAGAGCATGATACATTTAAATGTTGAAACTTACAACTAAGAAGATTTCACCCAGCAAGGTTATTACTCAGAATTAAGAGAAAGAAACAATTTCCAAACAAGCAAAATCTAAAGAAGTTCATCACCTAAACCAGCCCTACAAGAAATGATAAAGGGACTTTTTTAAGCTTAAAAAAGGAGCACTGAGTAGTAACAAAAACTTGAAAGCATAAATATCACTGGTAAAGGTAAATATTCAGTATAGAGAAAATGCAGTGAACTGATCACTTACAAAGCTAGCAGGATGGTGAAAAGACAAAGTAGTAAAAATTATCATAATCACACAATTAGTTAAGGAATACACAAAATTTAAAAATGTAAAATGTGACCTCAAAAACATACTGATATAATGCAGAGGAGTTTTATAACATGTTCAAATATAAGTTGCTACCAACTTGAAACAGAATGACAAATATACACATTTATAAATACTTATAAATACATATATATACTTATATCTGACAAAATACACTTTAAAACAAAGACTGTACAAAAAGACAAATAAAAGCATTACATAATGATACCATGTTCAATGCAATAAGATGATACAAAACTTGTAAATGTTTATGCATTCAACATAGGAACACCTAAATATAGAGCAAATATGAACAGAACTAAAGAGAGAAACTGACAGTAACACAATAATTTAGTAAGAGACTTTAATACTCTCCACTTATAACAATGGTATATCATCCAGACAAGGAAACATTGGTCTTAAATGACACAGTAGACCAAATGGACTTAACAGATAAACATAGAATATTTCATCCCAAACAGTAGAATATATATTCTTCTTAAGTACATATGGAACATTCTTCAGGATAGATTTTGTATTAGGCCACAAAACAAATCTAAATATATTTAAGAACACTGAAATCATATCAAGTAATGGTATGAAACTAGAAATCAATGACAACATCTCAATAGCCAAAAAGCAAATAATCCATTTTAAAAATAGACAGAGGATCTGAACTGATATTTTTCTAGAGAAGACATACAGATGGCAACAGGCACATGAAAAGGTGCTCACCATCACTAATCAATAGGGAAATGCACATTAAAATCACAATCAGTATCACCAACTGTCAGAATGGCTGTCATCCAAAAGACAAGAAATAACAAGTGCTGGTGGATAAAAGGGAACCCTTGTACACCATTGGTGGGAATGTAAATTGGTACAGCCACTATGGAAAACAGTTTGGAGGTTTCTCAAATTATTAAAAACAGAACTACTATATAATCCAGAAATCCCACTACTAGGTATTTATCTAAAGAAAACGAAAATACTAGTTCAAAAAGATACATTCACCCTTACGTTTATTGCAGCATTTTTTAAATAATAACCAAGATATAGAAATTTAACTATTCATTGATGGATGAATGAATAAAGATGTGGTATATATATATGTAATGAAATAAATGCTGTTGCTGTTCAGCCACTAAGTCATGTCCAACTCTTTTCAACTCCATCAACTGCAGCATGCCAGGCTTCCCTATCCTTCACTATCTCCCTGAGTTTGCTCAAACTCATGTCCCATTGAGTCACTGATACCATCCAACCATTTCATCCTCTGTCATTCCCTTCTCCTTTTGCCCTCAGTCTTTCCCAGCATCAGGGTCTTTTCCAGTGAGTCAGCTCTTTGCATCAGGTGGCCAAAGTATTGGAGTTTCTGCTTCAGCATCAGTCCTTTCAATGAATATTCAGGGTTGATTTCCTTTAGGATAGACTGGTTTAATCTTGCAGCCCAAGGGACTCTCAAGAGTCTTCTCCAGCACCATAGTTTGAAAGAATCAATTCTCTGGCACTCAGCTGTCTTTATGGGCCAACTCTCACATCCATACATAACTACTGGAAAAACCACGGCTTTGACTATAAAGACCTTTGTCAGCAAAGTGAATGGAAAACTACCTTGCCAGAAAAATGGAGAAAGAAAGAAAGAAAGAAAAAAGAAATCTTGCCATTTGCAATAACATGGATGGATCGCAAAGGAATCACACTAAGTGAAAAAATCCTTGGAAGAAAAGTTATGACCAACCTGGATAGCATATTCAAAAGCAGAGACATTACTCTGCTGACTAAGGTCCGTCTAGTCAAGGCTATGGTTTTTCCAGTAGTCATGTATGGATGCGAAAGTTGAACTGTGAAGAAAGCTGAGTGCCGAAGAATTGATGCTTTTGAACTGTGGTGTTGGAGAAGACTCTTGAGAGTCCCTTGGACTGCAAGGAGATCCAACCAGTCCATTCTGAAGGAGATCAGCCCTGGGATTTCTTTGGAAGGAATGATGCTAAAGCTGAAACTCTAGTACTTTGGCCACCTCATGCGAAGAGTTGACTCATTGGAAAAGACTCTGATGCTGGGAGGGATTGGGGGCAGGAGGAGAAGGGGACGACAGAGGATGAGATGGCTGGATGGCATCACGGACTCGATGGACGTGAGTCTGAGTAAACTCCAGGAGTTGGTGATGGACAGGGAGGCCTGGTGTGCTGTGATTCATGGGGTTGCAAAGAGTCGGACACGACTGAGCGACTGAACTGAACTGAAGGCAGAAAAATAAAATACTATATGATTTCACTTATATGTGTAATTTAGAAAACAAATGAACAAACAAAACAAAAGTCATTGATACAAAGAACATAACAGTTGCTACAGGGGAAGAAGGGTTGCGGGAGTGTGGGGGGAAACGGGTGAAGGGTGTCAAGAGGTACACAATTCCACTTATAAAATAAGTCAGTCATGGGGATATAGTGTACAGCACAGCGACTACAGGCATAACGTTGCCGTGCACACTTGACATCTGCCAAGAGAGCAAATTCTAAACATTCTCATCAGAAGAAAGAAAAGTTGCTAAGTTTATTCAGTGACAAGTGATAACTAGACTAATCATAGTGATCCAGGGCTGGGGCACAGAAGTGAAGAGGTGATGTGCCCTGAGGGAACAGCTCCACTGAGGCTGGCAGTGCCCAGTACTGTACTGTTTTGATAACTGTAGCTTTTAGTACAGTCTGAGGTCAGGGAGTGTGATTCTTCCAGCTCCATTCTTCTAGCTTCACATGCTTTTCTTCTGAATCTTCCCACTCCCCAGTAAGAGCTGTGTTTGTGTGTCTGTCCCTCAGGTCCCGAGGAGCCTATCGCTGACTTGGTGAGTAGACTGTGGTGGACAGGATGCTGATGGCTCTGGAGCCATGTCAGAATGTGGAACCCTGGTCCATGCATGCCATTATGTACACACTGCAGAGCTAACAACCCCAGATAAAAAGACCTGACACAACGGAAAAATAAATCAGATCATAAGGTCCACTGAAGTCCACAGGAGATACTGTCCAAAGTGGTTACAGAAACTTTATATAAACTTAAAAGAAAGATGCTGGCATATGACCTAAGAGACATCCTGGGTTTGTTTCCAGACCACTGCAATCAAGCAAATATCACAATAAGGTGAGTTATGTGAATATTTTGGATTCCCAGTGCACACAGAATTTATGTTCACACTCTACTGTAGTCTCTTAAATATGCAATAGCATTATGCCTGAAAACACAATGTACACACCTTAACTAAATATACCTTATTGCTAAAAAATGCTCACCATCATCTGATGATGCAGGATTGCCAAAAACCTTCAATTTATTAACAACAACAACAAAAAGTGATATCTGCAAAGTGCACTAAAGCAAAGCCCAATAAAATGAGGTCTGCCTGTAATTCAATAACTTCCAAAGAAAAAAGCTAACTTTCTGATCATATGTTGACTCAAATTGTTTCAAAGGGAAAAAACTTAACTTTGATGTTCATTAATAACCTTGGTTACCAAGTTACAAAATAAGAAGAAAAGCAGATCATACATAGTTCTTAGCTTTTAGATATGGCTGGGAAACTCTTTGAAAGTCATTTTATAATTGGAAAAATATTCCATGTAATTTTCTTGATAAATGCAGATAAATGAAAGTTAAGTTTGTAATTTTGATTTAAAACAGATAATTTTTGCTTCCACATAGGAAGCAGAATGCTGCAAAGAACAATGAGAAAAATCTGGATAGTCTACACAAATTGTCATTTTTCTTGGGTCTATTAGAAGGAAGCCTGGCGTGCTGCAGTCCATGGGGTCACAAAGAGTTGGACACAACTGAGTGATTGAACTGAACTGACTGATTTAGAGATGGGAGACTCCACAGCTACCAAATAAGCTGATTTCCAAAGGAGGGGCAGAACCCTCTGGAGAAACTTGGCTTCAGTTCGTTCCTTTAGGGTCAAGCCAGGAGAAACAAGGGGCTGCCCCTAATGGTGGCTAGAGACCTCAGATAACATGTTAGGAAATCATAACAGGCTGAGGGATGTCCCTGGTGGTTCAGTGGCTCCCAATGCAGAGGGCCCAGGTTCAATCCCAGTTCAGGGAACTAGATCCCATATGGCACAACTAGGACCCAGCACAGTCAAATAAATAAAAATAAATAAATACATATTTTTAAAAGGACTTTAAGAAATATAGATTAATGGAACAAAATAAAAAGTCCAGAGATGAATCCATGCACCTACGGACACCTTATCTTTGAAAAGGAGACAAAAATGTCCAATGGAGAAAAAACAATCTCTTTAACAAGTGGTGCTGGGAAAACTGGTCAACCACTTGTAAAAGAATGAAACTAGAACACTTTCTAACACCATACATAAAAATAAACTCAAAATGGATTAAAGATCTAAATGTAAGACCAGAAACTATAAAACTTCTGGAGGAAAACAGGCAGAACACTCTCTGACAAAAATCACAGCAAGATCCTCTACGACCCACCTCCCAGAGTAATGGAAATAAAAGAAAAAATAAACAAATGGGACCTAATTAAACTTAAAAGCTTTTGCTTCAAAGAAATGAAGGAAACTATGACCAAGGTGAAAAGGCAGCGTTCAGAATGGGAGAAAATAATAACAACCAAAACAACCAACAAAGAATTAATCTCCAAAATATACTAGCAGCTCATGCAGCTCAATACCATAAAAATAAACAACACAATCAAAAAATGGGCCAAAGAACTAAACAGACATTTCTCCAAAGAAGACATACAGATGGCTAACAAACACATGAAAAGATGCTCAAACATCACTCATTATCAGAGAAATGCAAATCAAAACCACAATGAGGTACCATCTCACACAGGTCAGAATGGCTCTTATCAAAAGTCTACAAACAATACATGCTGGAGAGGGTGTGGAGAAAAGGGACCCCTCTTACACTGTTGGTGGGAATTCAAACTAGTACAGCCACTATGAAGAACAGTGTGGAGATTCCTTACAAAACTGGAAATAGAACTGCCATACGACCCAGCATACATACTTAGGAAGCCAGAATTGAAAGAGACACATGTATCCCAATGTTCAATGCAGCAGTGTTTACAATAGCTAGGACATGGAAGCAACCTAGATGTCCACTGACAGACAAATGGATAAGAAAGCTGTGGTACATATACACAATGGAATATTACTCAGCTATAAAAAAGAACACGTTTGAGTCAGTTCTAATGAGATGGATGAAGCTGGAACCTATTATACAGAGTGAAGTAAGTCAGAAAGAAAAACACCAATACAGGATATTAATGCATATATATGCAATTTAGAAAAATAGTAATGACAACCCTATATGCAAGATAGCAAAAGAGACACAGATGTGAAGAAGAGACTTTTGGACTCTGGGAGAAAGCAAGGGTGAGATGATTTGAGAAAACAGCATTAAAATATGTATATTACCATATGTGAAACAGATGACCAGTCCAAGTTCAATGCATGAAACAGGGCGCTCAAAGCCAGTGCACTGAGACAACCCAGTGGGATGGGATGGGGAGGGAGCGGGGAGCGGAGTTCGGGATGGGGACACATGTACACCTGTGGCTGATTCATGTCAGTGTATGGCAAAAACCACCACAATATTGAAAAGTAATTAGCCTCTAATTAAAAAAATTTAAAAAAAGACACAGCACTCTTAAAAAAAAAAGTTCTCATTCCAAGATAAAACATTGTATCTATAGGTGGTGTTAACTAACTAGACTTACTATGGTGATAAATTTTGCTAGTCTGCATTATATATGTATATATAGAATCATTATGTTGCATGCCTGAAACTAATACTGTTTTATGTCAATCATGTCTCAAAAAAAAAATAAAGTTAAAAAGAAAAAGAAGTCTTCAAAGGCCAAGTGTGGGCCTGCAGGTACACTGGGAACAGCTGAGGAGGAACCTAGTGAGCATGCTCTCAAGGGAAATACAGAGCAAGGGAGGAGCCAGGAGGGACTGCCATGATGCCCCCACCCAGAAACATCCGTCCTATGGGCTGAGGGACGGGCCCCAGGTCCTCCCACCCACGGGCACAGGTGAAAATCCATCGCGTTTAAAGAAAGAAACACAAAACCCATCTGCCTCGGGGAGAAAAGGGGAAGACCCATCACTGCTGTAGGAGTAAAAGGGTCTACTACCATGGAAAAACGGGAAACCACGTGGGGCCTGGGACCCAAGACCAACACCAGGCAGAGGAAGGGGGGCGGGGGCCCTTGTCCAGAATAAACACAGACACAAGGCAGATGTTCGCTGTGCGGGAAGGAGGAATGGGGAGTCCCTCACTGAGATTCAGGAGCAGGTCAGCACAGCAACCCTCATGTCACCATAAGCCCTGTGCTGAGGACCAGACAGTAGCCTCCACCCCTGCTGCAGGGGCAAGAGTCTAGAAGAAGCTCCTCGGCCGCACAGAAATGCAGGGGCAGCTGCAGGTGAAGGGAGCACCAGAATTACAGATGAAACCACCTGGCTCCCCCCACCCCCATAAGCACAAGTGAGACGCACCCACATTCAGAGAGAGCAGACGCCTTAGCTACACAGACAGCAGCAGTGAAACAATAAGGCCCAAATGCTGCTCAACCCCTAACTATATGGACTCAGCATCACACATTAAATGCCAGACAGAAGAGACGTGCTAATGAGCAGGTGAAAATACAGTTTACCTCAGTCTTCTGTACTGTCCTTGAATATACAATGTTTGGCATACAATAAAAAAAAATTATAATTTCCAAAAAGAACTAAGAGAAAGCAATCTAGAGATAAAGCAATCAATGGAAATAGATTTGCTGGCCCAGACAGTTGAAACTGTCAAACAGGAATTTTAAAATAACTGTAATTAATATGTTGGTGCATCTAGTGGAAAAGGAGGCAACAAGCCTGAACAGGTAGGAAATTTCACCAGTGAGATGAAAACCATGAGAAGGAGTAAAACAGAAATGCTGGAAATAAACTATATGATGTCACAAATGGAAAATTCTTGTGACAGACCAGTATGAAAAGAATGAATACAGCTTTGGAAATTCAACAAGCCTGAGGATGGGTCAATGGAAATCATGTGACTTCAAACACAAGGATAATAAAGTGGCAAAAGCGAGTCAGAGCACTCCAGGGCTACAGGAACCACCAGACAGTCTAACATACATGTACTTGGAATGACAGAAGAAAACAGAATTGGAAGAGCAGAACTATTTGAGGAAGATAGTTTTAGTCGAGAATTTTCCAGGGACTTCCCTGGTGGTCTAATGGCTAAGGACTCTGGGATCCCAACACAGGGGCCTGGGTTCAATCCCTGGTCAGGGAACTAGATCCCACAGCTAAGAGTTTGCATGCTGCAATGAAAAGATCCTGTGTGCCACAACAAAGATCGAGGATCCTGGCTGCCACAACTGAGACCTGGAGTGGCCGAAGAAATAAATTTTTTTTAAAGAAGAATTTTCCAAAAATAAGAATAAACATTAAACCACGGTTCAGTTCAGTTGAATTCAGTCGCTCAGTCGTGTCCAACTCTTTGCGGCCCCATGAATCGCAGCACGCCAGGCCTCCCTGTCCATCACCAACTCCCGGAGTTCCAGACTCACGTCTATAGAGTCAGTGATGCCATCCAGCCATCTCATCTTCTGTCGTCCCCTTCTCCTCCTGCCCCCAATCCACAGATCCAAGAATTCAGAGGACACTAAGAAGAATAAATACCAAAAAACAGACAACACCACAAAAAGAAGCCCACATACAGCTACAGACATCATAGTTCAACTGCTGAGAGATGAAAAGCTGTACAATGTGATGACAGAATTCACACTGCTTATGTTACATATGGGGCTTCCTGGTGACTCAGCAGGAAAGAATCCGCTTGCAATGCAGGAGTCACAGGAGACTTGGGTTCGATCCCTGGGTCAGGAAGATCCACTGGAGAAGGGAATGGCTACCCACTCCAGCATTCTTGCCTGGAGAATCCCATGGATAGAGAAGCCTGTTGGGCTACAGTCCATGAGGTCACAAAGGGTTGGACACGACTGAGCGACCGAGCACCCCGGCACACGTGTTAACTATGAAAGCTGCTGAGAGAGCACATTCTAAGAGTCATCAATTACAAGGAAAACTTTTCCTTTTCTTTAATTCTGTATTATATATATATATATATATATATGATATGATGCATAGTCACTACACTTAACTGTGATAATCAAGTCATGATTTAAGTCCAATCATTCCATATACCTTAAACTTACACAGTGCTTTCTGTCTATTATATTTCAGTAAACTAGAGGGAAAAAAAAAAAAAAACTTTTTTGAAGAAAAAAGCTTTAAGGCAGCCAGAGGAACAAGTACTTTATACACAGAAGAGCACACACAAGATGTACAGGACACTTTTTTAAAGAAAGGGGAAGATTGGGATGTTGAGACTCGTAAGGTCACAGGCACCAAGAAGATGCAGAAGATTTACCACCCAGGGGGTTTCCTGAGGAGAGAGGGGCAGGGGCTGCCAGCCAGACCAGCTGGCTCGAGCAGTGCCGGGCCAGTGGTGATGGAAGGGGCTCTGGCATCGGGCTGAGCTCTCAAGGTGTGAGCTTCCTGCCAGCCCCACCCCTGGAGGGAAAGCGCAGGTTTTCTTACTACTTTCTTATTGGCTTTTGCCTCAGGTGTGGAGCCAAAAGGGAGGGAGGAGAGAAAGTTGTGTATGGTCCAACATCAAAAGTGGAGACTCACCCTTCACTACATGGATAGGACAGCAGACAGAAACTCAACTGACAGAGAGATGAGGGGCACTGGAAATGGCAAAGATGGAGGTGACTAGAGAAGATTCTTCTTACTGTATATCACAATGAAAGATAATCCACAGCTTCTGGTTCCAGACAAAGTACACATTTCATCCTGCTCCTCACTGTGTACAAATAAAGCTCTTCACAAACACACAGAGAAAACACCAGGATACTCAGGGGCAGAGAAGAGGAGGTAGGCATGGAATCTTGACTGGAGGACAGCCAGGCAGCGTGTTCTTCTGACAGATCCTTGCCTGGGAGTCACAGGGGCCACAACCCACAAATGCCAGCATGCCCTGTACAGGCCAACAGCCTCCAAGGGGAGCCTCTTCTCTCTGCCCAAAGCCTTGACAAAGGGCAGTCCTGCAGGATAGAACCCACTCACTGCAGAGGAAACCTCAAAACAGCCACTCCACCCCCACCCCACCCAACACTGCAGCCAGAGGAATGGACAGCAGGCAGAGCTTTGGTGCCCTATGCTGACAAGGGTCTCTCCATACTGGAGCAGTGGAGACTGTGGAAAGCTCTGTGACCACCCCTGCCTGCAGGCAGAGGTGACCTGTCGACTGTTCCATCCTACACTAACGGAAGCAGAGGCATAGACTCGCTCCACATCTCACCCCACACTAACTATGGAGGGTTCCCCGGCTACCATTTCTGTCTCCCCATCACCAGGCAGTACTACTGCAGAGACTGTGGCAGACTCATACTCACTCAGCAAACAGGAACAAGGAGGTAGCACCCGCTTCCTCCCCATCGGGGGGAGGGTTGAGGATGACAGAGAGGAAATAGCTTGAGACAGGGACATTAAATCTGTGCATGGAGTCCTGGGCAGACCCCCAAACAGCCCAGACATGATGAGCCAGAACGAGCACATCAAAGGATTGAAGAACTGCACTCCACATCAAATGCTGGCCTCCGGGGAGCACACAGCTGAGCAGGACAGAGTTGTGATCCGACTGGCCTCTGCACCGCAGCCCACAGAGGTGTGCCAGAAGACGCATTCTGACCCCAGCTGGCTGAGTGCCTGCTAAAAGCAGCCTGAAATGGAAACGGGGACCTCATAAACTAACACTCAATTTGTCCTGGCACATCCTACAATTACTCATCATAGTAAGATCCGGAAAATCTCAACTCGAATGGGAAAAAGCTATTAGCAGAGCCAACACCAAGATGATACAGATGCTGTAATTACCTGACAAGAATTTTACAGGCAATATCATAAAAATGTTCCAAGGCACGTACACTAAATCTGGGAAAAGAGGAAAAAGATAGAAATTTTATGAAGCAAATGAAGACTTAAAAAGAACCCAATAAAAACTTGAGAACTGAAAAAAAAATGTAAATGTAAAACTCACTGAATGGGCTGAACAGCAGGTGGAGGTGCCATTAGAAAGAATCCGTGAACCGGAAGACAGAAAAAGAGAAATTATCCAATTTCAACAGGGAGAGAATAGATTTTGAAAATGAACAGAATCTCAGTAACAATATGTGGGACAACAAAATGATCTAATATTCTTATCATCGGAGACCCAGCAGGAGAGAATGAGTGTAATGCTGAAAAAATAAAGAAATAATGACTGAAAACTTAGTAAATTTGAAAAAGAAACTTACAGATTCAAGAAGTTAAGCAAACCCTAAACAGGATAAGCTGAAAGAAATGTATGCTTGGATACATCATAATCAAATCCCTGAAAAAGAAACACAAAGAAAAATCTTGAAAGCCACCGGAAACAAATGATGTGTTACTTGGTGTGAACAGTAAAACTATTACTGTGACAGCATGTTTCTCATTAAAAATCATGAACTCCAGAAAGAAGCATTTTTCAAGTGCTGAGAGAAAAAAAAGCTGTCACCAAGAATTCTATATTTAACAAAACTGTGTTTCAGGGACAAAGGTGAAATAAAGGTATTCTCAGAAGGGAATCTAAGGAATTTGTTATTAGCAGACCTGCTCTAGCAAAAACAAAAAAATGCTACAGGAAGTTCTTCAGATGGAAAGGAAATGACAATGGAAGGAAACCTGGAACATGAGGAGGGAGGAGCACCAGCAGAAGGCGCATGTCCGTCTGCCGCAGCTGTAAAATATGGATGGTTCAGAAGGACGCTTGCGGATCTAGAGTCTGAGTGGCTCAGCAGCTTCTCTGTCTCAGCATCTCACCAGGCTGCACTCAAGTGCCATGGCGCTGTGCTCCCCATGTGGGATCTTGAGGTCTTTCTCCAAACTCACATGGCTGTGGAAGAACTGGATTTCTCAAAGTTGTAGGACTGCAGCCCTCAATTCCTGCAGTGAGCCACATGCTCCTTGCCCCCTGGCCCTCTACGGACAGTTCACATCACAGCAGCCTGTCCTGCCAGGGCTCCTGTGCCAGGTCCTACCACCTGCACCAAGGCATGAGTCCCTGCGCCACTGTCAGGGTGGAGTCAGTGAAGCCCCACAGGAGCTCTGCATGCACCCCAGGCTGGACTTGCACACTGCACCCAAACAGAAAAAGGATTTAAATGGGAGTAATATAAAACAGGTCTTGCAACACAATGCCAGAGAAGTGGCCAGGGCACAAAGCTACTTGCCACACCACAAACCCACAACTTGAATGAAAAAAGATAAACAAAAGGCACCAGCACTGAGATTACTTGGAGATTGGAATTAATCTGACAAGGATTTAAAGCAGTCATGATAAAGATGCTTCAGTGAGCAATTACATACACACTTAAATAAAAAACAGGAAAACGTCAGCAAATAAACAGAAGACATAAAAACAGAACAGAAGGGAAATTATACAACAAAAAAACGTGATAATTAAAATTAAAACTCTCTGGACAATTGTTCAGAAGTAAATTGGAGATAGTAGAGGGAAGAATCCGTGAATGCAAAGACACTAGAAATTTCCAATCTGAACAACAGAGAGAATATAGACTTTAAAAAAGAAAAACAGCGCCTCAGGAACTTGTGAGATGATTACCAAAAAATCTAACAATTGTATCATTGGAGTCTTGGGAAAAAAGGAGAAAGAGTATGAAGCTGAAAAAAATATTTGAATAAAAATGACTGAAAATAATTTTTTTTTAATTCAACTAATCCAAAAGTAGGCAGGAAAAGATGAAAAAGAAGACAAGGAACAGATGGAACAAACAGAAAATAAATAACAACCTGGTAGACTTAAATCCAATTTTATCACTAGTGATGTTAAATGTAAATAATCTAAAATACTCAATTAAAAAGGCAGAGACTGTCAGATTAGGTGAAAAATCAAAACCCAACACATGCATCTAAAAGAAACTCAATTAAATATGAAGATATATAAATTCAATATAAAGATAAAAATTAAATAAAAAAACTTTTATATGTTATAAAAGGATGGAAGAAGATACACCACCAGGCAAACACTAATAAATAGTATAACATCAGTATAATAGTGGTTATATTAATCTCAGAAAAGTAGGCTTCAGAAGAAGGAATATTACCAGTGATAAAGATGAACATTACAGGATAATGAACGGGTCAATTCATCAAGAAAACATCGTATATCCCTCAAAAAGTTAAAAAGAATTACTATATGATCTAGGAATTCCACTTCTGGGCATACACCCAAAATAATTCAAACAGGGATTCAAACAGCTATCTGTACACCAGTGTTCATAGCAGCATTATTCACAGTAGCCAAAAGGCATGTGAAGTGAAGTTGCTCATCCTGTCTGACTCTTTGCAACCCCATGGACTGTAGCCTACCAGGCTCCTCTGTCCATGGGATTTTCCAGGCAAGAATCCTGGAGTGGGTTGCCATTTTTAAACAACCCAAATTTCCATCAACAGATGAATGGACAAACAGTGGAATGTTATACAGCCTTTAAAAGGACTGAATTCTGGGGCTGCCCTGGTGGCTCAGTGGTGAAGAATCCATCTGCCAATGCAGGAGACACAGGTTCGATCGAATCCAGGAGGATCCCACATTCCAAGGAGCAACTAGGTCTGTGAGCTACAACTACAGAGCCTGTGCTCTAGAGCCTGGGAGCTGCAATTACTGAGCGTCTGTGCCACAACAACTGAAACCCATGCACTCTAGGGCCTGTGCTCCTCAACTAGAGAGCCACTGCAGTGAGAAGCCTGTGTACCACAACTTGGCGAACAGAAACAGAGTAGCCCCTACTCACTACAACTAGAGCAGTATTCTGAGCATTTAAAAAAATATTCAGAGGTTAAAAATCACAACCTGGCTACTATTGGGGCCATTTTCCCCTTTCTGAGCAACACCTCACTCTTGGAGCTACAGGTAGTTTGCTGTGAAATTAGTTCTTTAAGCAAAAGCCATCTTGTGTGAATCAGTGAAGAAGGCTAGGAAGACAAATCCACACGCAGAGTGTGTCTATTTCACGAGGATAAATCAATACCCCTGTCCAATAAGTCATTGTCCAATAAGTCCAATAAGTCAGTTGGACAGGAGTGGTCCAATGGAATCAACAACCTTGTGCTCACCGATCTGTTCTTCCCTGGTGGCTCAGAGGTAAAGAATCCACCTGCAGTGTGGGAGACGCAGGTTCAATCCCTGGGTCAGGAAGATTCTCCTCGAGTAGGAAATGGCAACCCACTCCAGTATTCTTGCCTGGGAAATTCCATGGGCAGAGGAGCCTGGCGGGCTATAGTACATGAGGTTGCAAAGAATGTGACATGACTGAGCAACGAACACTTTTACTTTCTCATATCTGTACACAAGAATAGAAGCTCTAGGTCAGGAAGCACTTGCCCTCTGCTCTATCTCCAGTGCCCAGAAGGGTGCCTGACAGATATCAGGGCCTCAGTATCTATTAGCTGAACGAATACACTCATGTGCCCTACAGCACACACACACACACAAAAGCAGAGTTTGTCTTCTATTTCCTGAGGCACGTTTTCTGCAAGATGAGCTCTTCCTCTTTCTTTCCAAGAGGTTCCTTTCTCCTTTTTCTTTCTTCTGAGTTCTCCTGTTCCCCCTGCTATAGTATATACAGTTGCTGCACCATTTTTTAGCTTTACTGAGATAATATGACATAAAGTTAATCAGCCTAAAATATACCTGACTCTTTCATTTGCTATCATGTTTTGGAGGTTTAAGTTCAGTTCAGTTCAGTTCAGTTGCTGTGTCTGACTCTTTGCAACCCCATGAATCGCAGCACACCAGGCCTTCCTGTTCATCACCAACTCCCGGAGTTCACTCAGACTCACGTCCATCGAGTCAGTGATGCCATCCAACCATCTCATCCTCTGTTGTCTCCTTTTCCTCCAGCCCCCAATCCCTCCCAGCATCAGAGTCTTTTCCAATGAGTCAATTCTTCGCATGAGGTGGCCAAAGTACTGGAGTTTCAGCTTTAGCATCATTCCTTCCAAAGAAATCCCAGGGTTGATCTCCTTCAGAATGGACTGGTTGGATCTCCTTGCAGTCCAAGGGACTCTCAAGAGTCTTCTCCAACACCACAGTTCAAAAGTATTAATTCTTCGGCGTTCAGCCTTCTTCAAAGTCCAACTCTCACATCCATACATGACCACTGGAAAAACCATAGCCTTGACTAGACGGACCTTAGTCAGCAAAGTAATGTCTCTGCTTTTGAATGTGCTAAGTTGGTCATAACTTTTCTTCCAAGGAGTAA
>SJYX01018786.1:253321-286042 GCA_006410675.1 Oreotragus oreotragus | reverse complement strand
CAAGAGGCAGGTCAGGTGGTCTGGTATTCCCATCTCTTTCAGAATTTTCCACAGTTTATTGTGATCCATGCAGTCAAAGGCTTTGGCATAGTCAATAAAGCAGAAATAGATATTTTTCTGGAACTCTCTTTTTCCATGATCCAGCGGATGTTGGCAATTTGATCTCTGGTTCCTCTGCCTTTTCTAAAATCAGCTTGAACATCTGGAAGTTCACAGTTCATGTATTGCTGAAGCCTGGCCTGGAGAATTTTGACCATTACTTTACTAGTGTGTGAGATGAGTGCAATTGTGCGGTATAGTTTGAGCATTCTTTGGCATTGCCTTTCCCACCTCCAAACATGTTTTAGCATGTATCAGTACTTCATTCCTTTCCATGACTGAACACTATTGTATTGCATGGATAGACCACATTTTCTTAACGTGTTACCCATCACTGAGGGCTCCCCAAGTGGCATCAGTGGTAAAGAATCCACCTGCCAATTCAGGAGATGCAGGAGATAGGGGTTCGATTCCTGGTTAGGGAAGATTTCCTGGAGTAGGAAATAGCAACCCACTCTAGTATTCTTGTCTGGGAAATCCCATGAACAGAGGAGCCTGGTGGGCTGCAGTCCATGGGGTCACAGAGTTGGGCACGACTGAGCGACTAAGCACACCACGTCATCACTTGGTGGACATTTGGCTTGTTTCTACTTTTGACTATTATGGATACTGCTGCTATGAGCAAGTTTTTGCATTTACCTACATTTTCTTTTTTGGTGGGGGCATGTATTTAGAAGTAGAATTCATGAGTCAAAAACAGTTAACTCCATGTTTGAAATTTTTTAAGAACTGCCAGACTGTTTTACAAAGTGGTTGCAACATTTTCCATTCCCACCAGCAATATANTTTTGGCGGGGGCATATATTTAGAAGTAGAATTCATGAGTCAAAAACAGTTAACTCCATGTTTGAAATTTTTTAAGAACTGCCAGACTGTTTTACAAAGTGGTTGCAACATTTTCCATTCCCACCAGCAATATATGACGGTTCCGATTTCTCCCCATCCTAATTCTTGTTTGACTGTCCTTCCTATTGCAGTTATCCTAGTGGATATGAAGCTATGTTGTTCCTTTTTATCGTGTTCTTGTATGACGTGGGCAACCTCATGGTATCGAGTGAACAGATCACCCTGCTTGTTTCGTCTCTGAGCAGTGTGAGAGCCATATTTTGTGTTCCACGTAATGCTCTGGAGCTTGACTGCCAGAGGCGATGTGGGAAGAGCTCAGCTAAGACTGTTTTTCCTGGAGTATCTGATCTCTCATCTCTTCACCAAGGTTTTCTAAATGTCCCTGGCAGCGTTTCCTGCCCCCTGTGTAGGAGGTGATGCCATAACCCCTGGGGAACATCCCAGGCTCTGGATCCATTCTCTGGCTCAACGTGGAACCCCCAGTTCCATCAGAGTCCATCCTGGTTGCTCCCCAGCTGCCCTGTTCACCACACCCCTCCCCCGCGGACAGGGAATGATAAGGATACTCAACCCACTCCCAGCTAGCCTCTCTCCTGAGGCAGAGTCCCCAGATTGTGGTGATTCACCACCAATACCACTTGCAGGAGTAACCTGGCACACACGAGCAATAACTTTTTCTTCTCTTACCGTTTCTGGACTTTTGTTTCGGGAGGGGGGGTTGTCTTTTTCCTTGTTTCCTGCCAGGTTTATTTGTTGGCTTGTTCTTTGTGGCAAGGAGGTGCCAGTTTAACTGCCTGTTCGTCTCACTTAATATTTGCAAAGGGAGGTGTTCTGATCCAGCTGCTCTCTCCAGAAGGTCTTAGCAATGTGTTTAGGCCTCTAGCTTGCTCTTTAGCTTACTCCTGAGATGCTGGGCCACAACACAGACCCTGAGCCCTGCTCTCCTGCAGTCTCAGTAAACCACATCCAGTGTCTTAATCAAAGGTGCCTCCTCCTATGTAAAAGCGTGCTTATAAAGGACAATTTCCATACTTCAAATTCAAGAATTTATACCGAACTGCATACCCGCTAACCTTCTTATGACAGTTCACACAGTCTGGCTTGGACAGAGGGAAACTTGAGAGCACACATGAAGGAACCTGCCTGCTTTTTCAAGCTCTCCTGACGTATCTGAAAAGCAGCATCAGTTACAGCATGCTTTCCATTCACTGCTAACGGAATGAATCAGAACTATCTGCAAATTCCTTACCTGATCATGTGCCAAAAATAAATGCAATTCTGGCACAAAGTACTTTAAAAGTGAAGAAAGCAAAGTTGTGTGGCATACAGAAGACATCTCTACATTTTAAATCTTGAAGTGTAAAAATCTATTTTCCTTTTTGGCTGCACAGTGAAGCATGTGGGATCTTAGTTCCCCAACCAGGGATCAAACCCAGCACCCCTGTAGTGGAAGCATGGAATCTTAACAACTGGACTGCCAGAGAAGTCCCTTGAAACATAAAATCCTATAAAAATTTTATAGGCACCATAAACCAATGCTCCTCAGCAATTTGCAGGAATCAGATTCACATGGTGCTGTGGCCAATATTTATTTAGAGCCAACTTCTGTATGTCACCACCCTGCAACCATCTCACCCGCCAGAGTCCAGAATCCCACTCAGGTGCTTCAATACCTGCAAGACACCTATGGCATTCATTCAGCAGCAAATATGAGGGCCACTGTCTGCATGATGCTGCGCTGGGGACAGTGATGTGGAGAGAGCAATAAATAACACACCACCTGCCCACCAGAAGTTACTGAGGTAAGTGGAAGAATGCTGACAAAGCAAGATAGACGTTCTTTAAAGTAACGACACATGGCGCAATGCAGTGATAAATTCTGAATTTCTAGAGTACCGTCATCTGAAGGTGGTGACCAATATGGTGTCCAGCCTGTGATGAGCTTCCCCATATAACAGCCTCTGATCGGAGTTCCCACAACAGGGGAAGAGTATAAAGGTCAAACCCAAACAAGACAGTTGGCTGCCAGCTGAGGCTCCTGCAACTGACTAGAAATCACCCCCACCCTCCCTGCTGCCCTTTGAACATGCCGTTCTATTAGACTTCCTTCAAGATAGGCAAACCAAAATGGAGGAAGTCTTGTTCAGGCTTCAGAAGCAGGAGAGCAGACCTCTAACCTGCCTGGATTCTGCCTCTGTGACAGAGCACAGCAAGGGCAGATCTTAGCAGCCACTGCTGTGCATCATTATTCTGCACCCTGTTACCAGGCAATGGGCCCTGCTCAGCTACTGGTCAGTGCCTCTTAGCCAGGATGGAGACCCTGGAGGGTGACAGCTGTGCCTTGGGATCTTGCTCTTTCTTGTCAGGACAGACAGTAACATTCGTTTGGTGGAGACTTACAGGAATATCATTACCTGACCATCACTGGACCTCAAGAACAAAGGATCTGAAACCAAGAAATCTTCAAAGCTAACCACGTCTTTTTGCTTTATAAAGGGCTCTGCTAAGTTTTCAGTAACTTTGGGGTTCTTAGGGCATAAGCCACCCATCTCCTTGCATGAACCTGTAATAAACCTTTCTCTTTCCAAACTCCAGTGTTTTAGTATTGTTTGATCTCACTGAGCACAGACTTGGGGCTTGGTAACACCTGGATTCTGTGCCTGCTGGCATGTGTAGCAAGTCAGGCAGCACTTTAGATTAGGAAGGGAGTAGGTCTTGAATTTTTGAGTCCCTGAGGATCTGGTCAACCACCCCCCACCTCCCTATGCCCTGCCTCAGAATCTAACAAAATCCTATAATTCACAATGTGAAAAGAACAGCATTGTAAAAAGGTTAAAGTTAACCAGAGCTGCATTTTTGCACACAAACTGATGAAATCACTTTGCAGCCTGGGATCACATGTGACAGCCCTGGAACTGTCTCACCCATGGAGTGGACACACTGCCCAAGACGCTCTCCCACTGGGACTCCAGATTGCTGTAACAAGGAATTTCTCACAACTGTTAAGTCTGGTTGTAGGTCACCCAATCTAGTGATCAGTATGCTGTTACTTCTATTGTTTCTTTTTTTTTTGTATTTATTTTTTTACACGAACTCCCAAACATAATGACTGTACATTAAGTAAAAAAAATCCAAAAAAATTGAAATTATTTATGTGTGTAATGAGTGGTTTGTTTTGCTAACAAACCCTTCAAACCTAGGTTATAGGTCTTGAATTTTTGAGTCCCTGAGGATCTGGTCAACCACCCCCCACCTCCCTATGCCCTGCCTCAGAATCTAACAAAATCCTATAATTCACAATGTGAAAAGAACAGCATTGTAAAAAGGTTAAAGTTAACCAGAGCTGCATTTTTGCACACAAACTGATGAAATCACTTTGCAGCCTGGGATCACATGTGACAGCCCTGGAACTGTCTCACCCATGGAGTGGACACACTGCCCAAGACGCTCTCCCACCTGGGACTCCAGATTGCTGTAACAAGGAATTTCCCACAACTGTTAAGTCTGGTTGTAGGTCACCCAATCTAGTGATCAGTATGCTGTTACTTCTATTGTTTCTATTTATATTTTTAATGACTGTACATTAAGTAAAAAAAATCCATAAAAAATTGAAATTATTTATGTGTGTAATGAGTGGTTTGTTTTGCTAACAAACCCTTCAAACCTAGGTTCAAAATTAATCCTTCACAATTAGAACTACTGGCAAAATAAGGCCCATGTATGAATTCCATGGACTATATAGTCCATGGGGTCGCAGAGTCAAATACAACNTAAAAAATTGAAATTATTTATGTGTGTAATGAGTGGTTTGTTTTGCTAACAAACCCTTCAAACCTAGGTTCAAAATTAATCCTTCACAATGAGAACTACTGGCAAAATAAGGCCCATGTATGAATTCCATGGACTATATAGTCCATGGGGTCGCAGAGTCAAATACAACTGAGCGACTCTCACTTTCACATGAGTTTCTCATTCATAACTTTTGAGAACCGCTTCATCTTCCCACTAGTTCTCTGAGGCCTTTGGCTCCATCAAATCCTTGATAGGAACTATCCCCAATTTGCTTATATTCTTTAGGTTCCTTTAGGTGTTGTTTTTAGTCACTAAGTCACGTCCAACACTTTTGAGACCCCATGGTCTAACCTACCAGGTTCCTCTGTCCATGGGATTCTCAAGCAAGGACTCTGGAGTGAGCAGCCATTCCCTTCTCCAGGGGATTTTCCCAACCCAGGGATCAAACCCACATCTCCTGCATTGGCAGGCAGACTCTTTACCACTGGGTGACCAAGGAAGCTGAGGTCTGCATGTAAAACAGGAACTTCTTAGGAAGAAGTTCATCCATTGTCTCTTGTGCATTCAGAGTCTTTTCAGTTTTCACCTTTCAAACACTGGACACTGGTCATTTAACTCAAGACCCCAAAGCCATACAGATGTCCAGCAGTCAGGATACACACTGCACATTGCCAGCAGTTCCTGTCACCTCCCCGCTCCTCCTCATGTGGGGGTAACAGCAGTGGAGATCCTCTTCTATGCAGAGCTGAATATGGAGCAGATTCTTGGGAAATCTTTACCATAATTAACAAAGGCCCCGCTTCCTGGCAGGACAGGTCCTCCTTGAAATACCTGCTCAGCCCGGTCTCAAGTATCCAGGTAGGGTAAGAAAGTGTCCTGTCTTTAGAAAAGAAAGTCTCATGCAACCCGGGCTGCCCACCTGAAGTGCTGCCTATTCCGTGCCCAGGCTCATGGTCCCAGGATAAAACAAGTCAAGACTTCTGGGAGTATGACAGGAAAGCAACTGTAATGGGGAAGCCCCACCTAGTGCCCAGGGCTGGAACTGCTACTTGACCAGACCAACGCACACCTGCCCATACACAATCCTGGTTCCTAAAGGGCAAGTAGGACCTTCCCTAGTGGTTTCAGTGGTAAAGAATCCACCTGCAACGCAGCAGAGTGGGTTCGATCACTAGGTCAGGAATATCCCCTGGAGGAGGAAATGGCAACCCACTCCAGTATTCTTGCCTGGGAAATCCCATGGACAGAGGAGCCTGGCAGGCAGAGTTAGACATGACTAAGCAACTAAACCACCACCACGAAAGGGTGTTATAGCACCAAATGATTCCGTGCCCCTTTCAGGTAAACTATAATTTATTCTGACAAAGAAACATGTTTTTGTCACCTGAGGTTTATGGAGATATTCTTGAAAATATTTTATAGCTAAATATCTGATAACCTGCTTAATTACATCTGGCTATTGACATAGATGTTTAAAAAGTAACACTCTGCTGTCATGGTGGGCTTGCTAAAGATCACTGGCCTCGTGGAACTGGCTGCATGTGAGAGTCTACATGAGAGGCTAAAAATACTATACACAGATTCTTGATGTTCTTCCACAAATCCCTAAAAATGAAGCATACAGAAAGCATACAGGGCTTCCCTGGTGACTCGGTGGAGTCACCTGGCAATGTAGTGGACATGGGTTCAACTCCTCGTCTTGGAAGATCTCACATGACGTGGCACAACTTAGCCCATCACCGTAATCACTGAGCCTGTGCTCTAGAGCCTGGGAGCCACAACTACTTAAACCCAAGAGCCCTACAGCCTGTGCTCTGCAGTAAGAGAAGCCACTGCACTAGGCCCTGCTCTCTGCAACTAGAGGAAAGCCCATGCAAAAATGAGGACATGGCACAGCCAAAAAAAATTAAAGTATCATTTTTTTTTAATTTAGAAAAGCATACAGAACAGATTACAAATGAGAAGCTGAGTATGGTGAAAGCTAAACAAGATGTTAAGACACTAGAAGAGCAACTTCAGGGAGGCCAAATAGAAGAGGTGATTCTTCAGGCTGAAAATAAACTAAGTCTGGGAAGAAAAATGGTTTGGTGGAAATCACGGGAGTCTTTAGTGGAAGAGCCTCCTGCTAACCAACGGAAATGGTTAACATAAATATCATTAAATGACTTGCGTGTTGATGGGAAACTGATGTAAATAAATACTGTTATATCAGGAAAATAGCAACACATACCCAATTTAAAGCTCAACATTCAGAAAACTAAGATCATGGCATCTGGTCCCATCATTTCATGGGAAATAGATGGGGAAACAGTGGAAACAGGGTCAGACTATTTTGGGGGGCTCCAAAATCACTGCAGATGGTGATTGCAGCCACGAAATTAAAAGACGCTTACTCCTTGGAAGGAAAGTTATGACCAACCTAGATAGCATATTGAAAAGCAGAGACAACAAAGGTCCATCTAGTCAAGGCTATGGTTTTTCAGTGGTCATGTATGGATGTGAGAGTTGGACTGTGAAGAAAGCTGAGCGCCAAAGAATTGATACTTTTGAACTGTGGTGTTGGAGAAGACTCTTGAGAGTCCCTTGGACTGCAAGGAGATCCAACCAGTCCATTCTGAAGGAGATCAGTCCTGGGTGTCCACTGGAAGGACTGATGCTGAAGCTGAAACTCTAATACTTTGGCCACTTCATGCAAAGAGTTGACTCATTGGAAAAGACTCTGATGCTGGGAGGGATTGGGGGCAGAAGGGGACGACAGAGGATGAGATGGCTGGATGGCATCACCGACTTGATGGACATGAGTTTGAGTGAACTCCAGGAGCTGGTGATGGACAGGGAGGCCTGGTGTGCAGTTCATGGGGTCGCAAAGAATTGGACACGACTGAGCGACTGAACTAAAATGAACCCAATTTAAAGGGGAAAATCCAAAAAAGTCTGTAAATGTTTTTTTAAAAAGTTATTAAAACCCAAAAAGACCCAGAAAAACAAATGTGAAACAATTAATAGAATGGAAATAAAAATATACATATCAATAATAACCCCAAATATAAAGGAATTAAATGCTCCAACCAAAAGAAACAGACCGAATGGATACAGAAACAAGACCTGTATATATGCTGTTTGCAGGACACCCACTTCAGACTTAGGGACACATAAAGAATGAAAGCAAGTAGACGGAAAAAGATATTCCATGCAAATGGAAATCAAGAAATAGTTAGTTTTAATCACACAAAACAGAATTTAAAATAAAGACTGCTACAAGAGACAAAAAAGGACACTACATAATGATCAAGGGATCAGTCTAAGACAATGATTAATGACTGTATATACAGATCCAACCAACACAGTAGCACCTCAACATATAACACAAACGCTAACAACAATGACAAAAGAAATCAACAGTAACATAGAAATAGTGGGAAACTTTAACACCCTACTTACATCAATGGACAGATCATCCAGATAGAAAATCAGTTAAGGAAACACAGGCCTTAATGACACATTAGGTGAGATGGACTTAATTAAAGATTCCACCCAAAAGCAGCAGAATACACATTCTTTTCAAGTGCACTCAGAACACCCTCCACGACTGACCACATGCTGCGTCACAAAGCAAGCCTCAATAAATTCAAGAAAATTGAATATCAAGCATATTTTCTGACCACAGTGCCACGAGGCTAGAACTCAACTACCACGAAAAACCCACAAACACAAGCGGAGACCAAACAATATGCTACTAAACAACCAATCATCACTGAAGAAATCTAACAGGAAATCAAAAATACCTAGAGACAAATGAAAACAAAACCACCTCAATCCAAAATCTATGGGATGCAACAAAAGCATTTCTAACAGGGAAGTATATAGTGACACAAGCTTACCTCAGCAAACAAGAAAAATCTCAAATAAACAACCTAAACTTACATCTAAAGCAATAAGAGAAAATACAAAAAACAAAACAACAACAAAATAAACTTAGTAGAAGAAATCATAAAGATCAGAGCATAAATAAGTGAAATACAAATTTTAAAAAATAGAAAAGATCAACAAAACTAAAAGCTGGTTCTTTGAAAAGATAAACAAGATTGATGAACCTTTAGCTTGACTCATAAAGAAAATGAGGTAAGGGGCCCCAATCAATAAAATCAAAAGTGAAAAAGCAGAAAACTACAACTGACACCTGAGAAATACAAAGAATCACGTGAGACTATTACATACAACTATATGCCAAAAAAAAAATGGACAACCTGGAAGAAATGGACAAATTCTTAGGAAAACAGAACCAGAAAGAAACAGAAAATATAGACAGATCAAGCACAAGTAATCAAATTGAATCTGTGATTTAAAAACTTCCAACAAACCAAAGTCCAGGACCAAATGGCTTCACAGGTGGAGTCTATCTAACATTTACAGAAGAAATAATACTTATCCTTCTGAAACTCTTCCCAAAAACTGGAGAGAAAGGAATACTCCAAAGCTCTTACGAGGCCAGCAACACCCTGATCCCAAAACCAGACAGAGATATCACAAAAAATAGAAAATTAAAGGCCAGTTATCACTGATGACCAGAGAAGTAAAAATCCTCAGCAAAACAGTGGTAAACCAAATCCAACAGTACAGTAAAAGGATCCCACACCACGGATGATCAAGTGGGACTCATCCTAGGGATGCAAGGATTGTTCAATATCCACAAATCAGTCAATGTGAGGCACCATATTGAGACTGCAGGAAAAAAAAAAAAAACATAACTATCACACTAGATGCAAAAAAGCATTTGATAAAATCTAACATTTCTGATAATAACCCTCCAGAAAGTGGCTATAGAGGGAACCTACCTCAACATGATAAAGGTCATACATAACAAGCCCAGAGCCAACATCATACTTAACAGTGAAAAGCTGAAAGCATTGCCTCCAAGATCAGGAACAAGACAAAGATGCCCTCTCTCACCACTTTTATTCAACAGTTTTAGAAGTTCTTGTCACAGTAATCAGAGAAAAAAATAATAATAATAAGGGCTTCCCTGGTGGCTTAGATGATAAAGCGTCTGCCTGCAATGCGGGAGACCTGGGTTTGATCCCAGGGTCAGGAAGATGCCCTGGAGAAGGAAATCGCAATCCACTCCAGTATTCTTGCCTGGAAAATTCCATGGATGGAGGAGCCTGGTGGACTATACAGTCCATGGGGTTGCAAAGAGTAGGACACGACTGAGCAACTTCACTTCTACTTCCAAACTGGAAAAGAAGTAAAACTGTCACTGTTTGTAGATCTGATACTATAAGCAGAAAATTCTAAAGGCACTACCATAAAACTACTAGGGCTCATCAATGAATCTGGTAAATTTGAAGGATACAAAATTAACATACAAAAATCTCTTGCATCTCTATACACTATCAGTGAAATATCAGAGAGAAATTAAGGAAACAATCCCATTTACCACTGCATCAAAAAAAAAAAAAAAAACACTGAAATAAACCTATCTAAGGAGGCAGAACACCCATACTCCAAGAACTGTAAGATGCTGATGAAAGAAACTAAAAACCACAAACACAAATGAAGATAGGCCACATTCTTGGACTAGAAGAATCAATAATATCAAAATGACTATACTACCCAAGGCAGTCTGTTGATTCAATGCAATCCCTAACAAAAATACCAATGGCATTTTTCACAGAACTTGAACAAGTAGCCAAAACAACCTTGAGAAAGAAGAAAGGAACTAGAGGAACCATACTCCCTGGCTTCAGACTATACTAAAAGCTACAATTATTAAAACAGTATGGTACTGACACAAAAGCAGACATAAAGTTCAATTGGTCAATTAATTTATGACACAGGAGGCAAAAACATACAAGAGAAGAAAAGAGTCTCTTCAATAAGTGGTCTCAGGAAAACTGGACAGCTACATGTAAAAGAATGAAACTAGAATATTCTCTAACACTATATATAAAATAAACTCAAAATGGATTAAAGATCAGATACTACAAAATTCAAAAGCAAAAATTCAAGCAAAACAAAAAGACAACATACAAGCTAGGAGAAAATATTTTTAAAAGAGGCAACCAACAAGGCTTAATCTCCAAAATATACAAACAGCTTGTACAGCTCAATTAAAAAAAAAAAATCAAATAATGAGCAGAAGTTCTAAATAGACATTTCTCCAAGAAAGACATACAGATGGCCAATAGGCATATAAAAAGACTCTCACATCATTAATTATTACAGAAATGCAAATGAAAACTATCATGAGGTATCACCTCACACAAGTCAAAATGGCTATTACCAAAAAGTCTAAGTTATCAACAATAAATGCTGGAGAAGGTGTGGAGAAAAAGGAACGCTTTTACACTCTTGACAGAAATGTAAATTGGTTCAGCCACTATGGAGAAAAGTATGTACACTCCTTCAAAAACCAAAAATAGAACTACCATATGATTCAGCAAACTCACTTCTCTGGCATATATCAAGAAAAGATGAAAATTCTTAACTCTGAAAGATACAAACACCCCAATGTTCATAGCAGCACTATTTACAACAGCCAAAGTGTGGAAGCAACCTAAATGTCCAGCCACAGAGGAATGGATAGAGAAAATGTGGTACATATATACAACAGAAAATTACTCAGTCCTTCACTGGGAGGACTGATGCTGAAGCTGTAGCTCCAATACTTTGGCCACCTGATACAAAGAGTTGACTCATTGGAAAAGACCTTGATGCTTAAGACTAAAGGCAGAAGAAGGGGACGACAGTGGGTGTGATGGTTGGACGGCATCACCAACTCAACAGACTTGAGTTTGAGCAAGCTGCAGGAGATGCTGAAGGACAGGGAAGCCTGGCGTGCTGCAGTCCATGGGGTTGCAGTCAGACACAATGGAGCAACTGAACAACAAATATTCAGCCATAGAAAAGAATGAAATAATGCCATTTGAAGCAACATGGATGAACCTAGAGATGATCACACTAAGTGAAGCAAGTCAGACAGAGTAAGACAAATACCATGTATCACTTGTACATGGAATCATAAAAATTATACAAATGAACTTATTTACAAAACAGAAATAGACTTGCAGACACAGAAAAGAAATTGATGGTTACCAGAGCAGAAAGGCTGGGATAGATAAACTGGGAATTGGAGATTAACATACACACAGTACTTTAAATAAAACAGATAAGCAACAAGGTCCTACTGTATAGCACAGGAATGACAGTCAGTATTTGTAATAACCTATAATGGAAAAGAATCTGAAAAAATGCACACACATACACATACACACACACACACCCAACTATAAGGAAGTGGCAACTCCCCATAGTATCCTTGTCTGGAAAATTCCATGAACAGAGAAGCCTGGTGGGCTACAGTCTGGGGGTCGCAAAGAGACAGAAACAACTTAGTGACTCGACAACATACACAACTGAATCACTCTGCTGTACACCTGAAACACTGTATATTGACTATGCTTGAATTTTAAGAAATTAACTAAAAATGTTTTTGCAAAAAAAAGTTTTTGGATTAATAAATGTTTTTCTTTCCAAGAAAGGGTCTACAACAGATCTTGTAAAGACTCAAAAGTGTTTATTACACTGACACATTTTTAAACATTTCCACTGTGTGTTAATGAACCAGCCAATAATGAATAAATCTATTAGAATGGACTAATACCCTGAAAAAGAAACATTTCACTTCTTAATAATAAAAGAAAGTTGCTATGATTATTCAAGATTATGTTTTAATATAAAAAACATAACACACCCGTGGCAGATTCATGTCAATGTATGGCAAAACCAATACAGTATTGTAAAGCAAAATAAAGTAAAAATAAAAATTTAAAATAAACAAATAAATATAAATAAAAACCATAACAGAAGCCTGCAAAAATTTTAAAGTAACTTGTAGTTTTATTTATTTTCCAGTACTCTTGCAACCTTTTGCATTACTAACAAAATTGCAATCACAGAACCAGACACAAAATTTCTGCATTTATTTCAAACAATCATATAGAAAGACCATACTACACAGACATTATTACACTGTAAAACTCAAAAGGTGACTGAAGTTTAGATAAATAACTTTATTTAGCTGAAGAATGAAAAGATTTTCCACTCTTTGCAATTATAGCTCAAATGTTTTTTACGGCAGATGACATTCAAGTTGGAGATACAAATGGTACACTCGGAAGTAAGTAATATAAAACTCAAGTCTAGGAACTAAACAGATTTTCAGGTGCACAGGTTGTTCTTCCAGTTAAAATTTTTTCACAGAAAAAAAAACAGACTGCAGGCAAAGAAAACCAAATTCCATATAAGCATGGTTCACCGTTTTTTATTTTACCTTCATCAAGGCAGGCAAAGTACAGATGCTGTACATTAAACACACATACAAGTCCCTCAAACCACGTGGATTCCCACAGGCAAAGCACATTTGCTAAGCTCCGCTCCTCTCTGAAGCATGTAACTGCAGCTAAATGTACAAAGAGCCGTCCGCTGGTCCCACGTAGCCAACTCCAATGAGCAGGACGTCGATCAGCGTCCATATTCCCAGGCCCCCGAAGCTGAAGAGCTTGCCGAGGCCTTCTCGCCACTGGCCCAGGTAGAAGCGATCTGCTCCGAACCCACCGAGGGTGATGCTGCAACAGCAAACAGGCCTGCAATGCATCAACGGCCCCCCAACTGCACCAGCTGGGGCTCAGTTAACCATGCTGACTCACATGTGTGAAAGGGCCTCAGATCAGCAGACTCTGGATGAGGACACAGTGATCATCTCACAAATGCACATCACCAAACAATCACAGGCAAGAAGACTGCTCACATGTCAACGATGAACACATATGAGCTGTAATGAAATCTAATCCTTCTCTTTCAAAGAAAATCTAGGTTGCTACTTTTTTAAGTAGCAAAAAAAAACAGTGCATCTGGGAGGGCAAAGCAGGGCTAGTCCAGCAGACAGATCAGCAATGTGGAGGCTGCAGGAGCATCTCAAGGCAGCCAACCAGCTGGCCACCTCATCCAATCTTGACCTTTGTCAATCAACCCATGTAAAAAAGCTCTGTGTTAGGAAAAAATGACTTGTAAGGTTCCTTCAAATTCTAACATCTAACAATATTCAGACAACTTCTCATTGCTTTTAAAATTTTTATTATGGAAAATTCTAAAACATGCACAAGTTAAAAGAAAGCCAACAGCACCCATGTTTATTATTGTTTTTAGTTGCTCAGTCGTGTCTGACACTGCGACCCCATAGACTGTAGCCCACCAGGCTCCTCTGTCCATGGGATTCTCCAGGCAAGAATACTGGAGTGGGTTGCCATTTCCTTCTCTAGGGGATCTTCCCAACCCAGGGATCAAGCCTATATCTCCTGCATTGGCAGGTGGTTTCTTTACCACTGAGTCACCTGGAAAGCCTACAACCCAGCCCCAATAATTATCACCATGTACACACCCCTCGTTCATCACACCCTTTCCTTCCCACTCCAACCCGAGAACCATGAAGCAAATGCCAGGCATCATCACATTCAATATTTGGCAAGAAACCATGTTGAGCCCAGAGAACTCTATTCTTACTGTTTAAAAGCCAGCTGTGAAACATGTCGTAGTAATTTAAGATGTTCACAATCAGGGGAGACTGGTTGAGGGGTGTACAGAATGCTCTAGCTTTGCTTTTACTTTTCTGTAAATCTAAAATGAATCCAAAATAAAAAGTTTATTGGAAAGCAGAAAGTCAGGTGTTATTTTCAATGTGAACTACTGTGTCAAAGACGCTGGGCAATCTCACCTTTGCTGTGTTTAACTTTCTGTCGTGGCGCCCTCTTTTCATTTTCCAGGGGAGCCATCCTGCCAGACAGGACCCTCCACCTTCCTAGCCAGACCCTCAAGCAGTGGTCCTCAGACAGAGGCAATACCTGGAGGCGCTACTGACTGTCACCACTGGGGTAGGGAGACTTGTAAACAACACACAATAAACGGAGTCCAGAGAGGAGGCTACACACCCTACTCTGCACAGGATGCCCTATAACCAAGAATTCTTGGCCCAAACATCCACAACGACAAGGCTGAGAAGCCCTGCCTACGTCCCACCATACAGTCCCTGGGCTCTCAACGTAAACCTCCAACAGTGGCCGCACAACTTCTGAATCAGGGACCATTTAGCCAGCAGCCCACCTGCCCTTCCCTCTGGTGGGGGTGGAGAGAACTGCTACAATTTCCTTTTCAAACTGCTAAAAAGTTTAACAAATGCAAGTATATTTTTATGTAAAAATTAAGTCTACAATTATGCTTGAACAGTGGAATTACAGGTGATTTTCAACATTTATCTTTGTCATTTTTGTTTTTTCTAGTTTTCAATACTGAGCATGTATTTTTTTTTATGATTTAGAAGGAAATTACTGAAAATTAAAGATAGTCGTAAGCCTAGCTACTTTAAATAGTAGGCAGTGCTTCACTGACTCACAGTACGCTCAGAGTGGGAAGACTGACTGGTTCTAATGAGCTCCAATAATGACTCAAGTCACCTCCAGAATGTGCAGGCATCTTGGGAGGAAAGCCAGCAACAGGCCACTAAGTTCCACAAAGACAGCGGTCTGGACACCTCAATGGTCCCCAGGAGCACAGTCCCCGTGGTTTACCCAGCCCGTGGCAAGGCCTGAGGGAACAAAAGAGGAGCACAGAAAAGCCCAGCAGCCACAGCAAACGACCAGTGGTGTCTCTGCTCACCAGCAACAGCGCTTACCTCAGAGCCAGGGCTGTGGACCACTTGTATCCCCCAGTCCAGTTGCAGTAGACCATCTTCCGAAAAGTGCGGTTACCTAAGAAAGGGAAACACTCCACAATGAAACATGGGTATAAAAATACTCTGGCAAGAGACTAAATTACAGGTGGTGGTCTTATGATTTATAATCTAAAAAGACAACTCTCTTCACAAAAATAAGTGTTCACTACCTTGAATGCTAAACAGAAAGCCCTAACTGTCCACGAGCACAGGCTTGTGAGGAGCACAGGTTCATGAGGACCACAGCCTGAAGAAGGTGAGCCACCCCACATGATGTCAAGGTGTGGATGACCAGGCACCAGGAGGCGAGGAGGCCACACAGAACTGACACATTCCATGGACGCAGGACACAGATGGTCCGGGGGTCCTGGGACATCTGGCTGTTCAAACTGGAGAAAGTGAGTCTGACTCCACCTCACACCATACACCAGACCAATCCTGGGAAACTAAAGACCTAAACGTGAAAGGCCACAGTTACAACTTATAAAACAAAGTACAGAAAATTATCTCTGTGAATCTGGAGCAGGGAAAGGCTTTTTACAACAAAAAAGGGCTAACTATGAAAGATGAAAACCCAACTAACTAAAATTTTAAAGCTGTGTTCAAAAGAGACCAAAAGAAAGTGGGGGAAAACATTAAAATTCAGGAGAGAATTTTAAGGCCATCAAGGTTACTATCCAAAATATAAAAGAATTCATAGAAGTCTATAAGAAAAAACAAAACTTAGGGACGAGTATTGGAGAGGATGTGGACCCTCACTAACAGCTGTGCACCACTGGCAGGAGTGTGAAGAAACACAACCACATGGAAAAGAACACATGCCAGAGAGTGCATGCCAGACACACCGCTGTACACACGTGACAAGAGACACAGACAGAAGCTTGAAGAGCAGCACGGTTTGTAAAAAAGAAAAAAAAAACAAAACTTAGGGACGAGTATTGGAGAGGATGTGGACCCTCACTAACAGCTGTGCACCACTGGCAGGAGTGTGAAGAAACACAACCACATGGAAAAGAACACATGCCAGAGAGTGCATGCCAGACACACCGCTGTACACACGTGACAAGAGACACAGACAGAAGCTTGAAGAGCAGCACGGTTTGTAAAAAAAAAAAAAAAAAAAGGTAAATAATCCAAATACATCAGAGAGCAGATAAACGATGATACAATCTTACAACAGGTTAATATAAAGAAGTGAAAAAAGAGGACAAGCTGAAGACTCTTAGAGCCATAATGATGAAAAGAAACAAGTCCCAGGAGACCATAAGCAGCCTGCTACTACTTCACACATTTCTGAGGCATGCATTACTGAATAATATACCACACTGTATTCTAGCACATACATGGGACAACCATAAAAAACTTAAAGGAAGGGATTAGGATCATAAGAAACCTCAAAAGGGTGTCACCCCTAAAGAAGAGGCAGGAAACACTCTGGCAGTTTCGATGGCATCAGATGTTTTGGCTGTTAACCTGGGGGAGACTCAATCACACATTATGCTCTACACCTTATACATTTTTATTTTATCAAGTACTACGTTTTAAAAGATAAGAGAACTGGCATAACTAAAAGGTGCTGATAAACATTTTTGACTACACAATTGAAACCTAATTCTCAAACTCCTGCATTGGTTCTGCAAGTACGCCTGAAGAAGAACACTCTGCCCAGAAGCCTCCCTCAGCCGACTCACCCAGGCAGTGGATGTGGTCCCGCACAGTGCAGTTGGTTTCATAGCGCTGCCGAGGGCAGGACACCGCCCTGCAGTCGCTGGAGCTGACGCACTGGTAGTCAACCTCCGGGAGCTGCCAGCAGAACCTGCAGGTCATGTTGAGGACAAAACTCTTCTGGGATTTGAAGTCTGGATCCTACAAAGGACAGAAAGCTATTCAATCATATTCCAGCTTGTCAATATGTCAATAAAACTACATAGTTACAAGGTACAAGTGTCAAAAACACTTCTATTTAAGATCTAGGAGGAAGTGGCAGACAAACAGGTACCAAGCCAATATGTATGCAAAACAAATACGTATGCCGTGATCTAGGATCACAAGTATATACCCCAAAATATATACCTAAGAAAAAATACCTACATAAGTGCATATCAAATTATCAAAAGTTATCAGGGTAAGATTACTTCATCACTGTTACTTTGGCTAAATTTTTAATAACACACACGCATACTTATATAACACAGAAGAAAGGCAAAGGCACTTTATGAAGCCCCAGAGACACAGGAGAGCTGACAGGGCAGATGAGTCCCTCGGCTCAAAGTACTGTGCAGTACGTGGGAGTCCAGGCCCAGCTGGACGCTCCTGGAGGAACAGCCTGCCTACCGGGTCTCAATTCTTCCTAGGAGTCCCTGAGGTCCTGAGACCCAGGGCAGTCACTGCTGTTACACTCCCAGGAGTACACAACAGGACCCACCCAGAGGCACCCCCAGAAGACCATCCCCAAGGTAGAAAGAACCCCTTGGAGAGGTTCAGCCAGTGCTATTGTGGCCCTGAGCCTCGAAACAAGAGTTTTCTATTTCAACTTTAAATTTGTTTTCTGCCTGTACGAGCACCCCATGTGCTTATATGTTGCACATTTGGAAATTACAGGAAAACTGGTAACCTCTCCAGAGAGAAGCACTGTCTAACCTTCTTTCATTTTTGCTTCCTGTGATACAGTTTTACATACATGGAATTATACTGAAAACATTTTGTACCCTTTCACCACCACTTGATATTATGCTATAAAACATACTTTGTATTTAAATGGTAACACAATCACCTCTGGAAGTATCATATTTACTAATTTTTTTTTTATTAATGCAAAAACCACTTATAAGGGCAGTATTCCTGAGTAAGGCACTGCTTGATTTAAGCATTATTATTGTAAATGTCTGCATATTTCTAGTGATGCATCTGTAACACATGTTTCTTATCAACCTGTTTTTTTCCAACACTGGGCAGACAGTGTACATGGTACAAACTCTGGGAGACTGAGCACAGCTCATCTATGCTGGTCTTCCAGGAAGTCTGTTCTATGCATGGGCACGCTTATGTCAGATATGCTTCTTCTTCTTCTAATTTAATGTTCCCACTGATAATTACTTTCACTTAATTCTGAGGTATCAGTAAACATCTCTGGAGCCTAGTTCTTCTCAACAGCTGCAATATATTTATTTCACTTCACTACACTACCCAGTGAGCTGCAAAGTGAACTGCTCTTTCTTGAACATCCAGCTTGCTTCCAACCTTGCTGGGTAAACAATGCAGCTAAGAATATTCTTAGGTATACTTATGTATATCAATGTGAAATAAGTAACACCTGTTAGATGAATTCCTAGATATGGAACCGCCAGGTCAAAGCTTACATGCATCTGTACGTTTCAGAAAGAAAGAAAGTGAGGTCACTCAGTCGTGTCCAACTCTTTGCGACCCCATGGACTGTAGCCTACCAGGCTCCTCCGTCCATGGAATTTTCAAGGCAAGAGTACTGGAGGGGGTTGTCATTTCCTTCTCCAAGGGAATCTTCCTGACTCAGGGATAGAACCCGGATCTCCCACATTGCAGGCAGATGTTTTACCTTCTGAGGCACCAGGGAAGNTTGCGACCCCATGGACTGTAGCCTACCAGGCTCCTCCGTCCATGGAATTTTCAAGGCAAGAGTACTGGAGGGGGTTGTCATTTCCTTCTCCAAGGGAATCTTCCTGACTCAGGGATAGAACCCGGATCTCCCACATTGCAGGCAGATGTTTTACCTTCTGAGGCACCAGGGAAGCCCGCAGCTTTCAGAGATGAGACAAACTGTCTACCACAGGCTGACTAACCCACACATCTACTGACAAGACACACCAATGTTTGTCTCTTACACCTTCAAGAAAAGTGCTATCAAACTCTGACTGTTTTGCCAATCTGACAGGTTAAAAAAAATGCATTAATTTGTATTAAACTACGAAAAAATTAAGCACCTTTCAAATACAAGTTGAAAGTCCACCTGTATTTCCTTTGCTATGAACCATGTGCTCACGCTCTAGCACCATTTTTCTATAGGAATGTTGTCTTTTTCTCATTGGCTTTTTGGGTGTATTGATATATTATGGATATTAGTATATTATTTGTCACATGTGTTAAAAAAACTTTTTCATCGTTTGTCATTTAACTCTGGCCTTTATGCTTTTTAAGGTCATGCAGAAACCTCTCATCTTTAGTAGTCAAATGTATAAATTCTTTCTTATATAACTTCTAAACTTTATTTCATACTTAGAAAAATATTCCCCACTTTGAGATGAGAAGAAAACACACTTTCTCTGGTACTTTGAGGTTTCATCTTCTCACATAAAGTCTGGCATCTATCTGGAATTTACTTTGCACAAAATAGGGATTCTACTTTTTTCCCATGGGCACCTGGGCACCCTAGCATTCACTAAGTCCACTTTCACACCACAAAAAAGTACAGACCCCAACAAGCGCTCATATGTGGTAAATACCTTTCCCTCTGTGACACAACTGTCATTATTGAGAATACAGAACCTACCTAAAGGAATTAAACTTGCCTCACTTACACTAGCAGGCTGAGCTCTCCTCCAAGTAACAGAAACAAAAACCATTTCTGTCAAGCACATCTCCAGCTCATGTCAGCTGGCCTGGCAGTTTCCATTACAGCCTGATTTCTGCACTTACTTCTATTTATATATATTATAAAACAATTTCTTTGACTAGTGTAATCCAGGTGAGATTCCCTTGGCTTGAGTCCCTACGAGTACACATTAGAAGGATGAGAAGAGTTTATTTCCTTCTATTAATCTGAAGTTCAACATAAGATGAGGGGAGGGAAGAGGGTGAATGCAAAAGGTGAGAGGAAGAATACTTGCGTATACACCTGCAATGATCTTAAACACCAAGGGAAGAACACGGGGCCGGCCCCAAATCACAGCCACAGCACTCCCGGGACCCGCAGCTCCTGACAGCCAATTGTTTGACTGCTCTTTGTTTCTGAGAAGAAACAGACCACCAGATGCTCTTGAGATTACCTTCAAAAGCCACCTCTGGGGGCTGGGCACCTGCTACTGTACAGAATTAGTGATGACTGGCTAGTCACTAAAAACAGGTGAGATGAAAGCAGGTGGGATGAAAGCACTTGAGGTGTGAGGAGGGAAAGAGTGCTTCCAGGGCGTGTCTCAGCCAAGGGTTGAGGACAGACCAGGGACAGGATCAGCTAGGAAAAGTCCCTCCCTAAGCTTTGTCATTTCTCTACCTTTGTCATTTCTCCTGTCCTCTGCTATTTTCTGAAAAATGAAACCACCTGTTTTTTGTGAACACCTAAAGGAGGAAGAAATTAAAAACTAAGTTTCACTCAGGAACCAGTTGTGAGAGATGAATGTCCAAGACACTAAGGCAAACAAAGTAGGCTCATTCTGGGAAAAGCTCCCCTCAGCCATCAGGGTTTTCTCATTTTCCACAAGGTACCTACTATGTCCCAGACTTACAAAGCATGTGATTTCAAAAGCCATCAAACAGGTTTTGTTATTAGGTGAGTAGGGAGAAAATTCTATTTAAGATGAAGCAACAAAGACTGCACACTTCGTTGTAGTCCCAGCATCTGGGTGAGACAGAGAGTAGAAATGAATAACAAAGCAGTGTCTACTCCTGGCCTTGCCAGGACCAGCTGGCAAGTCATGAAAGGCAGTCATGAAAGGCATTTATGAAGGGCAGTCATGAAGACTGGGCAGTCATGAAGACTCCCCGCCAGCTGGCTCAGTTTTCCAGAGCGATTTCAAGAGCAACACTGATACACGAAAATGATAAATACTGAAGTTTACCAACACTACATCCAGATGCTGAGGCCACATAAAATTTCATGCCCCTTTGAAGTGAAGCCTCCCTAAGGCCCTCTCCTGATACTGGACTTCAGGAGAAAGAGAAAGAGCCTGGGGGTGGGGGGGGGTGGAAGGGAGGGGAGAAACTTTCTAACATAGCCCTCTGCAGACCAGGCTCCAAATGACAGATGGGGAAAGGTATCTTGTCTAAGTGAGAATCACTGGTCAATGGAAATCCACTAAAGAGAACATGACCTAGAATCTGTGTTTTCTTGACCACCTCCCACAACAAGGGCTCCACAGAAACACTTTAGGAAAAGTTGCTCCAGGGCCATTTCCTGATTAAACAGGAGACATTTGAATAAATCTCAAAGCTGGTCCTGGCAAGGCCAAGAGTAGACACTGCTTTGTTATTCATTTCTACTCTCTGTCTTGCCCAGATGCTGGGACTACAAAGAAGTGTGCAGTAATTTACCTGGTCCAAACATTCAATAATGTACACATGTGAATCTCCCTGACCTGGTCACACTCAGCAGGTGTAGGGTTGCCTCCAGGAACCGAGCTCTGAAGCAGGTGTCCAGAGAGCTGTAAACATATTAGAGACAGGCTACAGTGTGACAACTCTAACAGGGTCATTGCTGATGCACAACAGTGGGCGCCCTTGAGCCTGTTCTATGCCCTACCTATTATAAGCAGTCTGACAATTATTTCAGTTTAGTCTTATGTCAGAAAACTGCTATCTGAATCCTGACACCAAACCTTGCTGGGAGACAGAAGTTTCATCTGATAAAGTGGACTTTACTCCTCAAATCTTACTTTTAAAATGTAGAGCACTTTCTCAGTTTTCCCCATGTTCATATCTAAACTCTATAACTCAAGCTTTACAGTGAGTTTATTAAGAATTCATAAGTTGCAGTACTTACAACACAGGTAACAGAAGGTTTGACTGTGCAGTCAAAAGTGACAGGCTTCCCATAGACACAGGAAAAATTGGTCTTGCAATCTATACAGTCTGCAGGAAGTCTGCTACACAGGCCATTGCTCGGACACTTCATCACATAAGGTGGGATGTCAGTACTTTCTGCAAGGGGCGAGACAGAAGCTTATTCTCTTAGAATACGGATTAGAATAACAGATAAAAGCAATTTTCCAAGGTTAAGGAACACAATCATGAGCATAACATACATATATGGTGAGGCCAGACTACAACCAGTCTATCCTAAATCAGGACTGCAAAAAGTTTACTGTGTTACAAGATGAAAAAACAAAAGCTTATAGATGGTAAAGTTTATTCAAGATCACAGAGGGCGGGTAGAACTGGAATCAGAATCCACATCTCTCTGTTTCCAATCCACTGTGCTTTTCACTTGAATTCACTAATTTTTAAGTGAAGCCACTGACCCTCTAACAGAATCAGTACAACAAGGAACCACCCCCAGAAGATATACTGTCATTGTTACACAACGGTACTTCCACAAGGCACAATCTGCAAGGAATATGCAGTTTTATACTACCAAAGTACAAACAGTTCTTAATATTAGCAACTTATTCAGTGGGTTACAATTCTTTTTTTCCAGCCAGCCTACCCAGGAGTATAATATATTACTATGAGTTAAGAGATGACCAAAATTGTAAACACTATTCCCAGGAAGGAAGAAAAGCTCTCAAAAACCGTCTGAAAGAGTCAAAAATTCTTGTACTTTCTCTATAAAATAATCTATGTTTTAAACTCAAGTATGCTGATGTTTTCTAGCAGACTTTAACAGAAGGAATAATATATGGCTGCTAATTTCAGTTCACTGAAATAATGGAACTCTGCTGCTGAGTCGCTTCAGTCGTGTCCGACTCTGTGCGACCCCAAAGACGGTAGCCCACCAGGCTCCCCCATCCCTGGGATTCTCCAGGCAAGAACACTGGAGTGGGTTGCCATTTCCTCCTCCAATGCATGAAAGTGAAAAGTGAAAGGGAAGTCGCTCAGTCGTATCCAACTGTTAGCGACCCCATGGACTGCAGCCCACCAGGCTCCTCCGTCCATTGGATTTTCCAGGCAAGAGTACTGGGGTGGGGTGCCACTGCCTTCCCCGAATGGAACTCTACAGGGGTGAAACTACAGAGAACAAGGTTTCGTTCGGCAAAGCACACTGACTCTCATTTAAAAATGGTCCTACTTAAAGTCACTATTAAGTGGGCAATTATGCAAAATATCAGAGTACATCATGCAAAATGCCGGGCTGGAAGAAGCACAAGCTGGAATCAAGATTGCCGGGAGAAATATCAATAACCTCAGATAGGCAGATGACCACCCTTATGGCAGAAAGCAAAGAGGAACTAAAGAGCCTCTTGTTGAAAGTCAAAGAAGAGAGTGAAAAACCTGGCTTAAAACTCAACATTCAAAAAATGAAGGTCGTGGCATCTGGGTCACTTCATGGCAAACAGATGGGGAAACAATGAAAACAGTGAGAGACTTTATTCTGGGGGGCTCCGAAATCACTACAGGTGGTGACTGCAGCCATGAAATTAAAAGACGCTTACTCCTTAGAAGAAAAGCTATGGCCAACCTACACAGCATATCAAAAAGCAGAGACATTACTTTGCCAACAAAGGTCCGTCTGGCCAAAGATATGGTTTTTCCAGTAGTCATGTATGGATGTGAGAGTTGGACTATAAAGAAAGCTGAGCACCGAAGAACTGTTGCTTTTGAACTGTGGTGCTGGATAAGACTCTTGAGAATCCCTTGGACTGCAAGGAGATCCAACCAGTCTATCCTAAAGGAAATCAATGCTTAATATTCATTGGAAGGACTGATGCGGAAGCTGAAACTCCAATACTTTGGCCACCTGATGCAAAGAACTGACTCAATGGAAAAGATCCTGATGCTGGGAAAGATTGAAGGCAGGAGGAGAAGGGGACGACAGAGGATGAGATGGTTGGATGGCATCACCGATTCGATGGACATGAGTTTGAGAAAGCTCCGGGAGTTGGTGATGGAGAGGGAAGCCTGGCATGCCGCAGTCCATGGGGTCAGAGTTGGACACGACTGAGCGACTGAACTGAACTGATGCAAAATATCACTTTTTCCTTTATTGTTTTGTTCCTATTACTACTGAGGCTGGAGGATGGACACTTAGAATCACAAAACCAAAATATCTCTGAAGCCTGAAAGGTTAGTAATTTGCTCCAGCTTCCAGCGGCATCACCAAACTTAAAGCCAAGTCTCAACCAGTCCCTCTGGAATTTCCCTGCACCCCCATCCTCCCTTCCCCTCCCCGCCCCATTTCACACAGCCCTTTTAAGGGGGCGCCTTTTAATACCCAACATCAGGATCAGGGTTCAAGAGGCACAAGAAATTTTCTGAAGAGAAAGGAATATTGGTTGAAGGTAATCTTGATGGGTGAGGTGAAAAAATACTAGAAATAAAAGAGATGTCAATGAGGAGCCTGGGACTGGAAAGAGATGAGGCAGGAATGTAGAAAGGTATTGAAATACTGAGACTGTCTACAGAAAAGGTCTGTGCATCTGTCTTTAATTCATATAACCTAAAATGCAATCAATAAAATGTTCAAAACATGGAAAGTGAAACTCGCTCAGTCGTGTCCGCCTTTTCCGCGACCTCACGGACTGTAGCCCGCCAAGCTCCTCTGTCCATGGGACTCTCCGGGAAAGAATACTGGTGTGGGTTGCCATTTCCTTCTCCAGGGAATCTTCCCGACCCAAGGATTGATCCCGGGTCTCCTGCATTGCAGGCAGACTCTTTATCATCTGAGCCACCAGGGAAATGATTTCATATTCTACAGGAAATGTTCACCAAAAAGGGAAAGACCACTAGATATAAACACACACATTTACGAGCACGGAAAACGCCCGGTACCTGCCGCCCTGGGCACCGCTGTGAAGGTCCGTGTGGGGCCCGGGTCCTTGATGGCCTGCGGCAGCGGCTGCGAGGGCTCCTCGCTGAAGGACCCTGCGACCGGAGAGACGGAGACCTCAGGCGGTGCGGCAGCGCTCCAGGCTTCAGCTGCCTGGGCAAACCCGGAGGCCTGATCGCCCACGAACTGAAGGGGAAACCCAACGAGGTCGACATTCGTCCCGGTCTGCGAGCACTTGGGACCAAGCGCGGGTCCGGGACACAGCTCCACGCCCCAGGCCGAGCCCCCGGGCCCTCCCAGTTCCAGGCTCGTGGCTTCGAGTCCCTGAGCGAGCCGAGGGGCGGCGGCAAACCGCGCCGGACTCGGCCGCAGCGACCCGCGCCCTCCTCCCGCACTCTACCTCCGCCTGCGATCCCGGGGCCCCCAGCCCTCAACTCACCGCCGCCCGACAGGATGTAGAACTGTGAGAGGAACAGCACCACACGACACAGTCGGCAAAGATGCCGCAGCAGGACCACCGCAGCCGCCATCTTGCCGGCGCGCTCACTTCCGGCCGCGCGTGGACGCGCGAGGGGCGGGGCGCCGGCGTGCGCCGAGGGAGCGGTTCGGGATGGGGCCACAGCGCCGGCGCAGGCGCGGCAGCCCTGCCGGTCTCCACGCTCCGCTGGCTAAGGCTGCCAGGTACCCCCGGGCGGTGCCTGCCCCTGGAATAAGAGGCTCACCTTTCTCCCTTGTGGCTCAGCTGGTAAAGAATCTGCCCGCAATGCAGGAGACCTGGTTTCGATCCCTGAGTTAGGAAGATGCCTGGACAAGGGAAAGGCTACCCACTCCAGTCCGTGGGGTCGAAAAAGGTCGGACAAGACTGAGCGACTTTTACTTCACTTTCTCCTTCCTTAGGGATTGAGGGCAGAGGCGGGCAAGTTTGGGAAGTTGGCCACTGTTTACCTGTGACTGGATGTGTACGTTTAGTGACAAAAACTCCTGCAGTGCGCTCGGCACCATGCAGAGATCTGACGAAGTTAGTCCGACTGAAAAGGCGCTTGTGTACAGATGCGGCCCAGACTGCTCGGGAAGGACTCCAGGTGTGCCCGGGGGACCCAAGGCCCCACTCCGCGACACCCCGGGGCCCGGCCAGCGTCCCGCCCTGAAGTCTAGCCAGTCCCTAGAGACGCTCCTCGAGGACAGAGAGAATGCCTGTTGGCGCAGGTCTCAGGCCCCCAGACCGTCCGGAGGAGGCCCGGCTCGGGAAGAGAGCGGCTCGCAGGCCGCGGCCCCCTGAGGCCCGCACGGCGACCCACACATGTTCTGCCGCAGCATCCTTCGTCCCGGGCCGCGCATAGGCCTCCCTCTTCGCGTCCACCCTCCACAAGACCGTCCGGGTGGGTAGTCGTCTCACACCCCTTCCCTCATGAGTACATTTGGCGAATAAAGAAATCTATCGAATAGTTCTTGGCTTCAATAAAAGTTGGCTTAAAAAGTTACATTACACAACCTGCAGCTTCTAGAATCGCACAGGTGTGACCCTTGAACCACCTCGGGGAGAGGGGTGCAGGGGGAAACCCACATATAACTTAGAGCAGGCCCTCCAAATCCGGTTCTTCCACCTGTCGCAGGTAGGATCCTGTATACTCTAGTATTTACTATCGAAAAGGGCTTCCCTGGTGCCTCAGAGGTTAAAGCATCTGCCCGCAATGCGGGAGACCTGGGTTCGACCCCAGAGTTGGGAAGACCCCTGGAGAAAGAAATGGCAACCCACTGCAGTATTCTTGCCTGGAAAATCCCATGGACAGAGGAGCCTGGTGGGCTATACTCCATGGGGTAGCAAAGAGTCGGACATGACTGAGCGATTTCACTACTATTGAACAAGTGTGTTAGTTGCTCAATCGTGTCCGACTCTTTGCGACCCCACAAACGGTAGCTGNTGCAGTATTCTTGCCTGGAAAATCCCATGGACAGAGGAGCCTGGTGGGCTATACTCCATGGGGTAGCAAAGAGTCGGACATGACTGAGCGATTTCACTACTATTGAACAAGTGTGTTAGTTGCTCAATCGTGTCCGACTCTTTGCGACCCCACAAACGGTAGCTGCCAGGCTCCTCTGTCTGTGGGATTTCCCAAGCAAGAATACTGGAGCGGGTTGCCATGCCCTTCTCCAGGGGATCTTCCCAACCCAGGGATTCAACACACGTCTCCTGCGTCCCAGGTGGGTTCTTTACCGCTGAGCCACCAGGGAAGCCTACTATTGAAAAAAAAACCCAAGGGACTGTGGACCCATACAGTTCAATTTGCTGTCATTCATGGTCGACTGTTCTGTCCACCACCTCTTCAGGAAGCTAAATGACCAGTGTGTACACAAGAGAGCAGGTTTTTACTCTATTTCTAATTCCAGAGCACATAGCAAATAAAGACAGATGGAATGCAAGCTAAATTCACTATTGACATAAAGCCATTTTAATACAGTTCTGGGAAGCAAGGTATTACTCTCAGTTAAAATCAGAAAGCCATTTGAGTCTAAGTCAGTGGAACGTGATCCTATCAAAAGAGCAATTTAATTGTAGGGGAGCAAATTATTATGGTAAAAATCCATAGGTGTAACCCTGGAAGCACTATGTAATACATTTTGAATTTTTTTTCCTAAAGATAAGTAAGGTTCAATTGTCATTTAGAAGCATTAAAATGGCAACTCATCCTACAGTGTAAACTACAAAAGATTATACAACACTGAATTTCTTTGAGTTTAGAATCCTTTTTTAGTAATTCAATATTTAGTACTGGCTTCTGTTGTGATTGTAGGTTAGCTAAAACAAATTGATTCTGATTTTGAAAATAAAGTTTCAGTGTGAACTTTAGTAAAACTTTAGTTTAAAAAATACCTGAGACATAATGTTACTAGAAAATAAGATTTTCCCCCATTCAAAAAGTTTGCAGAATTTTATTTGAGATTTATCTTTTGAAAAATCACAGTTCTTAACAGTAACATCTCATATTCTTCATTTCCTAGTATTTCCCTGTTTTGATGAACATTTTCCCATTTAAAGTTCTCAGAACATTTAGGAAATTGAAAACTTTCCACCCTTGTCCTTTGTCTGTAGACACATGAGTGAATCAGATTTTGTGGGTATCAGCCACTCAGTTCCTGTCTCGCTTTTCACTGTGCCCAGCAGCAGAGCTGACAGTGGGTCCCAAGTTCTTAGAATTACTAACAGTAATTAGGGAAAATGCAAGCTCAGGGGTCAAAATGAGGTTACACAGACTGAGCACAGGGAAAGGACTTCAGAATTCTTCCTCAGCATTCAGGGTACGTGACTGCTTGAGATTCTTCAGTTTATCAATGGTGGAAGTTACTAAGATCTCCCCATGAATTTTGTTGTCTCTTGTTCGAACATTTACAGCATTATTTGTCTCTTCCTTTTCTCCAACCACTGTAGAAAACAAAGAGAAATAAATCTATTTTAAATCAATACTTTACTAAATATTAAGTCAGCAGTCACATGGCCTGTGTCACATTGAGTTTCCTTCTTAGCACTAATCACCAAATATCAATCTAATGTCCATTGAGTCATCCACTGAGAGTAACTTTCTGGAGACAAGGAATGACTTCTAATCCCGTTGGTCTATTGTCCATTTTGGAGAACACCTGTGGTGTTTGTGGGGTACCAATAGGAACAGAGAGCTCTTACAGACTCCCAACTCCACCTGGCACACTTGATGAATCAGGATAGGCACCAGACACAGGTCAACCAGCTGACAGAATGTTCTAGAATATAAGTAAAAGGTCTGTTCTCGCAACCCATACTGTGAGATGATGCAGAATTCTGCAGTCATGTGTCTTGCCACCTGGAAGGAAGACACTGGCCATCAAGGCGAGGGGAATAAAGTAGATCAAGGAAACATAAAGAACTAGAGCAAAAGGGAACAGAAATGGGGAGAAAGGTCCTGGTCAGGATGGGGTTCCCTCCTGTCCCAGTTACTTCGCTAATGGTTCGGCTATTGAATTCTATCTTCCATGGCGTGAGACACTCCGACTCCCAATACATTTCATCATGTCTAAGCTAATGTGAAATCTCTGTCACCACAAGAAGTCTGACTGACCCATCACCAATACCCATTATAAACACTTTTGATGACAAACTGCCCACAGGACCGGCCCCTGCATATTTATTTTGCCTTCTACAGAAACTTTCAACTTAACAGGCGATAACCACATTGTGCCCACAGGCATGTCAATATCCATCTCCCTTGGTTTTAAATTACTCTTACTGTCAAAATTTTAGATTAGATATCTACTTGCTCCTGTTCTTCAGGGACATTTTTTTTCATTTGGAACTCTCCCTACTCATTACTTGAATCCTAAAGAGTTCTAATAAACCAGAAAAGCAAAGGATATTATTTCAGGCCTGTCACATGGCTGAAACATGAGGAGTATAATTCTACTGATAAGATCATTTACATAGTTTTTCCACTGTTGGTTTGAGATATTAATTATTGCTGGTAATACTACACCACAGGATGCACATGAAATTTCTTAAGTCTTCTTCCAGAAAATTACAGAGTATCTAGCCAAGAACACCACAGGCTTTTCTTTGTGTTTAAGTATTCAACAGTTATTTGTCATAATCAAGCAGTTATACCATATTCTTTCTTTTTTGGTGAGCTTTTTTTTTTTTAAATTAAAGTGGAAAAAACAAGCATTTGGGAAAATATATTTAGGTTTAGATTACCGAAAATAAAATTATACTGAGCCAGCTGTGCATTTCGTATTTTGTTATATAGTGTACAACCACGATCTAAGTCAACATCAGCCATGAATCCTTCCTCAAAGAAGTCACTGGATATCTACAAGACAACGAGACACTTTCATTAGTACTCTGTGTAGGATAGGGTAGTGTGGTAGCCAGCCTCCAAGATGAGCCCCAGCAACCCCTCCGCCCAGTATTCACACCCTGGTTTGGTCNATAGTGTACAACCACGATCTAAGTCAACATCAGCCATGAATCCTTCCTCAAAGAAGTCACTGGATATCTACAAGACAACGAGACACTTTCATTAGTACTCTGTGTAGGATAGGGTAGTGTGGTAGCCAGCCTCCAAGATGAGCCCCAGCAACCCCTCCGCCCAGTATTCACACCCTGGTTTGGTCCCAGGTCGGTCCATTTGACCACAGTGGAGAGGAAGTGATGGCACATAAGTCCTGAGATGAGCTTAAAGGGCTGAGACTACTTCCCTAGCTGGGACCTTTGAGCTCCCAAGGGCTGTGGCCTCACCAGGCACCTGGGCCAGAGCCCACCAGCCATGATGGCTCAGATCCTGCCCCACAGAAACTGTGAGGTAATACATGCCTATTTTTTTGCTCTAAAGTGCCAAGTTACACAGCAACAGATAATGTTCCCTAACAGAGCCGCAAGGAAAAGAATAACTATGAGATGTTTTAAAACACCAATTTCTTAAAAACAAGATATAAAGTAGCTCTTATACAGCTACATAAACCTGACTCAGGTGTTACTGAAAACATGGGATGGTAAATAAATTTATTAGTTATGCAATGTTTTAAGGCGTGACTAACATTCCAAGTCAATGACATTCACTGACCACATGCCAAGATTATGTACTTTAAATATCTCTGATGTTACCTGAAGTGCATATTTTTCACAAGTTGGCCCCACAGGGATGACCATCACCTGACGAGGAGACAGCCAGAAAGGCCTGAAAAATGTAAGTAATATGTATGTTTCAAAATGACAATTTATTACAAGATTAAAAACTAACTGAAGACTTTTTTTAAAAATAAGACTTTACATGAAAGCAGGTTCAGAAGAGAGGGGTGTAAGTCAAGCAAACTATATGGAAAAGCAGTCGAGGAGACAAAAGGGGAGACGAGGCCTTCTGATTGGAAGAGGAGGGAAAGACAGGTTGGCACCCAGGTGAAAGAGCTAAAAATATCACTGGCCATCTGACCCAGCAACTGCTCTCCTGAGCATCCACCCCAGGGAAGTAGAAACGGGTTTGCACGAACGTGTTTAGCCCTGCACACTAAAATTTATGGCAGCGTTCCATATCAGAGCACCAAATGCCCCAGTGCCCTTCAGCGAGTGAGCGCTCAACTGTTACCGCATACAAACACACTGACAGAAGTGATAGGGGGCCGAGGACTAGGGCTCAAGACACCTCAGACGGATCCCAAGGCAATTCCATCTAAGGAGTGGAAAAGCCAGTCTCGACAGCTGTGCACTGAGATTCCAAGCCTGTACGACTCTGGAAATGACAGAATTGTGAAGGTGGAGGCCAGATTCGTGGCTGCTAGGGATAGGGACAGAGTAGAGCAGGAGGTGTGTGGGATCCTTGTAAGTAACAGACCTGTCCTATACCCTGACCAGCGGGTACACAAATTCACTTGTGTGCACAAGTGCGAGATCTGAACGAGGCTGGTAAGTGTATCAGAGTCACTTCCTGGTCATGTTGTATGTAGTTCTACAGAATGTCACCACTGGGGAAACTGCTAACAGGTATGCTAGACCTCTGTGTATATGATTCTACAGTTATTTTCAGAATGAAAATGTTTTTCGAGATGGAAAGGTGGGGATAAGCAATGTTTGATGTGGGAAATGGCTGCTTTTTTCTTCATCACATGGATTTAGTTTGAAGGTGTAGGGAAATGCATGGAGATTATTGTGGATGGCATTCTGTGAATGCACGTTTTTATATATTTATTCTTAAATTACAAACAAAAATAATACATGTGACAAATCTAATTATATACATGATGAAACAGAGAAATATAGTAGATGCTTCCTTCTGAGCTCTGCCCTCGCCCCAGACCCCGCCACCAGCCCCAGAAAGCCACACTCTACACACTTCTACTTCCCATCTCAGGGTCTTCTGCCAGCACTCAGCAGGTGCCCACAGGCTTGCAGCGTAAACTGTGGAGGGTGTGCACGGCAGCTCCATGGGGAAGTGCACCACTCCATCTCCAGATCCCCTAGCTCTACTGCTCTTGTGAAAAACCCTCTATCTCTCACTGTGCTAACTACTTAAAATGGAATCAACTGAAGAGAAATACAAACAAGTTAACTCACGCTTAGGAGGCACACACATTCATATCCGTATCTGTACCTGTAATAGCTTGGACACCCTGTGACATCTCAGTATGTTACTCTAAGATCACAAATAAAATCTCGGAGACAGACACAGACTCAGGCAACACCATCCTTGTGGACCGTTTTGAGTGGTCAAATCTACATTTTCTAGCCTAATTATCTCTAAGTCTGACCTTGCAGCCAAAGCAAGAACTAGAGCCCACACATGAGTGTAACTCATACCTCTAGCCATTCTTCCCCAGGGGCACAGAAGGTGACCAAATGAACCACTCAAAGCTGCCCTCAGGGAGTTCACCTGCCCCTCCATCCCCAGGTGGGGCTGCTACCGCAGACGGCCTCTGGCTTTGGGGCCACGTGTGACCCAGGTCCATGTATCTCCTCCCAAGTCAGTGGTCACAGGGCTGTGAGTGGAAGAAAGGAGAGCAGGACAGCCAGCGGGGGTGGGGGAGTGGGGAT
>SJYX01018786.1:213731-250266 GCA_006410675.1 Oreotragus oreotragus | reverse complement strand
GGGTAGATGGGTGGATGGATGGATGGATGCTGGCTTGCCTGATATGCTTCTTCTCCACATCCCCTTTAGACGGCCATTAATATTCAACTTGTGATAAACTATTTGGGCCATTTCAGCATAAATAAAGTCCCCCTACCTCTAATTTTATTAATAGTAGGTTATTGGGGAAAGATGGTTTTGAAAATATAAACTCCAGGCATAATCTTTTCCAAAAGGCCCAAATTTATTCTTGATGGTTCTGTGCTTTCCCCTTTATATTCCAGTAATTTTTATTCTTCTCATGTCCTGGCGTAACTCCATATGAACACTGCAAGCATTCCTTCAGTTTTTTACTTTCTCCCAGGATCTAACTCTGAGTGTTGTTCTATAACTGTTAATTAAAACACAACACAGGGAATCCAAAATGAAATTACAGTTGGTTGAACACAAACTTGAGATCAACCCATAATATCATATACTCTGGGGAACTCGTGGTTGTTCATTTATTATAAGAATCTTGTCAGGAAAATAGTCTAATAAAAATTATTAAATTTAAAATATGCCAATAATTTTTCCTGTATTGCCTCAGTAACTTTTGAATAAAAGAGATCTCAACACATTGTCTAATCAACACTGCATCTAAAATTGGACACGGTGAGAAGAGGAGCATTTAAAGGAACGATGTTGTGATTTTGTCTAATTCAAGTCAGGGGAATGTGTTTGAAAAGAAGCTGGTTCCAGGTGGAATGAAGTAAGCATGCTACACCCAGCACTCTCACTGGACACAGACATGGACCCAGGAGAGAACGAAAGGGCTGGGAGAACTGAGTTATGCCCAAGAAGAACCAACTCCCAAGAGCCACCAAACCAGCACTTCAGTTCAGTTCAGTTCAGCTCAGTCGTGTCCGACTCTTTGCGACCCCATGAATCGCAGCACGCCAGGCCTCCCTGTCCATCACCAACTCCCGGAGTTCACTCAGACTCACGTCCATCAGTGATGCCATTCAGCCAGCTCATCCTCAGTCGTCCCCTTCTCCTCTTGCCCCCAATCCCTCCCAGCAGCAGAGTCTTTTCCAATGAGTCAACTCTTCATCACTTTCTGCCATAAGGGTGGTGTCATCTGCATATCTGAGGTTATTGATATTTCTCCCAGCAATCTTGATTCCAGCTTGTGTTTCTTCCAGTCCAGCGTTTCTCATGAAGTACTCTGCATAGAAGTTAAATAAGCAGGGTAACAATATACAGCCTTGACGTACTCCTTTTCCTATTTGGAACCAGTCTGTTGTTCCATGTCCAGTTCTAACTGTTGCTTCCTGACCTGCATACAGATTTCTCAAGAGGCAGGTCAGGTGGTCTGGTATTCCCATCTCTCTCAGAATTTTCCACAGTTTATTGTGATCCACACAGTCAAAGGCTTTGGCATAGTCAATAAAGCAGAAAGAGATGTTTTTCTGGACTAGGTCCTTGTAATTTTGTCTTCCCTTTTGTAAGGCCTGGACATAAAGACAGTCCACAACCAAGAATACACACCAAGTGCAGACAGGAAAAGCTTTGGAAGAAATCCTTGCTTTCTGGCCAGGAGCCAGAAAAAAACCACTAAGTCTCAGAAAGAATGGAGGGAGTGGTCCTGGGGTTTCCTTCTGTTTCTTCTCCTGCTCTCTTCCTCCAGCCCCCAGTATTCCCACGGTGCACAGAGAGTAAACAGGCACCTAAAGCTCTGAGGCAGGGACCCTTCTGTCTGACCAGACAGCTTTGAGCCCAGGTGCACGGGGTGAGTCCCTGTGCTTACCCTTGCCCCCTGATGCGTGGTGTGTGACACAGAGAGTCTGGGAAGAGCATGTGGGGCAGGGAAGCTAAAGCCCAGCCTCCTGGCCACGGACTGCAGAAAGGACTTCAGGAAAATCAGACAGCAGGGAGCATGGGAGAGCTGCCCGGCCTCACCACTCACCGCGTGTATAAGGACCTGACCCAATAGCACACAGAAGCCTCGAGAACCGAGCTGTGGGACCTGGACTTGGGGTGGCGCACACGGGACAGGAGGCCCCACCAATGCTGAGATCCAGGAATGCTCGAGTCCTTCCTATGCAGCAATGGGTACCATGGGCCCCCACAGGCGTTGGATATGGATACAGAGGGCTGAGTACATACTACACAGGCCTGGCGAACTAAGCTGACATCATAGCCACAGAAGGCGGGATGGAAATTACAGCCTGAACCTGCCCAGGCACAATGACTGCTAAAAAATCAATAGTCTGCTTAGGACTGAAACAAAACCCAGGGCTTCCCTGGTGGCTCAGTGGTGAAGAATCTGCCTGCCAATGCAGGAGACATAGGTTTGATTCCTGGTCCGGGAAGATCCCACATGGCACGGAGCAACTAAGCCCATGCACCATAACTACTGAGCCTGTGCTCTAGAGCCTGGGGAGCTGCAACTACTGAAGCCCACACACCCTAGAGCCTGTGTTCCACAACAAGAGATGCCATCGCAATGAGAAGCACATGCACCGTGACCGAGAGTAGCCTTTGCTTGCTGCAACTAGACAAAAGCTGGCACAGCAATGAAGACCCAGAACAGCTAAAATAAATCAATAAAAAATTGCTACAGAAAAAGGAAACAAAACCCAGCATCTCATAGTATAATATTAACAATATCTAGGATGCAGTCCAAAACCACTCAGCATATGCATCACCAGGAAAGTCACAATTCTGAACAGATTATGGAAAGGAAGTAAGAGTAACTTTGCAGTGGGGAAACCTGGCAAATTCTATTTTACCTGAGCCATAGAGGTTAACATCACTGGTGACAAGTCACCTTGCTGCCACGCATGCCCTTGACAGGGGATGCCACCCTCAAAGGTGACATACAGCATGACCCCACACGTGTGACCTTCTGCGTAAGTGAAGGAGAGCAGGCCAGTCGCTGCTGGGGGCTGAAGGGGAGGGTGTGACCACAGGGGAACAGGAGTGTGCTGGTCTGATGGATCACAATCGGGGTGATGGGCACTGCTCCACATAATAATAAAACTTATACAACTATACACATACACACAGACACACAGACACACACAGACACACATATACACAAAGTCAACTTTACTGTGTATTGAGAAAACAAATTTTTAATGGCTTGTTTGCAGTGATGAAACAGCCTTTTCTGTCTGCTCTCCTGGGCAACCACCTTGTCCTGGAGACACAGACCCAGGATCAGCCTGTACAAAGCCCCTCCTCCACCTCAGGGAGATGTCACCGTCTGGGGTGTGTTTCTCTATCTGTTCACTGTTCTAATCTTCACCATCCCACTGACCAGGGCCTGAGGAAACGAAGGCTGACCTCCAACAAGATAAGAAGCAGGTGAACAAATGCTGAGTGCACTGTACACAGACAGATATTCACTGATGCTCGTTCTTATGTTGCTAAGGTGTAACAGTATCTAAGACGTCAGTCCTGTGTTATTCATCACAGTCACTTACCTCACATATGTAAGGTTAAATCTTATAGGCAGTTGAAAGTCCAGCTGGATTGTAGCACATTGATGGTATCTGCCAAGAGCATCCTTGATTTCTATATCAATCTGTAAATTCAAAGACGTTTGCTTAGACACAGTTTTTACTTTCCAGCTTTACTCTTTTCGAGGCATATTGCCTACTTACTTTAGGACCATAAAATGCTCCATTTCCAGGGTTTATCTTCCATGGTTTCCCAAATTCCATCAAGCTACTCTGGAGTTGCTATTTTTAATAAGAAGAGAACATTAGTAACTTCCACTTCATTGTACATTTTCTTTTTGTCCTATAGCTCAAAATAGTAAGTCACTGTCAATCTTCACTACATCCACTTGTTCTTACTGAGCCTCTCACAGTCAGTAAAGTCTGGGTGAGAACACAGGAAGATGATTAAGATGGTGCCTGCTCTCAGGAAACAGACACTTAACTAGGGGCAAAAGGATCACTCACTGACATGTCCAGTGAATCCCAGTGAGAGCTGGTGGGGGAACTCGGGCTCATCTGCCTCTTTAGCTGCCCCACCTCACACTCCCAGCCCCTCAGGAGGGACCCTGCACGGTAAAGAGCAAGCAGGCTCTGCCCTGCCCCAGTGCACTCCATGTGCTGGTGTAAGATGCTCCGGGGTGGGGGCAGGCTGTGCACCCTCTTTTGCTCTCCCCCATCTCTGTGCCTGAAGCTGGTGGGCAGCGCCCCTGGTGGCCCCTGGGGTGTGGAAGCAGGAGGTCCTCCATGGTCTGCAGACTCAGCCGCACGCAGTCCTTCTGACCAGCGGGCAGTGGAGACACCCATGTTGCTGGCGGGGCCGGGTGTGCACACGCCAGCAGGCTCAGGGCACTCTGGGTGGCAGCCAGGCTTCCGTCACTGTCCCCGTGCACTGGGACCCTAACAGTGACACTGGGGTGGAGCACCCTGAGGGGGTGACCCTGGTGGAGGGCCCTGAAAGGGTGACGCCGGGTGGGGGGTGGAGCAACCAGAGGGGGTGACCCCGGGGGTGGAAGGTCCTAAGGAGGTGACCTTTGGGGTGGAGCGCCATGAGGGAGTGACCCTGGGGGTAGAGCACCATGACGGGGTGACCCTGGGGGTGGAGCGTTTCTGAAGGGACTCTGATGTGTGTTCTCAGACAAAGTGAGGCCCAGCTACAGCAGCTGAGGGAGGGGAGGAGTTTCAGGGAATTAAAAAAATTTTTTAAAGCCAGGTTTGGGGGAAGAGCATACAGCAGAAGCCTCTGAGGACACAGGGACTGGGAGGCCCGGCTGGAGAGGCTGAGAGTCAGAAAGCTTCAGGTTTATGCAAGGTGGGGCCAGGGCTGGAATCACTGCTCCTAGGCCTGGCTGATACACTGCCCTGCACCCCTTCTCCCTGCCGTCTATCTGTCCCGTCCCACATCCGCCACGTCTCTGGCTCCCAGGAGCGCTGGGGTCTACACTGCAATACTTGCTGGGTTCCGGACACAGTTATATCTGCTTGTGGTGTGCGTGTGGGCCTGGAGTGCTCTTAATGACTCATTACAACTCTGAAAGTAGGACAGAGAAAGCCTGGGGTTAATCTGGCTCTGAGGAGCTGAGGGACCAACATTGGTCCCACGGGCAGAGGTCTGACCAGAGCTGCTGAAAAACAAGCCAGAGGATTTCTTGAAAAACTTATGAAATTGGTTATTAGGAAGCAGCACTGAAAAGACTACAAACAAAAACATGATATAAACTAACGTGTGAAACAAATGTTAGGTATCATTCCTACTGGTGTTTGAAGAAAACTAGATTAATTGTGTTCTGCAATTAGCATCTTTATCCCAAACTTCCCAGTCTTTAATTTCCACTGCAAAGCATCACAATTTCATGAAAGGTTAAATGAAAGGTAACACTTTGCTTCTCCCTACCTTTTCAGCTTCATCCCATAACTCAATCTCTCCCAGGAAGTTTTCAGGTCTTGTTGACAAATTTAATTGAAAGGAGAAGCCAAACACTGAGTAAACAGACTGCAGGAACTGCAAACACCCTTTTATCTCCTCTTCAATCTGAAATTAGAGCACATGAGAAATTAAATCCATTTACAGCATCAAAAAAATTCTTCCTGTCAGCCAGAAATAAAGTGCGCTTTTACTGTGGAGGACAGTCCATGGCACTGTTCACCTTGTTGTCTTTTTCTCACTGGAATATTCACAGGACACCTGCCAGATGCCCATATGCACCTCCAGGCTGCTGGTCCAGCAGAGGACTGGGCAAAGACACAGGCGAGGGTGCCTCTCCGTGCACATGCCACCCAGGAGGAAGAGCAGATGGCCAGAGGATGTGATGGCCAAGCTGCACCCAGAGGAGAGGTGAGAGCCCTCCAATGCAGCCAGGGCGGGAACCCCCTTGAGCATAGGAAACATGGAGGATAAAGGCCCAGAAGATGGAGGAGTGGGTGAGGGCAGGCCAGCCGTGGGAGCTGCCTGTGACCAGGCAGAAGGCAGAGAGGGAGTACACAGGACAGAGGCAGGCCAGGGCTGGAGGAAACCCAGCGCTTCCAGAGCCAGGCTGAAGGCTGCTCTTTTGAGCCAGCGAGCAGTGAGAAGTGGTGCAGAGGAACAACACAGCTCACCATGATTGTTTGCCTCTGGGAGACTGACCAGCAAGATGAGAAGAACAGCCCATCTGGGAGTTGCTGGGATCCTTCAGGAGCAGGAGGCTGGTGCTGGAAACAAGTGGCTGAAACAGGGGTGGGCTGTATCTGCAGGACACCTGTCCTTGTTCCCTAACAGACAGTGATTGCCTGCGGAGTCAGCACTGTGCCGGATGCAGAGAAATGAGGAATGAATGAAATTATTCAGGAATAACATGCTTAGGAAGAGCAATCAACAGGGCTTGTGATAAACTGGACATGAGACTTGAAAACTCGGCCTGGGTTTCTGGCCAGGGCTGTGGAGAGGGTGCTGTTGTGTCGCTGAAAGGAGAGGACGTGGGGAGAGAGGCAGAAGAAGGGCCGGCACTGGATCTGGCCTACGTGAGGGTGTGTGTGATGGCCAAGCAGACACGACCCCTGGAGGGCTGGGGTCTGGAGCTCACAGGGAGAGCTGAGACATGCAGCTGAGGTTAGCGGAGGGACTGAAGACAGAGAGTGAGCGCAGCGTGAGGAGAGCAGGGCTGAGCTGAGAGGCCAAAGAGGAGGACGGCGAGCACTAGGTGTGAGCGAGATGGGGCAGCAAAAACAGATGCAGACAAAGGGAACCAGCAAGGGTCTGCCTCTGTCCTGTCACTGTGGATTAGGTTTGCAGACTTTCATTAGTGGAACCACACGTGGAACCATGCTATTTTCTTTCAGTTTTTACACTCAGTGCTTCCCAGGTGATGCTAGTGGTAAAGAAGCTGCCTGCCGATGCAGGATATAGAAGAGATGTGGTATGATCTCTGGGTTTGGAAGATCCCCTGGAGAAGGAAATGACAACCCACTCCAGTATTCTTGCCTGGAGAATCCCATGCACAGAGGAGACTGGTGGGCTACAGTCCATGAGGTCGCAGAGTCAGGCATGACTGAAGTGACTTCGCACACATAGCATTTATTTCAAGGGCTTCCCAGGTGGCACTAGCGGTAAAGAGTCCACCTGCCAATGCAGCGGACAAAAGAGACATGGTTTGATCCCTCAGGAAGATCCCTTGGAGAAGGAAATGGCAACTCACTCCAGGGTTCTTGCCTGGAGAAATTCCATGGACAGAGGAGCCTGGTGTGCTATAGTCCACGGGGTAGCAAAGAGTCGGACACGACTGAGCGACTGAAACTAACAGTAAACGATTATTTCGAGATCCATCCATCCTTCAGTGTCAGCAGATCACTCTTTTTCCTGCTGAGCAGCTGTCCATTCTGTGGATGCACCACTGTTCATTTACACACTCAGCAGTCATTGGGCTGTTTCTACATTTCGACGACTTCAAATAAAGCTGCTCTGAACACATGTGTGTCCATACAGGTCTTTGTATGGACGTGTGCTTTTTCTTTTGGGAAAAGAAAAGGAGTAAGATGGCTAGGACATATGGTAGATGCATGTTTCACTTTAAGAAACTGCCAAACTATTTCTCAGAGGAACTGTACCATCTTCAACCTCCACAACTGGTGAGAGGGAGATCTAGTGCCTCCTCACACTCAACACATGTCAGAGTCTGTCTCTGAAATGTCAGCCATTCTGTAGGCGTAGAGGCAGCTCATAGGGCATCAATCTCCATTTCCTCAATAACCAATGATCTCTAACACTTCCTTCACATGCTTCTTTGCCATCCGCTTAGTTCCTTAGATGTGTACCTTCTCTTGTACATATTCTTAAGTAAACTGAAAGGTCACATCTTTTTGCCCATTTTTTAAAGTTAAACTTTTTGAGGTTCACATGCAGTTGCAAGAAATAAGACAGGGATCCTTGAGCCATTTACTCAGTGTCCCCAATGATGATATAATTTTTGCTTTAATCATCAGATATAACACAGAAAACTCAAAAGAAAAAGGAAAAGCAATATTTATTGTAGTTAACTGAGCTTCCCTGGTGGCTCAGCAGTAAAGAACTCTGCCTGCCAATGCAGGAGACGTGAGTTCAATTCCTGGTCCAGAAAGATCCTCTAGAGAAGAAATCCATTCCAATATTCTTGCCTGGGAAATCCCATGGACAGAAGAGCCTGGTGGGCTACAGTCCATGCGGTTGCAAGAGTCGGACACAACTAAGTAACTAAACAATGGCAACAAATTGTACTTACCATGTTTTAGTTTTACAGTTCTTTCTTCGTCTGAATGTTCTGAGACTCTTTCTTTTATAATTTCCTTTCTCTTTACAGAAATTCCTATAGCAATCTTTTAAGGTAGATCTAATGTCTTGATTTCACCTTCATCACTGAAAGATTTTTTGGGGGGGGATATAGAATTCTGGTTTAACAGTTATATCAGCATTTGGAAGATGCTATCACTCTTCCTTCTGGCCTTTCTAAATTTTTATTGGAATATAGCTGCTTTACAGTGTTGTGTTAGTTTCTGCTCTACAGCAAAGTGATTCAGTAACATGTGTACATATATCCCCTCTTTGCCACCACAGAGCATTGAGTGCCCCACACTACACAGTAGGGTATATTTCATTTTGATGAGAAATCTGCTGTTATTTCATTTTTAATTTTTTTCTTGAAGGTAAGGTATCACTTCTTTCTGTTTTCATTTTTTTCTTTATGGTTTTTATAAGTTCGGCTCTAATGTGTCTAATGTTTCTTTGTTGTTGTTTAGTCACTAAGTCATGTCTGATCTTTGGTGACCACACGGACTGTAGCCTGCCAGGCTCCTCCTCTGTCCATGGGATTTCCCAGGCGAGAATACTGGAGTGCATAGCCATTGTCTTCTCCAGGGGATCTTCCTGACCCAGGGATCGAATCCATGTCTACTGCATTGGCAGCTGGGTTCTTTACCACGGCACCACCTGGTCTGGGTTTATCCTGCTTGGACTTTCTCAGCTACTTGAATCTGTAAGCTTATGGCTTCTGCTGAATTTGGCCAGTTTTCAGCCATTATCTTTTTGAGTACTTCTTCAACTCCACCCTACTCTATTTTTCCAGAACTCTGGTGACATATATGTCTCCCACATTGTAGGCAGACGCTTTTACTGTCTGAGCCGCCAGGGAAGTGACATATATATTAGGCATTTGTTATAGTCCCACTGGTCTCTGAGGTTCTGTTCATTTTTCTCTCAGTCTCTTTTCTGTTTTTTCAGCTGGTATCAATTCTATTGGTGTCTTCAAGTTCACCGATTCTTTTCTCTGTCCCTTTCATTCTTCTCATGAATCCATCCACTGAATATTTCATTTTGGTTATTACACTTTTCAGTTCTAAAATCTCCATTTGGTTCTTCTTTATATCTTCTATTTCCTGAGATTTTTTAAATTTTGCATTTGTTCCAAGTGTGTTTGTAATTGTTTATTGAGGCATTTTTATGGGGGCCTCATCAGATAATTCAAACAACCCTATCATCTCCACAGCAGGGTGCCTACATTGCCCTTTTTCATCCAAGTTGAGATTTTTCTTCTTCTTGACATGATGACTGATTTCCGAAATCTGGACATTCTGGCTATTATAAGACTTCGGATTTTATTTAAATGACCTGTTTTCACTGTCTTCCATGGATTCTGCTCCAACAGGGAGGGAGGACGGCCTGGCAGAGTGGGAGCACATATCAGGGTTTCCCACCGGGGACTGTGAGGAGGCCAGGGGCTCCCTGTTACTGCTGGGCAACTGCAGGAGTTCTACATCCTGGTAGGCTTCTCTGATGACCCTCTGGCTAGGAGTGGCCGGGGTGTCCTGGTACCACTCCTCACGTGGCTTCTACTGACCCCAGGGTGCAGCCTCATCACTGAGGAATGCTGGCGGGAGTCTCATCTCCCCACTCCAGCAGGCAGTGGAGGAGGCTCTGCGTGACTGCCAGGTGAAGGTGGAAGGCCGGCGCCACTTAGCCTTCACTGGCATTACAGGGTGGGAGTAGTGGGTCCCCGTTAATGCCTGCCAGGAATGAGCAGAATTTGGCATGACTCCTTCTCTAAGTGTTTGGTAGAATCTCCTAGTGATTCCTTCTAGGCCTGGAGTTTCCTTTGTGGAAGGGTTGCTAACTACCAACTCAACTTCTTTCATAAACAAAGGACTCCTCAGATTATCTATCTCTTCTTGAGTAAAATTTGGTAGCTTGTGTTTTTCAAAGAATTTGTTCATTTAATTTGTCAAATTTACTGGCGTACGCACGTTCATACTATTACATTATCCTTTCAATATCTGTGGAATCTGCAGGAATGTCACATCTCTGAGTCCTAAGTTTTTTCCTTCTTTTTTTGCTGTACATTGCTGATTAGGAGATCTTGGTTCCCAAACCAGGGATCAAACCCAGGCCCCAGGCAGTAAGAGCATGGAGATCTAACCACTAGACTGCCAGGGAATTTTCCAGTCTTGATATTTTTAATTAGTTTTCTCTCTGACAAAACTAAAGGTTTATGAACTTTATTGATCCAGGAGACCCAGCCTCTGAGTTGATACTGAATATTATTTTTCTTTTTTCTATTTCACTGATTTCTTTTCTGCCATTATTTTCTTTTTTCTGCTCACCTCTAATGTAATTTGCTCTCCTTTTTCTAGTCTATTAAGTAGAAGTTGAGGCTACCTCTTTGAAAACATTCTTCTTTTCTAATGTGGGTGTTCCTCTAAAGTACCATTTTAATGGCATCCCACAAATCCTGATATATATTGTGTTTCTTTTACATTTTATTTGGTATAGAGCTGACCCTTGAACACGGCTGGGGTTAGGAGTACTGGCCCCTCACACAGTGATAAACCCATGCATAACTATACAGTTGGCCCTCGGTTTGCAGTTGCACACCTGCAGATTTAGCTAACTGCGACTCACGGAGCAGTGTTGTATGTATTCATAAAAACTGCTGTATAGAAATAGACAGGGGCAGTTCAAACTCGTGTTATGCACAAGCTAGTGTACAATATTTTCTAATTTCCCTTTGATTTTCTATTTGATACAGTGTTGTTTAGAAGTGTATGACTCACTTTCCAAATACTTGGGGATTTTCCAGATAGTTTTCTGTTATTGAGTTCTACCTCAATTTCAAAGCAGCCAGAGAACTTTTAAAAAACTATTCATCTATTAAAATTTTTTTTTTTTTATGAGTACTTCTTCAACTCCACCCTACTCTATTTTTCCAGAACTCTGGTGACATATATGTCTCCCACATTGTAGGCAGACGCTTTTACTGTCTGAGCCGCCAGGGAAGTGACATATATATTAGACATTTGTTATAGTCCCACTGGTCTCTGAGGTTCTGTTCATTTTTCTCTCAGTCTCTTTTCTGTTTTTTCAGCTGGTATCAATTCTATTGGTGTCTTCAAGTTCACCGATTCTTTTCTCTGTCCCTTTCATTCTTCTCATGAATCCATCCACTGAATATTTCATTTTGGTTATTACACTTTTCAGTTCTAAAATCTCCATTTGGTTCTTCTTTATATCTTTTATTTCCTGAGATTTTTTAAATTTTGCATTTGTTCCAAGTGTGTTTGTAATTGTTTATTGAGGCATTTTTATGGGGGCCTCATCAGATAATTCAAACAACCCTATCATCTCCACAGCAGGGTGCCTACATTGCCCTTTTTCATCCAAGTTGAGATTTTTCTTCTTCTTGACATGATGACTGATTTCCGAAATCTGGACATTCTGGCTATTATAAGACTTCGGATTTTATTTAAATGACCTGTTTTCACTGTCTTCCATGGATTCTGCTCCAACAGGGAGGGAGGACGGCCTGGCAGAGTGGGAGCACATATCAGGGTTTCCCACCGGGGACTGTGAGGAGGCCAGGGGCTCCCTGTTACTGCTGGGCAACTGCAGGAGTTCTACATCCTGGTAGGCTTCTCTGATGACCCTCTGGCTAGGAGTGGCCGGGGTGTCCTGGTACCACTCCTCACGTGGCTTCTACTGACCCCAGGGTGCAGCCTCATCACTGAGGAATGCTGGCGGGAGTCTCATCTCCCCACTCCAGCAGGCAGTGGAGGAGGCTCTGCGTGACTGCCAGGTGAAGGTGGAAGGCCGGCGCCACTTAGCCTTCACTGGCATTACAGGGTGGGAGTAGTGGGTCCCCGTTAATGCCTGCCAGGAATGAGCAGAATTTGGCATGACTCCTTCTCTAAGTGTTTGGTAGAATCTCCTAGTGATTCCTTCTAGGCCTGGAGTTTCCTTTGTGGAAGGGTTGCTAACTACCAACTCAACTTCTTTCATAAACAAAGGACTCCTCAGATTATCTATCTCTTCTTGAGTAAAATTTGGTAGCTTGTGTTTTTCAAAGAATTTGTTCATTTAATTTGTCAAATTTACTGGCGTACGCACGTTCATACTATTACATTATCCTTTCAATATCTGTGGAATCTGCAGGAATGTCACATCTCTGAGTCCTAAGTTTTTTCCTTCTTTTTTTGCTGTACATTGCTGATTAGGAGATCTTGGTTCCCAAACCAGGGATCAAACCCAGGCCCCAGGCAGTAAGAGCATGGAGATCTAACCACTAGACTGCCAGGGAATTTTCCAGTCTTGATATTTTTAATTAGTTTTCTCTCTGACAAAACTAAAGGTTTATGAACTTTATTGATCCAGGAGACCCAGCCTCTGAGTTGATACTGAATATTATTTTTCTTTTTTCTATTTCACTGATTTCTTTTCTGCCATTATTTTCTTTTTTCTGCTCACCTCTAATGTAATTTGCTCTCCTTTTTCTAGTCTATTAAGTAGAAGTTGAGGCTACCTCTTTGAAAACATTCTTCTTTTCTAATGTGGGTGTTCCTCTAAAGTACCATTTTAATGGCATCCCACAAATCCTGATATATATTGTGTTTCTTTTACATTTTATTTGGTATAGAGCTGACCCTTGAACACGGCTGGGGTTAGGAGTACTGGCCCCTCACACAGTGATAAACCCATGCATAACTATACAGTTGGCCCTCGGTTTGCAGTTGCACACCTGCAGATTTAGCTAACTGCGACTCACGGAGCAGTGTTGTATGTATTCATAAAAACTGCTGTATAGAAATAGACAGGGGCAGTTCAAACTCGTGTTATGCACAAGCTAGTGTACAATATTTTCTAATTTCCCTTTGATTTTCTATTTGATACAGTGTTGTTTAGAAGTGTATGACTCACTTTCCAAATACTTGGGGATTTTCCAGATAGTTTTCTGTTATTGAGTTCTACCTCAATTTCAAAGCAGCCAGAGAACTTTTAAAAAACTATTCATCTATTAAAATTTTTTTTTTTTTGCCTGTGCTGGGTCTTCATCGCTGCACAGGCTTTTTCCCTAGCGGTGAGCAGGGCCCACTCTCTAGTTGCAGTGCACGGGCTTCTCGTAGCAGTCACTTCTTCTGTGGAGCAGGGGCTCTAGGGTGTATGGACTCAGTAGTGGGGGCTTACAGGCTTCAGCACAGAAGCTCTAGCCGTGGCACACAAGGTTAGCTGCCTACAGCATGTGGGACGCTAGTTCTCAGACCAGGGATCAAACCCATGTCTCCTGCATTAGCATGCAGATTCTTTACCACTGAGCCACCAGGGAAGCCCCAGAGAACATATTCCACATGAACTGAATCCATTTAAATTTATTGAGACTAATTTTATGGCCCAGAATATGGTCTATCTTGGAAAATGTCCCGTGGGCACTTTCAAAGAATGTGTACTCCATTGTTATTAACTGGAGGGGTCTATAACCATCTATTAGGTCAAACCATTTAATAGTGGCCCTTTGCCTGGCAATTTGAATTTGAATTAAGATAAAAACCTGAAAAAGTAAATTCTAACTTCCAGGCAAAACTGAAAAACAAACACATCCAAACTTTCACCAATACTGTTAAAATAGTTACTTAATAATTAATGTTAATAAAGTTGGAAGAAGCTTAAAAGAAAAAAAAATAGGCTTCACGTCAAGAAAAACAAACAACTCAATCAAAAAATGGGCAGAAGACCTAAACAGACATTTCACCAAAAAAAAAAAAAAATAGCCAACAGGCACATGAAAAAATGCTCAACATGTATAATTATTAGAGAAATGCAAATGAAAACTACAATGAAGTATCAACCTCATACTAGTCAGAATGGCCATCATCAAAATGTCTATAAAATAATAAATGCTGGAGAGGGTGTGGAGAAAAGGGAACCCTCCTACACTGTTGCTAGAATATAAATTGGTACAGTCACTATGAAGGACAGTATGGAGCAGCCTTAAAAAGCTACAGATAAGAATTGTCATACGATCCAACAATTCCACTCCTGGACATACGTCCAGAAGATGAAAACTTTAATTTGAAAAGATACATGCACCCCAATGTTCACCGCAGCACTATTCACAATAGCCAACGCATGGAGGCAAACTAAACGACCACTGACAGAGGAACAGATAAAGAAGATATGGTGCATATCTACAATGGATATTACTCAGCCATGAAAAGAAAGAAATGATGCCATTTGCAGCAATCATGGATAAACCTAGAGATCATCATACTAAGTGCAGTAAGTCAGACAGAAAAAGACAAAATCATGAGATCATTTATATGTGGAATCTAAAAAAATGATACAAAAGAATGTGTTGGAACTGATGGGACCTCAGAGACTAGACTGAACAACTCAGTTCACAGCAACTCTGAAAGACCCAGCAATGCGTCTAAGGCAGCCACACTGGACCCATGCTGACCATGCCTCCCTTGAGTCCCTGCTTACCTGCCCTAACATGGACCCATGCTGACCATGCCTCCCTGAGTCCCCATTTACCTACTCCACCTTGGACCTGTGCTGACCATGCCTCCCTGAGTTCCCGTCTACCTGCCCCACTGTGCAGAAGATGTGAGCGTCATCCTGCTGGAAGCGCCTGACGCAGGTCAAGCCACTCAGAGCTCCTGATGGCTCATTCCTGTGAAGAACTCCGAAGTCAGCAAGTCTGATCGGCATTTCCCTCCAAGACCGTGGACGATGGGCAAACATCAGACTAGAAAAGACACAGGGGCACACGGTGTTTCCTTACTGCAGAAGAGATGCAGTAACCATCTGAATGTTATTAAGTTAACAGTTAAATGACTCAGGATTTGTAAACACCTGATTCTGGTTCTTAGATCACCAATTAAAAGAAGTTTCTTCTCCCATGAATTACTGAACGCTGTATTTACATTACCACACTCTGAGGAAGAACCCAATCATCTCCTCCAGAAATACTGCTCCCTATTCTCAACCACCTACAATCCATTTCAAAGGCTACTTCCTAAGTGAGGCAGCCCTGGACACTCCCCAGAAGGGCTGGTCAGTCGAGCCTCAGGCTCCAAGAACAGCCAGAATTGCCGCGGTTTTGACACTGGTCTTACTTCTTCAATAACTGACTGTGTATTTGTTCCTTCTCCACTCTGCTCACGAGCTCCAGGAGGAAATGGTTGTGTCTAAAGCACCCTGCTAATATTCTCTCTGCATGAAAGGCCTCTCTTCTGCAGGAAGCAACCTTTGCTCCCACACCCCATCACCACTAAGCCACTGTGGTCCTGATTCCTTGATCTGATATAAGAAAATACAAAATTACACTCTCTGCTGTGTTCAGCTTTCTTGTAATAATACTGAAATCACAGCTTTAACTGGTACCCAATGGGAAACTGAGTTAAGAAGTAGTTAATACAGGTGTTTTGGCGAATGCAAAGCACTAGGTTTTAGCCTCCACCTTTGTTTAAAAAAAAGAGGCTATATAATATTTACATATCAGTTTTCCTGAAATTAAAGATAAATACATATCTTTTATATGCAGTTACACAGAGTTGAACTTCCTTTAGTCTTTACTGAAAAGGGCAAAAAGTTTTCTTCAGTATTCAGAGGTTTCTTTAAGTAGTAGGTCAATTTACTGAAAATGCGTATGTTGATATGAAGCTACAATAGGTGGGATATTTTTTGGTGGAAAATATTTTTTGGTGGAAAAATTTTTTGTTCACTTCCAGTTGTAAAATCTACTTCTCTGACAAGGTTGCATTCGCATCCTATGCAGCTTTATGATAATTACATTCTTTCATAGACTCTAAGACAACCTTGACTTTAAGATGGACCATTACATTATGTACAACCAAGAAAGAAAACAACCATGAATTAAATTATGGCATAATGCTAAGATACCAACTATAAGACACGTCTCAATTTCAGGGATGTTGAAATACAGGGGGGAATGCATCTTAGAATCCATGAAATCCAGTCACTGATTGCGAGCTCACTGGTCTTGTTATAATCAACCCAAATAGCATGTAAGAACCAAATGTTCTGCCAATATGTATATCTGAAGTATATTACCACTGGGAAGAGAAATGTAATAATTTATAAAATTGATGGGTAATATTATCCTCTGAGAAGCACAAAATACTAAATGTTTTCCAGCCAACAGCCCACATCTGGCAAAGAGCAAACATATTTTAAAAGTAAATTCATCCTTCAGAATGAAACAACTTGGTAAAGATGATTTTTAAACACCGCTCTTCATGTTAAAGGACCCTCTTAACTCCAAAAAGCAAAATAACATTAAAAACTAACTGTAGTGAAGTACCTGCTAGGTTCAGATCTGCTTCATTTTTCATACTCACCAGTGCCCTGGGCAATTCATGGGCTTAAGGGCGAAAGTGTCCTTGTCAATGTCAAAGGTGAACATGTTCTCACTGTAATGCTGCCAGTGTCCAGAAGCCTCCCAGAGCTTGCAGCTGTACATGTTGGGGGACAGGACCTCCGTGAAGTTGCGCTGGTGGTGCTGCTCCTAGAGGAGACAGGCGCGCAGAGCTGAAATCTGCTGGGGCAGGGCACAACTGCAGGCAAGAGACACCCAGACAAGGACTGCTAAATTCAGGATCATGTCTTACATCAGTTCACAGCTAATATGCCCTTGGTTTTAAGTGTGGTACCTTATGGATCACAAAAGAAAGATTCATGTATGCTCAGTATACTTTTCACATTAAGTATATTCATTTTATATGGCAACCCACTCCAGTATTCTTGCCTGGAGAATCCCATGGAGAGAGGAACCTGGTAGGCTCCAGTCCATAGCCACAAAGAGTTGGGCACAACTGAAGCGACTTAGCATGCAAGCATACACGCACATATTCATTTCATAATATAATGGTACGTAGTATATAACAGCAGTCCCCAACATTTTTGGCACCAGGACCGGTTTGGGGGCAGACAATTTTTCCACTGACTGGCAGCAGGGGTAGGGGAGGTTGGGATGATTCAAGTGTATTACATTTATTGTGTGTGTCCACGTGTGTGAAGTTGCTTCAGTCGTGTCCGACTCTTTGGGACCCCAAGGACGGACTCTAGCCCACCAGGCTCCTCTGTCCATGGGATTCTCCAGGCAAGAATACTAGAGTGGGTTGCCATGCCCTCCTCCAGGGGATCCTCCCAACCCAGGGATCAAACCCAGGTCTCCTGCATTGGCAGGTGGGTTCTTCACCACTAGTCCCACCTGGGAAGCCCACATTTATTGTGCAAAATCACTGCAGATGGTGACTGCAGCCATGAAATTAAAAGACGCTTACTCCTTGGAAGAAAAGTTATGACCAACCTAGATAGTATATTCAAAAGCAGAGACATTACTTTGTCGACTAAGGTCCGTCTAGTCAAGGCTATGGTTTTTCTTGTGGTCATGTATGGACATGAGAGTTGGACTGTGAAGAAGGCTGAGCGCCGAAGAATTGACGCTTTTGAACTGTGGTGTCAGAGAAGACTCTTGAGAGTCCCTTGGACTGCAAGGAGATCCAACCAGTCCATTCTGAAGGAGATCAACCCTGGAATTTCTTTGGAAGGAATGATGCTAAAGCTGAAACTCCAGTACTTTGGCCACCTGATGTGAAGGGTTGACTCACTGGAAAAGACTCTGATGCCAGGAGGGATTGGGGGCAGGAGGAGAAGGGGACGACCGAGGATGAGATGGCTGGATGGCATCATGGACTCGATGGACGTGAGTCTGAGTGAACTCCGAGAGATGGTGATGAACAGGGAGGCCTGGCGTGCTGCGATTCATGCGGTCGCCAAGAGTCGGATACGACTGAGCGACTGAACTGAACTGAAATTGTTTCCATTGTTATTACACTGTCATATATAATGAAATAATTATACAACTGACCATAATGCAGAATCAGTGGGAGCCCTGAGCCTGTTTTCCTGCACCTGGATGGTCCCATCTAGGGGCGTTGGAAAACAGTGACACCTAGAGTGTGTTGCACATGTCCAGCTTACTCCATGATCCTGTTTTGGCTGCCGTCACTGCAGAAGCCACCTGCAATGTGAGAGACCCTCATTTGATTTCTGGTTCAGGAGGATCAGCTGGAGAAGGGAATAGGCTACCTACTCCAGCATTCTTGGGCTTCCTTTGTGGCTTAGCTGGTAAAGAATCCGCCTGCAATGCAGGAGACCTGGGTTTGATCATCCCTGGGTTAGGAAGATCCCCTGGAGAAGGGAAAGGCTACCCACTCCAGTATTCTGGCCTGGAGATTTCCATGGACTGTACAGTCCATGGGGTTGCAAAGAGTTGGACATGACTGAATGCCTTTCACTTTCACTGCAAAAAACCCTGCTTCACAAAGATGGGATACTGGAAATGGAAGCAGGCTTTTCAGTGCTTTTGTGGCAATCTCAGGATATTCCACCTCAAACTTAATCTAAAACATATGGAGATCTGGAGTTGTGTCAAACATACTGTTAAGGCCACCATCATTTGTAATCTCAAATGGTAATGTGTCACACAGAACATTTCCTCCTTCCTCTCTCACAGCGAGTTCCACAGTTGGTCTAAAGTTTATCTTTGTATCATATGTGCTCTAGAAACTCAAACGGACAAGAGGCACATTTAATGAAATCCAAGGAAAATACAAATTGTCTCAATATTTTTAGTTGAAGGCACAATGCAGCATTTCTCTTTGAGGTTCAAAATTCTGAGTGTTATTAAAATTAAATCAATGGAAATGCTTGGCTATGTTATGATGAGAGAAAATGGTAAAATACAAAATGGAGTTGAATAAGCATAGAATATTTTTAAAATTACTTACTCGTATGAAGTCTATCAGTGTGTTATAAATGAAGGCTCCTCTAGGAAGAAAGAAACAGCTTCCGGGGCTCAGATCATGGAAAAAGAAAAGTTCCTGTTCCTAGGTTGAAAAAGTAATTGCACCTCAAATTCCACTGCTGTTGCTTATTTACTGTACACATGATATGCTAGAATAAAACATACACTCAGTTATTTCCAAGTTCTAATAGCTGACATTCCAAATACTTGAATCTGACTTATGTAACAGTGCATGTGAATTTACAACTCATATTTATGATTACTCAGCTCTGAACTTAAATCTTATTTCACCTGGGATTTACTGCCAATTTCTTACTTGGCACCTTGCGGTATGGATCTCATGAGGAGATGACACAGCAAAAAGGTCAGGAAAGTTCACTGCTGGAGGTGGGCTCTGAGTGGCAGTGACCTCTGCATGGCCATCTTGCTGAGAGCCCGCCTGGGTGGCCACCACCCTCCAGTGTCCGTCCTCCTGCCACCCCACACACCACCCAGCAGAGCCAAGGACACAGAGCTCCACAGTGAGCGCCAGCCCCTCACATCACAGCTCCCACATGGAGGACTGAGAGTTAAGCCATGTCCACCTGCAAGTCTCGTTCTTGCTCCACTTCCCAAATACAAAGTATACTATCAGGTATACACTCTTTTCTTTAAAAATTTTTGTATCATTATAAAAATGAGAGAGAAGTGCAATTTTTTAATTCTAATGGAAATACAAGAAGGAAAAACGTTAGTAGACACCGAGGGTAGGAGTGTGAAAGAACTCAGCAGCAAACCATGAGTGCCAGGGAAACAGAAGACAGGAGGGGAGAAGAAATGTCAGCATTAAGACAGCCAGGTTCTGAGCCTTGGTCACAGAGCAGCGCAGCAGCGCTTGGCGGGCGCACCTTCCCGATCATCCTGTGGTCCTGGGCCCTGGCTTCCTCCTGGAGCTCCTCCCAGGCAGTCATCCGCTGCTCATCAGGAAAGGACACCCCGTAGACCCTCTGCAGCATTTCCATCTCAGGGTTGTCTGCCCAGTATGCCAAGGAATTCTAGACATCAGACAAGATTCAGGTAAACACGTCAAACTCTTGGTGAGCACTAACCGCTCTGAAATACTAATACGTGCAGGTGGTTCATACCAGGGGCCTGAACTGCTGTGGACTTCGATATAAGCCAGGCATCCTGGACACCAAGGGATGAGGGACTATACACAACTTCCTACCCAAACATCAGCACAGCTGAATCACAGGGGACTTCTTGTAGACTTAGAATCTTAGATTGTTTCTAACTAAACCTTCCCACTCCAAATTACATCATTAATCAGTAAATTACATAGTCAGTCTGCTGTGGGTTCTAGGAGTGAAAAGTGAGAAAGTGTGAAAATGAGGGCAGGCAAGCACCACGTGCATTACCCAGAAGAGGGCAGTAAAGGAGAAAGGGGTGTAGTAGCCGGCCCCCTCCTCCTCCTGCCTCCTCCTGCCTTGAGAAAACCAAGGCAGGTCAGGACAGCTCCATCAGTCCCAGGCCTCTGGCTTCCACAGCATGTTTTCGGCATCATACCACTCCATCTCTGTTTTCCCTCCTTTTCCTACATTATATTATTCTCATGGCAGATAAACACTTGTTCACATTAGAACAACTTAGGAAAACAAGAGTATGCAGAATATTTTCACAGATAAAAACGAAATGTACTGTGAAACTTACAGTAAGGTTAAATGACAATCAAAGGCCATGTAAAATGTTCTAATTATCAATCCTAAAACACTGTATTATTTTTAGAAGCCTATGCAAAAGTCAAATACACACGTGGTGTTTGAAAGTGGCACAGTGCTCATATTAGACAAGATATTATTGAACTACTCTCTTATCTAGTTCACTTAAAGTTTACTATATCAGAAAAAAATCAGTCCTTACCTTGAAAATTTTTATGACCTTAATATTTCCAGTGTGTCTTATGTGAGGACCTTTACAAAGTTCAACTAGTGGACCGCACCTGTGGTGAAATATTTAAAACATGTCCAGACATAGTTACAGCTTTGGGGACTATTGGTTGGAAAACACGTTCTATGTTCTTGGGCTATGTTTAATTCAGGAACAACTTAGTGTGAATCCATCTTTAATTTAGGGTGCAGGAAGAGGTGAGTCACCCAGTCTTAGATCCCAATCTTCCCCTTCAGGTCGCATACAGAAGCCACAGAATCTTTGGAAAGAAACTTTGCAGACAGACACACATCCTGAGGCTCTTAAAGGGCTTCCCAGGTCGCTCAGTGGTAGAGAACCTGCCTGCCAATGCAGGAGATGCAAGAGACATGGGTTCAATCCCTGGATTAGGAAGATCCGCTGAAGGAGAACATGGCAACCCATTCCAGTATTCTTACCTGGGAAATTCCACGAACAGAGGTGACTGGAGGGCTTTAGTATATAGAGTCGCAAACAGTTGGACACACACAAGACACTTAAAAGTCTTCACTGTTGGAAAATCAAAAATCCACTTTCTCAATCTATACTAATTTTCAAAACCAAAATTACATGAAAGATATAAAAAATACATTCACTTGACAATTTAAGTCAAAAATAAACTTACCAGACACACAGAACGCACACCACCAAGCTTGAAACCTATGTAAATGCTGGATTTGGGTGACAGAGACATGGCAGTGCAGATGGACTATAACTCATGTCACATTCTGGATGGGGGGATCTTGCCCATGGGGAAGCCACATGCACACAGGGGCAGGGGTGTATGGCAACTCACTGTCCGTCCTCTAAATTCTGTGGCAAACCTATAACTGCTCCAAAAAATAAACTCTATTAAATAAATATATAAATTTAAGGGTTTTCTTTGCTTGTTTTCAGGCCCTCTGGTTTTATAACAAAATGCCTACTTGTATTTTAGTTTATTAGATGATGCAAAAGTTTAGATCAGAGATGAAACCACTATAAAGCATTTGCCTGCACCTATAATGAACAAGGGGTCATAAAACCCTAACGAGAGTAGACTCTTTTCCAAGTACAGAAACATGAACAGAGTTAAGATAGCAACAATGCAGGTCAGAGAAAAGGTGACTTAACGTCAACCAATTCAAGAGAAATTTAGTAAAGAAAGAAGTCGTTCCTTAACTATTCCAACCAATTTTAAATATTTTTAAAGTTCACTAGTTAAAAAGTTAAAAATTATAATGACCATATAAAGGGACTGGATTATTCAAAGTAGAATGAAGCTTTAAACATGAAAACACCATTTCTTTGAATGACCGGGATTTAAGTACTGTTCTCTGTCCAAAAAGGAGATTGTAAGTTAATGTTCAAGAGAAATGGAAAAAACTGCCTGATTAGTAAGAAAGACTTAAATAAGCCAATCTTTAAATAACCCCATAGGGAAAAAAGTCATTTATGTTCAGAAAATTAAGCACAAGCCATTTCAATTGATAAAATAAGTGTTAATGCTGACCTAAGAAACGTTTTTAAAGAAAAACAAAAGGGAGTCTCCAGGTGGTGCAGTGGATAAGAATCCACCTGCCAATGCAGAGGACATGGGTTCAAGCCCTGGTTCGGGAAGATTCCACATGCTGCAGAGCAACTAAGCTCGTGAGCCACAACTACTGAAATCTGGGTGCTCTAGGGCCTGCAACAAAGAGTAGCCCCCACTCTCTACAACTAGACAAAGCCCTTGCACATCAATGACAACCCAGCACAGCCATAAATAAATAAAATTATATTTAAAAACTGCAGAAGATCAAGTATTAAAAGTCAGAAATTTAAAACTCAACATATCTTGTCAATTTCCTCATTTGTTTTTAAACTTTGAAACGGTATGCTAACATTTATTTGTATTACAGGTAATAAATAATAAAATCTTATCAGGTCACTGGAGAGTGGTAAAAACAAGCACGGTATCCATCTGCAGCATAAAGTGGCCACGCGTTCACATGACCCTTCAGGAAACGCACTGTGCACAGCTCACGGTACAGCTAAGTCACAGAACCATAGCACTTGAGTGTGGAAAGGAAGTGCCCTGTGCAGGACATCTGTGGTCATACTTATTACAGGGACAAGTCTTCTCTGATGGGACTGAGAAGTCATAGGCAGCCAGAAGGGGACACCAGGAGTGGGAACAAGCGGTACCCATAAGGCAGTTGAACAAGTGGACAGTAAGCGGGGCTGGGAGCCTGACGTACAGCAGAACTAAGGCTTTGGGTTTGGGCTCCCATGGTCATTGCTATTCACCACTTCTATTCTGCCTTACTGATGCATAGAGGGTGATGCTCTTGGCCCCCAAACAGTGGAGAGTGTGGTGAGAGGCAGAGAATCATATCCAAGGAGATGGCCCACTACAGCTCCATTGCCCCCCAATATGAACATGAGAGGATAAACAGAATTCCTTTCCTGAACAGCCCCCTAAACATAAGGCCCTGAGAACACAGTCTCACTTGCAGGGAGAGAGGCACTCTACAGCTAACATCCCCAAAACAGAATGTGGATTTGTTATTGCTTAGTTGCTAAGTTGTGTCTGACTCTTTGTGAACCCATAGATTTGTAGCCCACCAGGCTCCTCTGTCCATGGAATTCTCCAGGCAAGAATACTGGAGTGGGTTGCCATTTCCTTCTCCAGGGCATCTTTCCAAAGCAGGATCAAACCCATGTCTCCTGCTTTGGGAGGAGGGTTCTTTACCCCTGAGCCACCAGGGAATTCTGTGGTTTTTTAGTACCATCCTGATAAATACAAATGAGAAAATCATTATGTCCGTTTGCGGTGACATTTCAGAGTCCCCACACAAAAGAGTACTCTGTCAACCATGCAAACTTACAATCAGGCCTCCTACTCAAAGACAAACTTGCATCTGCTAACGCCTTCAGATGCATCATTGAGCAGAGTTTACAATTCACACACACACGTTACCTGTAAACTGTGGTCGCTGGCGTGGCCACCTTCTCCTTCAGGATGCGGCATTTAAATTTATTGTACTACAAAGAAAAATACACCCAAATAGTATCACATAAAACGTTTAAGTGGGAAAAAATGTTCCCTTTTGCCAACAAACACTGAATGGGCGTCTGCTATGTTCTAGGTGCTGAGACCCTGGGGACACATGGAGCTCAGCGCCTGGTTCTGTGCTGTCCAGGATGGGTACCCAGAGCCTGTGTGGGCCCTGAGCATCTGACATGTAACTGATCTGAACTGAGGGGCACCACCAGGCCAAAACACACTGGATTCCAGAAGCACAATGTGAAAAAAAAGAATATAAAATCACTTTTTATGTTGGTTACATGTTGAAGTAATATTGTTTGATTTACTGGGTTAAATAAAATGTTGTAAAGATTAATTTCACCTTTCTTTTATTTTTAAAATGTGGCTACCAGAAAATTTCAGATGACATACATGGCTCAGATTTGGGAATCGCGTTATTAGACTGGACTGTTCTAGAAGATTTCAGCTTTAACTATAAGAAATAAATAAAATTCTGAAGACACAGCTACATTATGAATTTGTACAAAAAATTATAACAAAGTCTATAGTAAATGATATTATTACATTAAAAAACTTAGCAGACACTTTTCTGCTTTCATCATTATTACTATTGTGCCAGATTCTTTGTATTAAATAACTACTTAAAGGAGGTAATTATCAGAAGAAAAAAATAGATTTGTATGATTTAACTGTTGTGTACTTACACGTTAAAATCAAGTCATTTTTCTTCACAAAGCTTTGATGGAGTTTAGTTCTCAACCCAAAAAATGCGAGAAAATAATTGCAAATCACATATCTAATATGAGATTAATATCTAGAATATATCAAGAACTCCTACAGCTCAACACCAAAAAACAAACAACCCAATTCAAAAGTGGCCAAAGGATTGAACAGACATTTCTCCAAAGAAGATCTACAAATAGCAACAGGCATGTGGAAAGATGCTCTCACCAGCCATTAGAGAAATACAAATAAAGACCAGAATGGGGTACCTCCTCACACCCACTGGAATGGTTATTTTTTTGAAGGGGAAGGGAGAGAAAAAAAATGTCAAATTGCCAAGAATACAGAGAAGCTGTAACGCTCATGCTGGTAGGAATGTAAAACAGTACAACCATTGTGGCAAACAGCATGGCAGTTGCTCAAAAACTTAAACATAAGATTTCCATATAAACATAAGATTTCCAAAATTAAACATAAGATTTCCATATAATTCAGCAACTCCACTTTCAGGTATACACTGAAGAGCTGAAAGTGGGGACCTGAACAGATTCGAGTACGCCCACGTAGTAACATTTTTCTTAGTAGTCAAGAGATGCCCGTTGGCAAAGAGTGAATAAATAAATAAAAGGTAGTCCATCCATACAGGGAAATGAATATTATTCAGCCTCAAAAGAGGAAGGCAGTTCTGACACTTGCTACAACATGGATGAACCTTAAGCAAACAACACTGAGACAGGCCACTCAGAAGGACAATTACTGTGTGATTCCACCTAGAGCATCACTCTCAAGGAGACAGAAGGGGTGGGGAAAAGGGGATTCGGCGTAACTGCTGGGAGGCGCAGAGCTCTGGAGATGGGCGCTGACAGCGGCTGCACAACAGTGTGCGAGTACTTAACACCACAGAACTGTCCACTTAGAATGTGATTCAAATGGTAAGCTTTATATTTTGGATAGTTTACCACACACAGAAAAAAAGCAGCTACAACTTTTACCACATTCAAATCTACTTTTTAATTCAAGCCCACAAAACTAACAATATTGCACGTACTCTGAAATTATGTTTTCTTTGATATTTATGATTTAAAAAATAAAATTTAGAAGATATTTAAGTAAATTAGTTTGAACAATAAAAAGAGAAAGTTGAAGTTTTACACGGGTTACTCCAGGCTAGAACCTATTTTAAAAATTAGCAGAAAACCCCAACGAAAAGAGGAAAAGCCAGAATTTTATATGGTATTATTAACATTGTTGAATTCAATAGCTGGAGTACTAACAACACTCAGGATTAATCATATTTATAAAACACACAAATGAACACTATTTTCCCGGCCCTTTACCTACTTATATCTGCATTACAAATTTGAACCAAGTGATAAGAAAAATGTGGTGAGCAGGGAGTGACCATTTGTTTAAAGCAGTGGTGTGCTATCACTGCTCAAGTCCCCCCCGTAATCACCTTGAATAGGTCTAGGAGGACCTCTGTGCTGACTTCCAGTCTCTCAAATGGCTGCTGCTCTTTGATGATGGCCTGGCACATGCCCTCCAGCACCAGCAGCTCTGCGCTGGACACGGCCCTGCAGGGAAGAACAGTCGCCACAGACTGCTGGGACGGAATCTGTGACCTGAGGCCCTAGTCATCAGCAGATGAACTTTCTCCCCAGAGGAACGTGGTGCTCTAGGCTCCAGGACTTCAAAGATTCAACATGTTCCCCAACCCCCACTCCTTCCCTCCTCCACCATCTGTGCTCAGGTCCCTCCAGTCTCGTGGGCCGCATCCCCCCAATGCCAGGCCCAAGGCTTCCCCACAGAGGCCTGGGATGCTCTGGGACAGCTCCCTGCCATCCTCCATCCCACCCTACTTCCAGGTCACAGAGCTCTCAGCTGGGTGCCCACCTGCTTGTCCCACAGCTCTGTCACCTCCCACAGCAAACGGTGGTGCATCTGTTTCTGTCTGTCTCCCCGACTGGATGGCTGAGCCCATGAGGACAGGCTGATCTCCACTGGGGAGTCAGCAGCACCAAGCCCAGCACACAGGAGGCACCTACACATTCTGAGATGCGTCTGATGGGGAGGGGTGCTCACAGGGGACGGGCTGGCTGGGCTAGGAGCTACAGAACTCTGGCCGCTCAGGCAGCATGGAGGAAACAGCTGGAGGTAGAATGAACCACAGGCAACCAGGCTACAGACGCCAGGGGTCTACGCTAAGGCAGAAGGAGCGAGAAGGGGGGTCGGGGAGAACTACTGAGGGGACAAAACGGGCAGAACTGGATGGAGTGACAGGGTTGGGGATGAGGGCCAGGGTGGGGTAGGGAGGACCCTTGGGTTTCAGTTTGACAGCTGGGAAGGTTTCCATATAGAGTAGTGAGAGGTAAGGAGGGCTGAGGTGTGGCCTGTGGCTCGGGAGTTCATGCACAGACCTAGGGAATGTGAAACCTCCAGAGAATGGCCCTTCTGGCACCAGCCACGGGATGTGTGGCTGGGGGGCACATTGCCCTTGACCATCACGACGAGGACTACCTGCCCTCCGGGGATTAACCTGACCACTCTGGTCGAATCAGTAGTCTCCCTAACAAGCCTCAGGTTAGATAAATAGTGTGTCGTGTCTTTCTTGAGGAAAGAAAGACAACCACGTGAGAAGTTACCCTCAAATCTACACTCATAAATAATAATTTTCAGAAACGGTTACCCCATCTGTAATCATGTCCTGTATCAGATACAATGCACTGACAAGCAGGCTCTCAGGGTTACCTGTCTTCCAGGTACATGTCGTAGTGAAAGCCGCCATCGCCAGGCGGGCTGCAGCACAGGAGACCCCCGTAGTGGAGCTCCAGGGCTTCCCCGAGTACGTGGGCACTGGAGTGCCAGTATACCTGCGTGGGACAGAGGCCAGGCCACAGCTGCATCATGGGAAGTCACCAGGTGGACGCAGGGACGAGTGAGCATGTGGCTACAGCACTAGGTGACAGACCCCAGGACACAGGCAGTGTCGTCTCTGCACACTGCTGAGACCCACCTGTTTCTGAGTCCTCCTTGGAGCCCACTGTGCCCCCATCCCACCCCTGCCCCACAGGCCAGCTGTGTGCTTCTCCTGCAGCTTTACTCTGAGCAGAGCTGAGCCGGGCTCCTAAACCATTTCCTTCTGGGCCTCAACCATGAGCAGAAGAGAGCTGGACCATGAGCACAGCAGCAGCCCAGAGCCGGTTCAGGCCCAGGGCAGAGGGCCGCCTGTGAGTGTGAGCACTGGCCTCCTTACCCCTCCTCTGGCCAGCCTTTCTGAGTCAGGGATGCAGCCACAGTGGCTGTTCCTGACGTCGCTCACATTAACAAGATTCTGCGTCTACACAGCAGTCTTCACACGCTAAACAGCATGTGGCTGTGGAAGTTTGAAAGAGGACTCAGAAGGCAGAGGAGTCTCTTGGAAGAAAAAGTTTACTGAATCATCTGAGCTCTGCATACTATTAACATGGTACCTTTGTGATAATGTACACCAGGGCTAGGGCTGGAGCCTGAAAGGTAACTCTCATTTTCACGAGCAACCACAATTATTCTGGAAGCCCTACAGCATGACACCAGGTGCCAGGAGTGGACTGATCAGGCACTCTAGGAAGATTTCCCGTGATAATATGATAAACGCTTTATCTTTCATGATGTCACTGAACACAGAGGGAGAGAACATCAAGGAGGCTGACCCCTCTGTGGCACTTAGCAGCCCACCATTAAAGAACCGTGTCTGCAGGTCAACCAAGAGCCCACCTGTGTGGGAAAGTGCTCAGGTCTCAGCAGGATTCTGACCTCAGGAAAAGGTTAAAACCACCTGCCAGGCCAGCCACCACAGCTGCTCCGGACTGGCTCCTACTTGACTTTCTCCAGAGGCTGACACAACCTGAAAGCATCTAGCTGTTTGATTTGCTTACTAACTATCCCTTCCACCTGTCATGAACTCTGCTGCCCACAGGATCAGCACGTGCATCCAGCACCTTGGATGCTGGTCAGCTGACCGAAGAAATCAACACAGGTTTACAAGTTCCAGGGTGGCATCTGGTATGAAGCTAGGTGACTGTTGTTAGGGTTAGTCCTTAAGTGAGAAAAGCTAACACACATATGCAAGCTAGTATTTCATTACATATTTTGTTCATGCTCTTTATGAACCACTTTTAAATACGGTGTCATGAATGTGAGATTTATTAAACACCAAACTTAGAAGATCACAAAACCCACTGTTCTACCCTTTAGTGTGTGACTTTGTACATGGTATATCTGACAACATAAACACCCAAAGTGTGGTCGGCTGGTTTTCAGACACTTACAGCCTGGGCCTCCTCATCCTCGAAGGTGAGGAGCTCCACAGTGGCATCCCCTTCCAGCGGGCGGTCCAGGTCCCACAGCTCCCCGTTCACTTTGGCCACCACGGTGGTTTCTGCTAGCTCCTGACTGGGGAAAGGACAGTCATGTGGGGGTTAACCCATCAGGAACTAAAGGTATTCCTTAAAACAAAACATGAAATTTATCTCCAGGGTTTGTTTCTTTCTTAAGTGGAAAGTACAAACGTAAACTAATAGGATAGATTTTTAATTTTTGTGACATTTAAGTACAAAAGGAATACGATTTGTTCACTGTAAAAATTCAGAAAAGAGAATGCACAAAAACAAAACCACAAACATCTTACTACCCATAGATAAGTACTCACAACATTTCTACATCAACATAAAAACTGAAAATACTACTCTGCTTATGTTATCTGATAACCTACTTTTAAACTTTGGCTTCCCTGGTAGCTCAGCTGATAAAGAATCCACCTGCAATGCAGGAGACCTGGGTTCAGTCCATGGGTTGGGAAGATCCCCTGGAGAAGGGAAAGGCTACCCACTCCAGTACTCTGGCCTGGAGAGTTTCATGGACTGTATAGTCCATGGGGTTGCAAGAGAGTTGGACACGACTGAGTGACTTGCACTCACTTTTTAAACTTAACAGTAAACCATGATAGTTTCTCCAACAGCAGACAGACATGTAAAACATGCCACCTGACAGCTGCAGTGGAATACGATTTGCCTAATGCACCCACTATTGCTGGGCATGTCGGTTATAATTTGAAGGTTTTGCTTTTCTTGTTTTATTTTGGCAGTGACAAATAATGCTGCAGTGAATATTCTTGAATATTTATTGAATATTGAATATATCTTAGTTCCTAGTTTCTCAGGACAATTCTAGAAGTAAACCTGGGATTTAAACTTTTAACAGCTTAACTGGACTACATTGCCAAATTTTCCTACCAGGAGAGGGCCAAGAATACCTTTCTCTGTGTTCTCCAGGAGTACAAAATTATGTCTTCTTGGCAATGTAATGTTTTCATTTATATTTCTGTGAGTGTCCTGAGCTGGGCACAGCCCTATGGTTAAGAGGACACACTCTGGGGTCAGGCCAACCTCAGGTTGAACCCTGAACAATTTACTCAGTTTTTCTAAGCCTTGTTTTCCTTATCAGTAAAATGGGAATTACAGGACCTTCTTCATATATTTATTCTGAGGCTAAAATAAAGTGTGGGCTTCCCAGAAGGCTCAGTGGTCAAGACTGCCTGCAATGCAGGAGATGGGGTTTGATCCCTGGATTGGAAAGATCCCCTGGAGAAAGAAATGGCAACCCACTCCAGTATTGTTGCCTAGAGAATTCCATGGACAGAGGGCCCCCGGCAGACTAGAGTCCAAAGGGTTGCAAAGATTCAGACGCAACTGAGCAACTACATGACAACAAAAATAAGGTGTACTCATCATCAGAACTTAATAATGTTCAGTATTACTGTCAAAGGAGTAGAATCTCATTTTCCTCTCTGCTGGCTGGGCCAGGCAGCTCAGGCCCCTCCAGTCCATCATCTCCATCGTCTACAGTCAGCGTCTGGCTGGCCCTGCAGCAGGAGGGGGCTATGTGGCTATGGTGGAGGAGATGGGCAGAAACACTGCCGCATCTCTGCCTTTAGACTATGCAGGGCACCAAGCCACCCCCTCCCGGCCCTCTGTGGATGGAACACAAGTGAGCTACAACCTTTGGACCACACAGACAAGGCAATACTTACCAGACCACCCAGTAGCCACAAGGAAGGACTTCAGGTCCCCAAATGAGGGTACGGAGAAGCACTGCCTCCCAGCCTGGACCTTACACCCCCCGATTGCTCTCAGAGAGATGCTGACCACATTTAAGCCATGGAGTTTTCTGTGGCCTCCACTGCAGCAGTTTAGCCTGTGTCTTAACTAACACAGAAACAAGAACCTGGGAGTAACAAGGCAAATTATATGGCACTGGCTTAACAGATAGGCAGCGGTTACAAGGAGAGACACTAAGATGCGCAGAGCTAACAACCCTTGTTACAGCACAATAAAGTATCTTGTAAGACTTGCAGGCAAAAGATCTGCTCACAACGCCTGTAGCACATGAGCAAATAGGTATGAAAAGGTAGAATGTTGGGATATGCCAGGGAGCTCCTGTGACTCTGAGCAAAAAACTACAGAGGATGAGATGGCTGGATGGCATCATCAACTCAATGGACATGAGTTTAAGTAATACTCTGGAAGATAAGTAAGGACAGGGAAGCCTGGAGTGCTGCAGTCCATGGGGACACAAAGAGAGGGATACAAGTAAGGGACTAAACAACAACGACAACCAGACCAAGAGCACTTCCCAAGTGGCACTAATGGTAAAGAACCCGCCTGCCAATGCGGGAGACTTAAGAGATGTGCGTTTGATCCCTGGGTCAGAAAGATCCCCTGAAGGAGGGCATGGCAACCCACTCCAGTATGCTTGCCTGGAGAATCCCATGGACAGAGGAGCCTGGCGGGAGTCCATGGCATCACAAAGAGTCAGACATGACTGAAGCAACTGAGCATGCACACACCAGACCAAGGGATACTCAGGTGAGACCTGTTCTGCTTCCAAGCAGAGGTGGCAAGGGGACAGGCAGTGACAGCCCTTCTCAGAGTCCATGCAGGGACAGACAAGATGGGCCCGTCCAACTGCACAGGTCAGAGTAAGGGAGCCACTCTCCCCCAGCCTACGGTATGTCTAATCTTGGTCCATTAAATGGAGGAAGAGACAAACGAGTCAAGTACAAAGCCAAGGAATAAGGGGGTGAGAAGTCCCGGTCTAGAACTCTTTAGGAAGATTACTCTCATGTGAGACTGATTAGAAGCGTCTGGTGAGAGGCCTACTTCAGTTAATTGCTTGAGGGAACTGTTTTGCAGAACAAACCATAAGCCCCACTCACACACACCTGTGACTGACCCTCAGAGGAGCCCTGAGACCCCCACCCGCAGCCTCACCATGTACACCAGGAGAGCGGCACCAAACACGCAGCCTCCACACCCAGTGGCTGTCTGCACTTGAGACGTGGCAGGTGAGGGCAAGGGATGACGATGGACCTTCCAAACTGCAAAACCAGGCCCAACAGAGGACAATGGGCGACCGAGCTCACTCCAAGAGAACAAAGGGTGGCCAGACAGGCCAATCTAAGCCAACAGGACCCAAGGGCTCCTGAACTCTGCCTCGGTGCCAGCTGCACTGCTCCTCTCTGTCCCAAATGACTGTGACTGCATTGATCCCTCACTGTAACCCATTGGTCCCTCACTGTAACTCATTGTCTGTCAGTTTGCTTGCAGCTGGCTGATGGGTGGAGGAGGGAGGGCGAGTATGTGGTTCACCTAAAGTCAGTCTCGGGCTTTCTGCTGCCACTGGGGGTGCCTGGAGTTGACTCACAGGGGAGAGAGGAGGGACGGTGGGGCATGAGGCAGGGGGCTACTCACAAGGGTCTGGACATCAAGGGACATGGCTGGGAGACACTGTCCCTGATGCCAAGAGTCTTCTCTCCCGTGGCAAGAGCACCTGGACTGGAAATGCGTTGGGTCAGTAGGAGCTGTGTCTCCATTCTCCCACAGCCTGGCAGGGCCTGGGACTCTGTATGAGCTCACAGCCCCTAGGGGATTAAAGTGTGCCACTCTGGGGTCTTGGGCTCAAAGTACCCTCATTCTTCAGCTGCTCCTCTCCTGGCCTGCGAGCTGGTCCATGGGTAACACCCAGTCTGCACCCCAGACGCAGACAAACCCCACCTAAGGGACAGCTGAGTGACAAGATGGTGAAGGGGGGACCAGGGTCCATGAATAAAGGCCTGGCCCAAAGATACCCGCCAGCAGGCCTCCGCCACACTGTAAGGGGAGAATGTGGCATCTGTCTTAGCTAAGCTGCGGTCTCTGAGGGGCTTCTTCTGGAAGCAGTTTAGTTAGGAGCCCCAAGGGCACTGGGAGCACAGGTGACTGACTGACTCCCAAAGGCCCCGGAGTTCTGCTCTTCTATCGAGCTCCCAGGTGATGCCAGTGCTGCTGGTCTGGGGACCACAAGCCAAGAGCTACTCATCACTGAGCTATCAAGTGTCCTTTGCCCATTTTTTTCTGTGGGGGTGTTTTCTGAGGATAATTGGCTATGTATAGGATGACTGGGTCAGGGCTGGGGTTCAAACATTTAAGAAAGACAAAGCATCTCTGCATCCCCCCCTCTAGCAGGGCCACTCCCCTCAAACCCTATCAATATTAACTGATATTAATAAACCTTTGATAGATCAACAGATATTATAATACACAATTAATTTGCATTCCTAAGACTACTTTTTTCTTCTGAAGTTTTCATCTTTTTCCTATTAATGTGAAAAACTATTTAAGGAGCAATCATTTGTTTTATATGACGCATTTTTCTCACATCTGTCATTTCCCTTTCTGTGGTGTCATTCTTATGCACAGCTATTTCTCCAAAATGATTTCAAATCTTCCCATCCTTGCCTGAATGATCTGTACCCTATGCACTGCACTTGGGAAGGGCTACTACACTCCTTCAGGGCAGATTCTTTCTATGCAATAGAAATAGAAGAATCATCTATGCAATCTACTCTCAGGAAACCAAGGCAACAGACAGAATAACTTAATAAAACTATTATTTTTAACTTTATTTTTGTATCCAGCCACCTCACTGCACCCTTACCAAGAGTTTTCAGTTACTTCTCTAAGTCGCATTTTTAGAGTCTCCTCCTTGTTTAATTGCCCTAACTGCCTGAGCTGAATTCTCAGTCACTTCATTTTTTCTTATTCGATAATAAAAGCCTCCAAGCAACACAAACCTGCTTCTGATCACCACTTCAGATTTATTCCACAGATGCTGAAACGTATTCTCCTATAATAAGTATTTTCTGAGACTTCCTTGGTGGTCCAGTGGTTAAGACTCTGAGCTCCCAGTGCAGAGGGTTTGATCCCTGGTCAGGAAGCTAGATCCCACATGCTGCAACTGAGAGTTCGTTTGCCACCAAGACACGTCACAGTCAAATAAATAGGTTTTTAAAAAGAAGTATTTTCTAAGAATATTCCTTTCTATTACTAAGAATACTTGTTTTTATTTCCCTTCACCTGAGTATCTTGAAGTTTTTAATTTCCTAGTTTTGTCTTGTTGCCATTTAATGTTTACTGAGTTCACAATGGATTTCATTTTGTTCACAGAATGATAACTGTGTGTTTCTGCATCTTTTTCTGAGGAGCAGAAAGCACAACCACACGTCCCAAGAAAGAAGGCACCATGTGGGCCACAGCACGGAGACTGGGGAGCAGCCATGAAGCCCACCTTAAATGTTACCATTCAGACTGTGTCATCTTAACTTTGGCCTATTTGATCAAGAACTGAGACAGGTATATTAAAGCCTGCTACTCTTGAGTTCTTATAATTTTGCATTTCTGGTGTGATGCTACATTATATAACTCATAAAGGGATGTGAAAAGTTGAGGATTACACTGTTCTTCTATTTTAAAAATAAGCCCCACAGTCTCCCACTCGATGACTGTTATCTGAGTTCTGCCACCTGAAGGTAATATCATGACCTTTGCTTTCTTCTTATCACACATGTCTGATGTGGTTAGGCCTATCCTTTCAGTCAGTCAGTTCAGTCACTCAGTCGTGTCCGACTCTTTGCGACCCCATGAATCGCAGCACGCCAGGCCTCCCTGTCCATCACCAACTCATCCTTTAGCTCTGGACAATTTTACTTTGTAGACAACTCCTGCAACCCCTCTGTCATCAAACTTGAGGGTGGTTTTAACCTGGTGCCTGTGGAAATGAATGTCACTAACAGTGCAACAAAGAACACGGCCTAGGATGAAATGACCTTGTTTCCCGAGCCTGGACCGTCTCTTCAGTGCAAGGCAGCTCAGACTTCAATCCACCAACATGCATATGACTCTCCACGAAGAGACAGAAGTTTACTTTTGCCTCAAAGCTCATTTTCCCAGTGCATCTATCCATCTTTCCTGGAAACCACAGGAACAGATGGGAGGGCCCTCAAGGCTATATGATATAATAGGATAAAAAACCACAATCTTAACCACAGTTTTCAAAGGAATCTGAGTATCTGAATTGTTGAAAAGTTTGCTTTTCAAATAATAAGTTTATTTACAGGGCAGTTCTGAGCTACAGCCTCCACAGAATTTTCTTTAATGCCAGGAATTAACACTAGTCAGAACAATGAAACTTCACTGAAGTGTCTAAATTCTAGGAAGATCAAAGCACCTATTCTAGGGCTGATCATAGCTCTAACACATACATCTTCAATTTATAATTAGTAAGCCTGCTTTGTACATTTCTAGAGAGGTTTTACGGAGAAGGCAATGGCAACCCACTTCAGTACTCTTGTCTGGAAAATCCCATGGATGGAGGAGCCTGGTAGGCTGCAGTCCATGGGGTCGCTAGAAGTCGGACATGATTGGGCGACTTCACTTTCACTTTTCACTTTCATGCATTGGAGAAGGAAATGGCAACCCACTCCAGTGTTCTTGCCTGGAGAACCCCAGGGACGGGGGACCTTGGTGGGCTGCCGTCTCTGGGGTCACACAGAGTCGGACACGACTGAAGTGATTTAGCAGCAGCAGCAGCAGAAAAATTTTAATTTTCAGAGTATCTTCCATATACATTATTTCATTTAATATTTACAACCTTATGAGGTAAATGATGAAAGTATTATCATTTCCACTTAAGGTATAAGAAAATAGGCTTGGACAGCTGGAGGGATCTCCCCACGCTGGTCCAAAGACTCAGCCATGGTTATCTACTGGCAGAATGGCTTGGAATCAAATCTGACAAAAGACCTGTAAAATCTCATGAGATTGACATGATACAGTCAATATCATGTCACCTGTCAAGGATTATAGGCACTTTTCTCTACTATGTACTTTTATTAGAACTCTAAAAGTTGGACACTTTAAAGAGGAAGAAACTCTGTTCTGATATTCAATTACTTATTAAATGGCCTCTTTAGAAGCCAAGAGGGAATAAATAAACTGATTACATTTAATTTATTCAACTAAGAAAAAAAATACTTTAGCAGCCCCAAGAACACACTGTCACCAAGCTCTGGCACAGCACTTAACACTATCTGCTCCACACTACAGTTTACCTAATTTCGGCAGCCACCTGGTAAGGCGTTGTTTTCCAAGCTTCCCCTTTCACTATTCTCCCATTCGCCACTCTTACTGTGATCACATTGCTTGAATCTCCCTTCTTTTCAGAAATGGCAAGTAAGAGCTGATGATCTTTCTTCAATGTTTCAAAAAGCTTCAATCTTTCCTTCATAAAATTTGGTGGATTCTTCACCTGAAAGCCATCAGAATACAGAATATGGTAAGGTTAACACACACAGCTCACTTTTTTTCTAACTGCTCAGCTCTAAATAAGCCCCACCCTCCTCAGCAGGCCCAGGGCATCCCCTCCCCCCCCCCCCC
>SJYX01018786.1:182036-200909 GCA_006410675.1 Oreotragus oreotragus | reverse complement strand
TGATAAGAGAACAGACTCTGTATGATTTCAATACCTTTAGACCATGAAATTTTTGCACCTTCTTTTATGTCCCTGCATATGTACCAGTACCTCCTGGTTTATAGTATATGGGAACTTGAATAGAATTTGTATCCTACTGTTGTGTGAAAACTATATTATATATCTATATTATGATGAATTGGTTCACAGTGCTTTCTTTCCAGTTCTGCTATATCCTTCTACTTTTCTGTCTATTCAGTCTATTAATTTTTGAGAGTTTGATATTGAAACTCCAACTAAAAATCTTAATTTATCTATTTAAAAAATAGTTGCAATATATAGTGGAATTATGATCATGGCATCAAGTCCCATCACTTCATGACAAACAGATGGGGAAAAAATGGAAATAGTGGCAGATTTTATTTTCTTGGGCTCCAAAATTACTGTGGATGGTGACTATAGTTCAGTTCAGTTGCTCAGTCATTTCCTACTCTTTGCGATCCCATGGACTGCAGCATGCCAGGTTGTCCTGTCCATCACCAACTCCCGAAGCTTGCTCAAACTCATGTCCATCGGGTCGGTGATGCCATCCAACGGTGTCATCCTCTGTTGCCCCCTTCTCCTCTAGTTCAGTTGCTCAGTCATTTCCTACTCTTTGCGATCCCATGGACTGCAGCATGCCAGGTTGTCCTGTCCATCACCAACTCCCGAAGCTTGCTCAAACTCATGTCCATCGGGTCGGTGATGCCATCCAACGGTGTCATCCTCTGTTGCCCCCTTCTCCTCCCACCTTCAATCATTCCCAGCATCAGGATCTTTTCCAGTGAGTCAGTTCTTTGCATCAGGTGGCCAAAGTATTGGAGCTTCAGCTTCAGCATCAGTCCTTCCAATGAATACTCAGGACTGATTTCCTTTAGGATGGACTGGTTGGATCTCCTTGCAGTCCAAGGGACTTGCAAGAGTCTTCTCCAACATCACAGTTCAAAAGCAACAATTCTTCAGTGCTCAGCTTTCTTTATAGTCCAACTCTCACATCCATATATGACTACTGGAAAAACTATACCTTTCACTAGACAGACTTTTGCTGGCAAAGTAATGTCTCTGCTTTTTAATATGCTGTATAGGTTGGTCATAACTTTTCTTCCAAGGAGAAAGCATCTTTTAGTTTTATGGCTGCAGTCATCATTTGCAATGATTTTGGAGTCTAAAAAAATAGCCTCTCACTGTTTCCATTATTTCCCCATCTATTTGCCATGAAGTGATGAGACCGGATGCCATGATCTTAGTTTTCTGAATGTTGAGTTNTTCCAAGGAGAAAGCATCTTTTAGTTTTATGGCTGCAGTCATCATTTGCAATGATTTTGGAGTCTAAAAAAATAGCCTCTCACTGTTTCCATTATTTCCCCATCTATTTGCCATGAAGTGATGAGACCGGATGCCATGATCTTAGTTTTCTGAATGTTGAGTTTTAAGCCAACTTTTTCATTCTCCTCTTTCATCAAGAGGCTCTTTAGTTCTTCTTCACTTTCTGCCATAAGGGTGGTGTCATCTACTTATCTGAGGTTATTGATATTTCTCCTGGCAAACTTGATTCCAGCTTGTGCTTCATCCAGCCTGGCATTTCGCATGATGTACTCTGCATATGTTAGTTAAGCAGGGTGACAATATAAAAACACCCAGTTGTGAATGTGACTGGTGATGGAGGTAAAGTCCTGTAAAGAACTTTATAGATCCTGTAAAGAACAGTATTGCATAGGAACCTGGAATGTTAGGTCCATGAATCAAGGCAAATTGGTGACTGCAGCCAGGAAATTAAAAGAAATTAAAAGATGCTTGCTCCTTGGAAGAAAAGCTATGACAAGACTAGACAGCATATTAAAAAGCAGAGACATCACTTTGCCAACAAAGGTGTATGTAGTCAAAGCTGTGGCTTTTCCAGTAGCCATGTGAGGATGTGAGAGACCATAAACAAGGACCATAAAGATGGCTGAGTGCTGAAGAACTGATGCTTTCAAACTGTGGTGTTGGAGAAGGCAGCAAGGAGATCAAACCAGTCAACCCTAAAGGAAATCAACCCTGGATATTTATTGGAAGGACTGATGCTAAAGCTTAAGCTACAATACTTTCGTCACCTGATGTGAAGAGCTGACTCATTGGAAAAGACCCTGATGCTAGGAAAGTTTGAGGGCAGGAGGAAAAGGGGACGGCAGCGGATGAAATGGTTAGATGGCATTACCAACTCAGTGGACATGAACTGGAGTAAACGCCAGGAGATAGTGGAGGACATGGAAGCCTGGTGTACAGCAGTCCGTGGGTCGCAGAGAGCCTGAAACGACTGAGCAATGAATAAGGATAATGGAACTGTACGTAGCTTTCTTCTGTATTTTCCAAGTCACCCATAAATGTGTTATGGTGGGGGTGGGGGGGATGATGTAGGGGTCACCTGGGATAGGGTGAGAGTGCTCACCTGGGAACCGGAGGAGGGATTTCAGCGCGAGGGGATTCAGTCAGGCTGCCTCTGGCCCATCTTTTCATGTTCACCCCCACAAGGGGTTCAGCGCAATCCTCTTAGGGCACGACCGCCAGCACTGCAGGTTTAATCCCAGCCCTCCCCGCAGACCTCCAGTCTCTCCAGACAGCGGGATGAGTCGGCCTGGAGAGGCCCGAGCGGTGTGGACGGTGCCCGCGGAGGCCGAGGAGCCGCCAGGCCCGGGGGGGAGCGGTTTCTCGGGCCCTCCGCGTGCCAGGGCAGCAGAGAGAGGCGCCGACTCTTGGTTCTATCACTGCGAGCCGAGGGCGCGGAGAGAAAGGGAGAGGCGGGCCCAGCTGCTCGCGGAGATCCCCGGAAGTTACCGAGAGAGGGCGCTGCGGGCCCTGGACGTGGGCTCGGTGCTTCCACATCTGGTGTACGATGGCCTGTTCTCCCTGCAGGAGGGCACCCAGATCCTTTCCTGGGCTGGCTCTCAGCAGAGAGCGGACGCTTTCTTCCTGAAGCTGGGCTCCAAAGGGCCGGAGGCGTTCTGTGCTTTTTGCTCTCATCTGGAGGAATTCTGCCCTTACCTGCTCACCTGCTTTTTTCTTTACTTCCAAGGTAAGAACACGCTTTGCTCTGAGAGGTGGTAAGAAGGATGAATGATGGTCTAATCAAAATATCTGGTACCACAACCACACTCTTTAAGAATGAGTTTCAGGGACTTTCCTGGTGGTCCAGTGATAAAGACTCTATGCTTCCACTGCAAGGGACGTGTGTTAGATCCCTTATCAGGCAGGGAACAAGATCCCAAAAAAAAAGGAATTTCAAGACAGCACTGATTTTTATTTTAATAAAAAGATCCAGAACTTCTTTCAGTACTCCCTTCCAGTACTGATGACATAGAAATAAATGTCTGTGGCGTCACATAAAGCCTACACGACACAGCCTAGAGGGTGATTTCGGTTGTCTGATAGACTGATTTTCGCCTTTCTGATTTTAATGAGGACTTGTAATTGCAAAGCATAAAATATTAATTGGACTTCTCTGGTGGCTCAATCAGTAAAGAATCCGCCTGCAATGCAGGAGATGTGGGTTTAATCCCTGGGTGGGGAAGATCCCCTGGAGAAGGAAATGGCAACTCACTCCAGTATTCTTGCCTGGGAAATCCNAATTGCAAAGCATAAAATATTAATTGGACTTCTCTGGTGGCTCAATCAGTAAAGAATCCGCCTGCAATGCAGGAGATGTGGGTTTAATCCCTGGGTGGGGAAGATCCCCTGGAGAAGGAAATGGCAACTCACTCCAGTATTCTTGCCTGGGAAATCCTATGGACAGAGGAACCTAGCAGCCTGCAGTCCATGAGGATCACGTGTCAGACATGACTTAGTGACTAAACCACCACCAAAACATTAATAGATTGAGATTCTGTTCATGGAAGCTCACCTGAGCTTTCATTCTACACGTGAAGGCACACAAGTTGCAATGGTTCCTCAAAATGTAAGAGTTACCATATGACCAGGATTCTACTGCTTGGTATATTCACATGAGAAGTAAAAACATATGTCCACAGAAAAAAACTGTGTGAGAATGTTCACAACAGCATTATTCATTATAGCCAAGAAGCAATGATCTAAATGACCATCATGTGATGAGTGAATAAGCAAAATATGGTATACTCGTACAATGAAATATTACTGTGACATAAAAAGTAATGAAGGCCTAAAAGATGCTGCAACATGGATGGACCTTAAAAACTTTATGCTAAAAGAAATAAGCCAGTTACAAAATGCCACATATTGTATGATTCCAGTCGTATGAAAGGTCCAAAAGAGAACAATCCATAGAGACAGAAAATAGATTTGTGGTTGTCCAGGGCTGCAAGTAAAGGGAATAGGAGTAACTGTGGTTAGGCAAATCAATGATAACATTTTATAGAACTATATGCCTGTTTGCATGCTAAGTCACTGTGACCCCATGGACACTAGCCCACCAGGCTCCTCTGTCCCTGGGATCTCCAGGCAAGAATACTGGAGTGGGTTGCCATTTCCTTCTCCAGGGGATCTTCCTGACCCAGGGATCNACATTTTATAGAACTATATGCCTGTTTGCATGCTAAGTCACTGTGACCCCATGGACACTAGCCCACCAGGCTCCTCTGTCCCTGGGATCTCCAGGCAAGAATACTGGAGTGGGTTGCCATTTCCTTCTCCAGGGGATCTTCCTGACCCAGGGATCAAACTGCTGCCTCTTCTGTCTCCTGCGGTGGCAGGCAGGTTCTTTACCACTAGTGCCACCAGGAAGCCATAGAACTATACAACAACCACAAAAAGCAAAAAACCAAAGACACCCAAAAAAGAATGCATGTAAAAACTAGTACATCTGAATAATATCTATGGATTAGCACAGTGCCAATATCAGCTTTCTGGTTTAGATGGTTGACTGACTATTTGATATCATAACTAGGATTATACAAAACAATATATTGGAGGAAGTAGAGTGAAAGATACATGGGAGCTGTCTGTATTATTTCTTCAACTTCTATATGACCCTAAAACTCCTCGAAAATTAGAATCTGTGTGTGTGTGTATATATACATATATATATATATACACACACATATAAACAAAGCAATACATTATCAAGAATTTAACTGGAGGGATTATTTTTCAAAAATCAGATTCTAAAATGTTCAGTGTCTTTTGCTAACTGAATTTCATATGGATGGTCAGGATTTAAGAGTTTTAAAGCAACCTCTGTAGCTGGTTCCCTAGGTAACAATTTCAAGCTCTTCTGCAAGCTCTCTACAGAGGTTTGCTTTCTTCCAGTATGTGGTGACCCAACTGTGGGGCTCACCCTCTGTGGGACCCCAGAAGGAACTGCTTTATGATGGCCCATCATGACATCTCCCTTCAGAAGTAACTGGTCTCCTCAGGTGGGAGTAGAATGAGCTTGTGCAAATGCCTAGGAGGCCTTTTCATTCTTCTTATATACACAGGGCCAGCTACCATCATTAGACATACATACTATAAACAGACATGTCCCAACGTGATCACACAAAAAAGCATCCCAATCAGTAGTTATGCTTCAGAGCAAATGCAAAGGAAAAATGACTTAATCAGTATAAAGGTGAAGGTAAGAAGTTATTGTATTTCACTCCGTATCCGCAGCTAGTGCGATGTGGGGCCGAAGAGCATGATGGTGTTTTACGCCCACACTTAAAAAATAATTTTTATTCATTTATTTTCGGCTATGCTGGATCTTCGTGGCTGTGCATGGGCTTTCTCTAGTTGCAGTGAGTGGGGGCTACTCTTTGTTGCTGTGCACAGAAGTCTCGATGTGGTGGCTTCTCTTGTTGCAGAGCACAGGCTCCAGAGCACGGGCTCAGTAGTTGTGACACATGGGCTTAGTTGCTCCTTGGCATGTGGAACCTTCCTGGACCAGGGATCGAACCCATGTCCCCTGCATTGGCAGGCAGGTTCTTATCCACTGTGCCACCAGGGAAGTCCTATGTCCACATTGTAATGCTGTTTGCAGAAGGACTTGTTGTTGTAATGGTCATTTGTGCCTATAGAAATGAAGAGTTCCTGACACCCTTAATTACAGGAGAGAAGCCCCCACATAGGGCGAGAGACTCATCCCTATGGCCCCTTCAGGTGGCCTCCCCATTTCTCCTGTTCCCATTCTTGTGCGCAGGCCAGAGAGGCAGGCCCTAGAGCTGAAAAGACCACTTAAGTGTGAGCAGAGCCAGCCTCTCCCTCAGCCCAGCTCCTGAGGGAGCTCTTTCAGGATGATGGGATTCCCTGTGGCCACACAGACCACAACTCATCAGCACCTGGCAGGTTTGAGACCAATGCTGGGAGGGTGAGGGAGGTGCGTGTGAGTGGGCACGTGAACGAGGGTCAGGGCAGGCAGGGGTGGGCAGAGAGGTTGGCGAGTAGCCTCAGATGCTGAAGGGTCCCCCTGAAGGTCTAATTGGGTGCCATCAGCTCTTTGCCTGGGAAGGTGGCCTCTTATGACAGATGGGAGGTGGGACAAAGACGCTGGCCAAAAACAAAGTCTCAGATGGTTTGATCAGACGTAATGATTTGAACCAGGCCCTGGAGAGGGAGAAGACGAGCTTCCCTGGTGAACCTCACGTGACTGTGCCTCCAAACCCCACCAGGCTGTGCCTGTCCTGGGTCAGTGGCTCGCAGGAAGCCACCTGAGAAAGGGATTCCTGTTCCTCCTTCCACTTCTTCTTCTGTCCCTGTTTCCATGAAAGAAACATTCCATATCATAGGAAATGTAAATACTGAGTCCAGAGTTCTGTATCCAGAAAGAGAGCCACATGGGCTTCTGAAAGCCAGCCCATCTCTTCCCAGCCTCAGCAGGTGAGAGACTGTTTCTTTTGAAGGACTAAGCATGAATCATGTTTCAGTGAACTAACAGGTGTCTAGTCAGCAAAATCTGGCCCGAACCCTGTTTGTCCTTTTGTGTGCCATTTAAATGGCCACGTCTCCATCGACAGGTGACTTAAGGGAAGGGAAGTGGGCAGCAACAGGTGAGCCAGCGTCTAGCCAGACTTTGACTCCTGGTTCTGTTCTGACTCAGAGAGGACCCGCGGGGCCCTGCAAGACTCAGTTGCTGCAGAGCAGAAGGCAAAGGCTGGAGATCAGCCTGAAAAACTTCACAGAGTCCTTGAGCCGGAGGATCTGGAAAGTCTTCAATTATTTAACAAGTATGTTCACATTCCCAATATGTTTGCAGCCTTTCAAAAGTCCTGCCTTTTTCTTTTTAGATTTCTTCCTCCTGTGTGGATCTGGTTCCACCCTGACCCCTGGGCCTTTAGAAATCATCTTGTGTACTCAGTCGTGTCTGACTCTTTGCAACCCCTTGGGCTGCAGCCTGCCAGGTTCCTTTGTCCATGGGATTCTCCAGGCAAGAATACTGGAATGGGTTGCCATTCCCTTCTCCAGGGCATCTTCCCANTCATCTTGTGTACTCAGTCGTGTCTGACTCTTTGCAACCCCTTGGGCTGCAGCCTGCCAGGTTCCTTTGTCCATGGGATTCTCCAGGCAAGAATACTGGAATGGGTTGCCATTCCCTTCTCCAGGGCATCTTCCCAACCCATGGATCAAACCTAGGTCTCCTGTGCCTCCTGATGGTAGACAGATTCTTTACTGCTGAGCCACCGGGAAAGCACTTAACAAATTGTCATGCTGATGCTCACATTTCTGAGGACATACCTAGGTCGCTGTGTGGCTTCTTGGGTTGTTTCATAGTATAGAAAGAACAGTTCTTGGAGAGCACAGTTATCGTAGGCCCATGATGCTGTGGGAGCACACTCCCGACTTTCCTGGGGTTTTGTTCTTCTTTTAAATTGGAGGATAATTGCTTTACAATGTTGTGTCAATTTGTGCTGTACAACAAAGTGAATCATACATATGTATGTATATATGTGTGTGTATATATATGTATATATAAAATATGTCCCCTCCCTCTTGAGCCTCCCCCCCATCCCGGCCCCATCCCAGCCTCTAAATCATCACAGAGCACTGAGCTGAGCTTCCTGTGCTGTTTACACATGGTGGTGTATATCTGTCAGTGCTACTCTCTCAGCTCATCCTACCTTCTCCTTCCCCTCCTGCGTCCACAAGTCCTTTCTCTGAATTTGTGTCTCTATGCCTTGGAAATAAGTTCATCTGTAATGGGGTTTCATTCTTTATTGGAGCCCCAACTCTGCACTTTCGGAGCCTCCCAGGTAACTCTGCATTTCAGTGATAAAATTCTAACATCTCAATGGAGGTTAAGAATCATGTATTGACCCCCTATAATGTGTTCTCATGCTTCTTTGTGTGCTCAGTTGTGGCCAGCTCTTTGCAAGTTCCTGGAATGTAGCTTGCCAGGCTCCTCTGTCTGTGGAATTTCCCAGGCAAGAATACTACAGTGGATTGCCATTTCCTTTTCCGGGGTCTCTCCCCGACCCAAGGATTGGAGCCACGCCTCCTGCATTGGCAGGTGGTTTCTTTACCACTGAGCCACCTGACAAGCCCATATGAAAGTGAAAATGAAAGTGAAGTTGCTCACTCATGTCCGACTCTTTGCGACCCCATGGACTGTAACCTATCAGGCTCCTCTGTCCATGGGATTTTCCAGGCAATAGCACTGTAGTGGATTGCCATTTCCTTCTCCAGCGGATCTTCCCGACCCAGGGATCGAACCCAGGTCTCCCGCATTGGAGGCAGACACTTTACCGTCTGAGCCACCAGGGAAGTCCTATAGATACATATAGTTCCTCTAATTTGTGGTCAGCTCCTAAAAATGATGGTTCTCCAAATGCCTGAGTGGGTTCAGGTTCAGCTCAAGTCCCAAGAACTCTGTTAGAACAAACGTTTCCCCTACAACCAACTCAGCATATGGATAGTTTGCATGAGGACAGATACCAAAAATAATACAGACAGAATTTGTCAAACAGGAAATACACTGAATTGGCATGTCACAAAATTAAATAACTGAAAAGTTATGTTCAAATTTTACCTATTTTTATATTTCCTTTCATAAGAGTATGTCCCAGTAACATTTAATCATTTAGTTCAATATTTTGAGAAAAAATTCTTGATATATTTATAAATCTGCATATATCTTTATGGATTTGAGTTGTTACAACAAAATAGCTTCAACTAGGTGGCATTTAAAGACAAATATTTATTTTTCACAGTTCTGGATCCTGGGACATCCAAGATCAAAGTGCTGGCAGATTCAGTGTCTGGCGAGAGCTTCTTGATTCATAGATGGCTGCTTTCTCTCTGTTTTCTCACCTGGCAGAAGAAGCAAGGGGGCTCTCTGGGGCCCCTTTTATAAGGGCACTATTCCCACCTGTGAGGGCTCCACCCTCTGCCCCACGACCTAACCACCTTCCAAAGATTCCTCCTAACACCCTGAATATTGCAGGTTACACTCTAAACATAGAATTTGGAGTGCGGGGGGCAGGCATGGGGGTTTCCTAGGTGGTGCTAGTGGTAAAGAGTACCTGCCTGTGCAGGAGACACAAGAGACTCAAGTTCCATCACTGGATCAGGAAGATCTCCTGGAGTAGTAAATGGCAACCAACTCCAGTATTTTTGCCTGGAGAATCCGATGGGCAGAGGAGCCTGACAGGCTACAGTCGGTGAGGTCACAAAGAGTCAGACATGACTGAGCAACTAAACACAGGAGTAGACACAAGCATTCAGACTATAAACACATATATAATACAGGCAAGTTTTATAAGGAGATGCTTACTTTCTAAATAAATACTTTGAACAAATGTTTACTGAGCACCATAGGGCTAAGTTTTGGGAGGAATGCAAAGAAGCAAAAGGTGGTTCCTCCCCTCAAAAACACTTATCCACACACCTTCATTACTGTTCTGCCATTTCTGCTTCTGTAACCTCACCCACTCCCTCCCCCTGGGTTATTTATTTATTTATTTTTGTTTTATTGGAGATAAAACTTACATATGTGAAAATGGCATAGTGACAAAACCACAGAATTGGCTTGTCATTTTAGCAAATACATACACTCAGGACAGGGAACATCTCCATTAGTCCAGAAAGTTCTCATCTCTCGTCAGGCAATCCCTCACCCACCAGAGGTGACTAGTAGGATTTTTTCTTTTTTTCACATTAGCCGAGCTCTGTCTATTCTAAAAAAGCCATCTAAAGGAGGTACACAGAATTTACTCATTTGCGTCCAGATTCTTTTGCTTCACATAACGTGTGAGGGGTTCATCCATTCAATAAATATTTTTTAAAGTAAAGAATTCTGGACTAGAAAGTGGTGGGACCAGAGAGCTTGAGATGAGGACAGATTGGATGAGTGGGTTAGTGTCTGTCTGTGACTTTCCCTGGAAGCCAGAGAAAGGAACCGTTACTTTTTTTCCTAGCTCCAAGTCAACAGTCTGCTTCACCCTTGCTAAAAGGGCCTGAGAGCTGGTTCTGACCCATGTTCCATCCCCCACCGCCTTGAGTCACTGTGGAGCCACTGAGGGGTGTTCTGGTACCAAACTCTTCTTGGACCCACTGTGCTCACATCTCCCCTGAAGAACTAGCCCATCCACAAGTCCCCCCTTCCCCCCAACCCCAGTCCCCTGGAAAGATAGGAGAAGGATCTCAGAATTTGGCACAGGCCTATGAGAGATGGTATGTGCCTTCTCAGGGGGTAGTGTTGGGAAGGTCAGTGACATGAGAAGCCTGAGCAGAGCAGTTGGGGAGCCACAGCCAGGGCCACAAGGATCCAGTTGGGAACCTAACTGTGTATTGGTCAAGGAGGGACTCAGGCCACCCAGCAAGGCTGCAAGATGGTTTGATCTGAGTGGGTGTCATATGGGGTCAAGAATGCCGCAGAACAACTGTCAAACACAGCAGTGATAAAAGGTCTGCTGCCTGGGTCAGGCTCAGAACCCAAGCATCGGGCTCTGGGATTGGAATCCATCAAGGAAGAAGACAGTCTGGACTCAAGCTAAGCGTTGGGACGCAGCGAGTCCAAGGCGAGGAAGGTGTTGTTTTCCGACAAGCAGCTGGAGAGGTGTTGTCCAGCAGAAGAAGGGGTGCCAGGAGGCTAATACTGGAGATCTTTCCTTCCTGCTGCTGCTGCTGCTAAGTCACTTCAGTCGTGTCCGACTCTGTGACCCCAGACACGGCAGCCCACCAGGCTCCCCTGTCCCTGGGATTCTCCAGGCAAGAACACTGGAGTGGGTTGCCATTTCCTTCTCCAATGCATGAAAGTGAAAAGTCAAAGTGAAGTCACTCAGTCGTGTCCGACCCTCAGCGACCCCCATGGACTGTAGCCTACCAGGCTCCTCCGTCCATGGGATTTTCCAGGCAAGAATACTGGAGTGGGATGCCATTGCCTTCTTCCTCTTTCCTTCCTAAAGAAGTGTAAATTTAAAGGCCTTGAGAAAAGGGTGGGAGAACTTCAAGGTGCCTTGTCTTAATCAATAGGAGCAAAGATAGCCCCAGGTGTTGGAATCTGGGTGTGTTAATTATCGCTTGGTAAATAATAAATTATCCTCAAATCACCCCAGTATGTGTAACTTAAAAAACACAGTTTTGAGGGACTTTCCTGGTGATCCAGTGGTTAAGACACTACACTTCCATGGTAGGAGGTGCAGGTTCAATTCCTCGTCAGGGAACTAAGATCCCCACATGCCAAGAAGACAAAAACAAAAGCAGAAAATCCTAGAGTTATCGTCTCATCATTTCTGTGGGTCAGGAATCCAGGCACAATTTAGCTGGTTTACACAGCTCAGGGGTTCTCACAGGCCATCACAATCAGGGTGTCTTCCAGGGCTGAGGTCTCATCTGAAGGCTTTGTGGGAGAAGGACCCACTTCCAGGCTCCCTCCCATGGTTGTTGGGAGGATTCAGCTCCCTCTGAGATGTTAGGACCAAGCTCTTGAATCTTTACTGGCAGGTAGTTGGAAGCTTCAGATGGTAAAGAATCTGCCTGCAATGCAGAAGACCTGGGTTCGATCCCTGGGTCAGGAAGATTCCCTGAAGAAGGGAATGGCAATCACTCCAGTACTCTTACCTGGAGAATCCCATGGACAGAGAAGCCTGGTGGGCTGCCGTCCACAGGGTCGCAAAGAGTCGGACACGACTGAGTGACCAACACGGTGGGAAGCAGCCCAGAGTTTCTCGCCATGTGGATTTTCCTCTTCCTCTGTCAGAGCAAACACTTGAGGAGAATCAGAAAGAGAATATGAAAAAGAGGGAAGTCTTTTACAGCCTCTTCTCAAAAGTGATAATCCATCCCTTCTGCTGTATTTTGTTCATTAAAGTTAAGTCAGTGGTCCAGCTGATACACACAAAGTCATGAATACCAGGAGGTGGGGATTGTTGAGGGCCATTTGGGAAGCTCTTCCTCCCTAGGGGACTCGAAGAGTGGAAATACCATGGGCCACAGTAGTTGAGATGGAGATCACAGGGACCCAGATGATGTTTAGTTGCTCAGTGGTGTCTGACTCTTTGCGACTCCCTTGACTGTAGCCTGCCAGGCTCCTCTGTCCATGGGATTTGCCAGGCAAGAATACTAGAGTGGGTTGCCACTCCCTTCTTCAGGGTATCTTCCCACGCCAGGCATCAAACCAGGTCTCCTGCATTGTCAGGCCAATTCTTTAATGTCTGAGCACCAGGGAAGATCTAGATGATGGGCTGAGCTGTATTCATGGTAGGTGTCCCTCAACCCATGCCCATCTGAGGCCTGGAAGAGTTCATAGATTGGGAAGTACCCTGTTTTGACCATGCCCAGGACATGTTCATTTCATTGCAGAGTAAACTGATCTGTATTCTAGACAATCACAGCTGTCCTTGAGCGGTCTAAGAGCCCCTTCCTGGGAATGTGTTTATCAGCAATTTCCTCCTGATTCCCAGAGAACCAACATAAGCCTGACCTTGGCGGTGTTGTTGAACCACAGAGCCAAAAGAAACCCCTTTCTTTTCTTTCTTTTCTTTTGAGACAGAATAAGGCCTAAAAATTGTTTCACCTTCACTGTGATCATTACTTTTCTGGAAAGGGTCTCTTCTGATTTTAGACAAGGGTATAACTAATGCCAGCTGATTCTAGCTCACAAAGTTCTTCCAGGAGCCGAGTGAGAAAAGGTTCATAAATGCGTTTTGAGGGGACTTCTCTGGTGGTCCAGTGGTTAAGACTTCATTCTCCAGTGCAAGCAGCGTGGGTTTTATCACTTTTATGGGAGCTAAGATTCCAAATACCAGGGGCCAAAACACCAAAACATTCAACAGAAGCAATATTGTAAACAGATGCTTTACCATCTGAGCCACGAGGGAAGCCCACATAGCTATACAATATTATATGTTCCAGATGTACCATATAGTCATCCACAATTTTAGAGTTCTCATAAAGACCACATTCTACTTATAGTTATTGAAATATTGGCTGTATTCCCCATGTTGTACATTCTTGTAGCTTATTTTATATCTGAAAGTTTGTACCTGCTAACGCCCTGCCCTTGAATTGCCCCTCCCCCCTCCCTCTTCCCCACCTCCCTGGGAACCATTAGTTTGTTCTGTGTGTCTGTAATCCTCCTTTTTTTGTTGTGTTCACTACTTTGTTGTATTTTCAGATTCCTCATATAAATATCATGTAACTTTGACATGGATCTCTTTGAGGCATTATGTCTCTATGCATTGTAGATAGGGAAACCCCATCTTCTGAAGCTCAACCCTACACAGGCAGTAAAGGGCTGAGCTGTGTCCAGACCCAGGCCCACCTGCTCCCTTCTCCCCCTGGCACCCCTGAGGTCCCCCAATCAGGTCAGGAGACACTCTTCTTCATGTCTTCAGATTTCCCCCAGTAACTAGGGATTCTGCCCCAGGTAGAAAACAGCCATCTGGGCAAACTCCTGACACACATGTATTTCTGCCACAACTTATTAAATATGGATATATTTCATTGGATAAAAAAAGATTAACTTGTATTTTGTAAAAAAAAAAAAAAAGAAAGAAAAGTTTGAAGAACATGTTGTAGTCCTGGTAACAGTGTATATCCACATCAAATACAAAGGTTGAAATTTCCCATTGCTGGTGGGTTAGGTCACCTCTATGCTGGTAAATATCTACTTTAGATGAAGTACCACACAGCCTTAGGATTTATTCCTTTGCAGGCATAGACTCCAGGGTGTAACCCTTTAATCTATAAAAAGTACTAACTAAAAGTAACCGTTACCATGGCAACACACTGCCTGCATCAGGAGCCTCCAAAGGCAGAGTGCTCTGGAAACGAGGTGCACCAGGGCTACCAAGACTCCAGGGGTGGACTTTGAATCGCTGTTCACACTTGCAGCTTCGTTCTGAGGTTCAGAAGGAAGTCTCAGAGTTTGCCCCATACATACACTCTAAAAATCAAAGGAGAGCATTTCACTAGTGGATGCTGGTTTTTTATATGTAATGTTATACACATATATATTTGAGGGCCTCCCAGATGGTTCGTGGTAAAGAATCTGCCTGCCAATTCAGGTGCTACAGGAGACTCTGGTTTGATCCCTGAGTCGGGAAGATCCCCCTGGAGTAGGAAATGGCAACCCATTCCAGTACTCTTGCCTGGAGAATCTTATGGACAGAGGATCCTGGTGGGCTACAGTCCATGGAGTCACAAAGAATCAGACACAACTGAGCGTGTATGCACATAAATATATTTGAGGAACCTGAAAAAATGAATTTTAAAGTGCATGGGTGGATGGATAGGGTCCATGAATAGCTATGATACCTTGGCAAAAGAAGAGCTAGGGGTTGCAAGGCACACTCCCCACATGAAGTTATACTACAGAGTTGTAGCAAGAAGGCAGTGTGCTCTGGAAAAACAAAGAGGTGAATGTAGCCGCTGAGAGAGCCATGGACCCACAAGCCACACAAAGGCTTGGTATGAGCTTGGGAGAGCAGCAGCCCCCAGACCAGTGGGGAGAAGCCCATGTGTTAGCAGCAGCGACTGGGACACCTGTCTCAGTAAATGGATTCCTCCCTACACACCGCTCTCAAAGTAGGCAATGTCCTGTTAGAGTCAATCCCTAAACAGGAAAAGTATGAATGGCCCTAGAGATTGTCATACTGAGTGAAGTAAGTCAGACAGAGAAAGACAAATATCACATGATATCACTTAAATGTAGAATCTAAAAAAAGGGTACAAATGAACTTATCTGTAAAACAAAAATAAAGTTGCAGATGTAGAAAACAAATCTAATGATTACCAGAGGGGAAGGGAGGGAGGGATAAATTGGGAGATTGGGATTGACAGACAAACATTATATATAAAATAGATAAAAAACAAGGACCTGCTGTATAGCACATTGAACTCTACTCAATACTCTGTAATGACCTGTATGGGGAAAGAATCTAAAAAAAAGAATAGATATACCTGTGCTGTTGTTCAGTTGAGCTAAGTCATGTCCAACTCTTTGCGATCCCATGGGCTGCAGCACATCAGGCTCCCCTGTCCTCCACTATATATATATATATATGTATAACTGATTCACTTTGCTATACACCTGAATCTACTACTACCATGTAAATCAACTATATGCCAATAAATTCTTTGTTAAAGACAAGAAAAAGTAAAACCATGAAGTGGATGCAAAAAGGTCAAAGGAAATGTCTTGGAGACCTCAGGGAGAAGACTTGTCCTCTTGTGTGATCAGAAGACTGATCATATAAGATCCTCAGTTTACCAAAGTAAAGGGCAAAGTAGGATGGATAAGACACATAAAATCTCTATATGTGACTCTGTGAAAGCATCTTAGTCAAAGTTAGCAGAAAACAAGAATCTGGAAGAAGATTTGAAATGAATAAGATTGAGCTCATAGACAGAACGACTCTATCTGAGAGGATTTTCCATGCAATGAGAATGTTCCAGGTTTGCTCTGGCTGAGAGCCACAAACGACTACTGAGCACTTGAAATGAGGCCAGTGTGCCTGAGCAGCTGTACTTTAATTAACTGTCATTCTAACAGGCGCACAGGACCTGTGACGACCCCACTGGGCAGCACAGACCTGGAATATACAAGAAACTCCTACAGGCCAATAAGGAAAGAGAGAAAACTCAAAATATGAAGAGGCAAAGAGGAAAATGTGGCTTCATCTTAACTTTTTACCTTCATCCTCCTCTGTCTCCATTTCTTTGCTCATTGTATTTTGATCTTGTTGTATGTATGCACTCCTCTAATGCACCCCCAGCTCCCTTCTGGCAGTGAGATGTCACATATGGAGCTCTCCTGGAACCAGCCACCCTGGCTGGGCCTCTCCCCGCCACCCCACTCCTGACTCTGAGCTTCTATGAGACAGGCCAGCACCACACATGGAGAAGTTCCAAATTCCCGTATGATAAGCCCAGGCCCAGGTTTTGTGGGATCGCATGTGTTCCAGTTCATTTGAAGAAGAAACATTTATCAGCTACTAAGGCAATGGCACCCCACCCCAGTACTCTTGCCTGGAAAATCCAATGGACGGAGTAGCCTGGTGGGCTGCAGTCCATGGGGTCGCTAACAGTCGGACAGACTGAGCGACTTCACTTTCACTTTTCTCTTTCATGCATTGGAGAAGGAAATGGCAACCCACTCCAGTGTTCTTGCCTGGAGAATCCCAGGGATGGGGGAGCCTGGTGGGCTGCCGTCTATGGGGTCACACAGAGTCGGACACGACTGAAGTGACTTAGTAGCAGCAGCAGCAAGCCTTCTAAGACAGTAAACAGAGGGGTCACTGATGTTTCCAGCTCGAAGCAGGCTAATTTGGATGGATCTGTCACATCCTGTTTGCTCTTTACATAGTGGAGAAAGACGTCTAACGTTGAGTAAAGCTTCCAGCCAAAGAGAATGTGGAAGAAACTAATTTATTACTCAAGGGAACAGGATCAGTATTTCATGTTCTTCCTGTCACTGCACCCTCAGAAGATGATCACAGTGGAGCCATCCTAAGAAGGATACTTGTCAGGCAAAGGGCAATGAGCTCTTTAGGAAGCAGGAAGGAATCCAGGCCTTCTATGATGGTGCCACCCATGGCATTGCAGAGGAAACAGGCATCAAACAAGGGTGGATTGGCTCAGAGAAAGTCTTTGAGGCAGAAACTGTCTGTTCCATGATTATTGTGTGTTAGTCACACAGTCATGTCCGACTCTTTGCGAGCTCTTGGACTGGAGTCCACCAGGCTCTGCTATCCGTGGGATTTCCCAGGGAAGACTACTGGAGTGGTTGCCATTCCCTTCCCTGAATCGGGCAACAAAAGCAGGTCACTTACTCCTCCAGAAGTATGAAACTGAAGATGTGACACTGTCCTCTTTGTAGGACAGAAGTAGCCAACAAAACTGGCAACTTTGTGTGGTTCCTGGTGCAGCCCTGACCCAGAAAAGGCAGCCGGACCTCCCTAGGAGACAACGGGAGAGCTACCAAGCCAAGGTCCTGGGGCTGCGGGACAGACAAGCTTCAGGTCCCAGATGGTGTGAATGGAGAGGCAAGGACCAGGGAGGCAGCCGAGAGTCTGGGGGATGGAATTAGCAACAGAGAGAGAGAGAGCTGGGCCAAGCTGAGGATCCTTGGACATCCACACCACAATCAGTCAGTCCATCAGTTAGTTGGAAAGCCCCAAGGTCATTCCAATAGTACACGTCATTGATCTTCAAACCCCAAGCCAAGCACTGAGATTCTACTGTACTTTTGTCGACTTGATAAATCTTTAGAGTAAGTGCGGCCAGGCGTGGCAACAAGCCCCATGGTTTTGGAAGCTTCATGGAAGATGATGCCTCTTCCCCAGGGTTGTTCCTGGCTGGATCAGGCAGGCAGCATCATGTAGCTGGTGGTCCAGGGTGCTCAGAGACCAGCAGAAACCTGCAGAAGGGGATGCCCATGACCCGCATGTAGGGGGGGAAGTGCAGGAGGACCCGGTTCAAAAGTCTGGTTTGACTGGCTGTGAAATCTCCTATTTTACACTTTATAATGAGTAATAATAGTCCATGTTTCATTAGGAATGCATCATATAGAATTAACCCATTCAGCCCTAAAACATCTTTAAGCAAATTTAATAACTGGAACACCCTCTTCCAACAACACAAGAGAAGACTCTATACATGGACATCACCAGATGGTCAACGCCGAAATCAGATTGATTATATTCTACGCAGCCAAAGATGGAGAAGCTCTATACAGTCAACAAAAACAAGACCAGGAGCTGACTGTGGCTCAGATCATGAACTCCTTATTGCCAAATTCAGACTCAAATTGAAGAAAGTAGGGAAAACCGCTAGACCATTCAGGTATGACCTAAATCAAATCCCTTATGATTATACAGTGGAAGTGAGAAATAGATTTAAAGGCCTAGATCTGATAGATAGAGTGCCTGATGAACTATGGAATGAGGTACGTGACATTGTACGGGAGATAGGGATCAAGACCATCCTCACGGAAAAGAAATGGAAAAAAGCAAAATGGCTGTCTGGGGAGGCCTTACAAATAGCTGTGAAAAGAAGAGAGGCAAAAAGCAAAGGAGAAAAGAAAAGATATAAGCATCTGAATGCAGAGTTCCAAAGAATAGCAAGAATAGATAAGAAAGCCTTCAGCGATCAATGCAAAGAAATAGAGGAAAAGAACAGAATGGGAAAGACTAGAGATCTCTTCAAGAAAATTAGAGATACCAAGGGAACTTTTCATGCCGAGATGGGCTCAATAAAGGACAGAAATGGTATGGACCTAACAGAAGCAGAAGATATTAAGAAGAGGTGGCAAGAATACATGGAAGAACTGTACAAAAAAGATCTTCACGACCCAGATAATCATGATGATGTGATCACTAATCGAGAGCCAGACATCCTGGAATGTGGAGTCAAGTGGGCCTTAGAAAGCATCACTACGAACAAAGCTAGTGAAGGTGATGGAATTCCAGTTGAGCTGTTTCAAATCCTGAA